>OV651815.1:26114843-26568160 GCA_927349885.1 Psylliodes chrysocephalus | reverse complement strand
AAACATGTGGGTATTTTAGATAGCTCTTCACAGAACTTCCTCCATGATTGCCTCTTAGCCTTTTTTATCTCCTTGTTGTGCTGCATTAGTTAGCTCTATACAGGGTGTATCTAAATAACACCGAAAAAATTAAAGGGGTGATTCTGTGATGAAAATTAATGTAAGTGTTTGGTATAAAATTTTTTGAAAAAACCCTCCCCGGAAAAGTTACACCCCTTCGAAAATTAAAAAAAAAAGATTGTTCTTTTTTATTTTCCCTGTATATCAAGCTAAAGACACGAAACTTGGTAAACATTATCTGTCAATAAAAGTACACTTTTTGAAATTTTTTCAACCCTGAAGGATGCTTAGAAGGGGTTGAAATAATCAACCACTAAGATATTTTTTCTTACAACTTTTTTTTAGATGAAAATTTCTTTTTAGATGAAAATTTTTTCTTTAAAAAAGTATGACTGAAAAGCCCAGTTCATGACTAACTTTTTTATTTCTACAAGTTTTTTTCGAAAACTTAAGCATTTATGAGAAAAAAATAAATAAGCTCATGTAAAATAGCATTTTATTAAACAACAGCCAACCAAATTTTGATTCTTAAGACTTCTACAACTAAAAACAAAAGTGAACAAACAATGAACAAAAACCTGTCGAATATCGACAATACAATTATAATAAATGTTGAAAATGACCGCCTTCAGCTTCTATACAAGCATCTACCCTTTTCCTCATAGAATTGCGTATACGATGAAATATTCCTGGATAATTTCTTATAGTTTCACACCCTGCTACAATGCGGTTTCGCAGATCATCGATATTTTCAACTGGGTTTGTGTATATCAAAGATTTCAGATATCCCCATATGCAAAAATCCAAAGGATTAAGGTCAGGGGAGTGGGCTGGCCAGTTTACAGGTCCTCCTCGACCTATCCATTGATTGGCATACACCTCATCCAGGTGAGTTCTTGCACGTATACTAAAATGAGCTGGTGCACCATCGTGCATAAACCATAAATGTTACCTAATTTGAATGGGAACCTCTTCAAGAAGAACAGGTAATTCTTCAAGGAGATGACAATATGCTTCACCATTTAATCGTAGCGGAAGAAAATGGGGACCAATTAATGATTATCAATAATTCCGAGCCACACGTTTAATAAAAATTGATACTGATGATTTCCTTCAAAAAAGCCATGAGGATTTTCGTCAGCCCAAAGGTGATTGTTGTGAAAATTTCTAATACAGTCTCTTGAGAAACTCGCCTCGTCAGTAAATAAAATATTACCTAAGAACTGTGGTGCTTGGCCAATCATATTAATAAGCCACTGACAAAAAATCACACGGGGTAAAAAATCTCGAATCATTAACGCCTGCACCCGTTGAAGATGATAGGGATACAACATTTGTTCTTTTAAAATTTTAAAAACAACGGAATGGATTACATGTAGGACACGAGCTATTCTCCTGGTACTAGTTTCTGGGAATTCTTCAATTGAATTAAGTACGGCTTCTTCTACAGCTGCAGTTCTAACTTCTCTAGTACGACCAGAATCATAACTTCTTTTTTCAAAATTACCACGTTCCCGCAAGCGTCGGTGAATAGTTGTGAACGTAGTATGATGGGGTAGTCTACGCTGTGGGTACTGTTCAGCATAAAGTCTTTGCGCTTCCAATGAATTACTGTTAGCACGACCGTATGTAAAATGCATATCTGCCATTTTCAAATTCGAATATGCATTCATATTTTCAATCAACTAATATTTCCTACAATACACAATCATAAAACTTGTGAAACAATAAGATGGGTAACAGAAAATGACACTACACAATCCTGGTATCAGTATTAATGTTTTTATGCAAAGCACAGGCCACTAGACTTGACGCAAAATACACTCGCGTTAGCTCATCTTTTTGAAAATGCATTGCATTAAATTTTTTTTCTTGTAAATGCTCAAATTTTAGAAAAAACTTGTAGAGTTAAAAAAGTTAGTCAATGAATTGGGCTTTGCAGTCATACTTTTTTAAAGAAAAAATTTTCATCTAAAAAAAAGTTGTAAGAAAAAATATCTTAGGGGTTGATTATTTCAACCCCTTTCTAAGCATACTTCAGGGTTGAAAAAATTTTAAAAAGTGTACTTTTATTGACAGATAATGTTTATCAAGTTTCGTGTCTTTAGCTTGATATACAGGGAAAATAAAAAAGAAAAACCATTATTTTTTTTAATTTTCGAAGGGGTGTAACTTTTCCTGGGAGGTTTTTTTCAAAAAAAATTATACCAAACACTCACATTAATAGCATTCGCATTTCACCTCTAAGGTGTTCTAAGTGTTTGTTCCACCAGGATGTTTTTGTTCTTTGCTGCCTTATTTTCTCCGAACGGTTTTCCCCATGAAATGAATAGGTTATACTGAAGATTGCATTTTTCGACCTATTGTTGTTGTATATTTTCGAAAGACCTCTCTAATAACTTCTTAATTTTAGGCGGCGCACTGTGGGCCAGATTCGCCTCAAAATATTGAAAAAATACTTATTGGTTATTTAGAGGGAAAAAATATCAATACGGTGTTTATTTAGAAAACACAATCTGACAATGCTGTTTTTGTATTTATATACAGGGTGAGTTAAAAAATGTAGGCTCTTCTTAAAAGTAACCATATTTTCTAGTTGTGAATCCAGTTCTATACCTATTTTTTTATCTTGCAACTTACTACAAAAAAAAAATAACCTAAAAGATTGCACATATCAAAAATCCCAAATGAGGCAGAATTAATATTATTATTATTATTATTATTTCATAAATTAATGCAATAAGCAAATCTGTCAAATTGGCATTACTAAAGAAACTAACTAGGCAAAATGTAACCATTTTTATTTAAAAATAAGTTAACGTAACAACATGGAATTTGCAAAATATTCGTTATGGTTTCTTGTAAACAAAGCCAATTTGATACGAATGTTGTATTATACTGGGAACTAAATAAATGTATTATTCACGTTTAATTATTACTAATTTTTGATTTGCGTACACGTTAGCGTGTACCTAGCCACAGGCGATTAAAATTTGGCATGTGCCCTAGCACGGCGCGTATCGGCAAAAATATTTAATTACAAAAAGAGGTAAAAGGTTCAAGGAAATTAAAAATATGTACCTTAAACTGGAGCTCTGCTAATCTCTTAAAATATCGCTATTAAAAAGTGGATAAATTGTTTAATATAAAAAATATTCAAAACCCATCAGCTCAAATTTAATTATAATTTTCAAACTTAAATCTACGACTAACTAAATAAAAGCCTTATGTTTAAAAGGCTTAAACTTGCCTCCAAATAGTGTACCCATGTTTAATGTCAAATACAAAATTGAAAAATAAGTTTTTTGTAGTTAAACTTTAACAAACTTTCTATTAACTTTTGACAAGTATACAGAAATCCTTAGTGTGTTTGACGTTTGTTTTATCACACATCACATCATGGAACCTAAAAGAACAAATGTTGTTGATTTTAGATACTTCAAAACCTGCTTGATCAGAATCGAGTAATGATAGTGTTAAGTTTGGAAAAATAGGGGACTTATTCAATATTTTGAGGTCAATCTGGCCCACAGTGCGGCGTACACTAATTCTCTTCCATTATTTCTATAAATAATTCACGACAAAACTTTTACTGTTGGAACCGTGAGTAAGAGTCATGACTATGTTAATAAATATTAGTGTTTGATTTTTATAGTAAGACGGTTGACGAGTATATTATCAAAAAATGGGCAATTTATAATGAATGACCCTGTACATCTGTATACGCAACCCTTGAATTAATTTGAATTTCCTTATTTTATAATTCAATTTACCAGGAAATTAATTTGTAATTATAGTAAGAGCGAACTAAAACAAAACACTTTCAAACAAACACCTACTGAACTAACTTTTATCTTTTTCGCCAATAAATTCCTTGTACATTATTTCTCCGAAGTTTCCTTCTACCCACCCAATTTTAAACGTCAATAATGCATTACCTAAATGGAATTACTTTCCACTGTGGTATTATGTTTTATATTCTAGAAATAATCTAATTACCTCTTTGCCTTCATTCCTTGTACAAACAGTGATCAAACCCAGTGAAAGGATAGGCAATTAGTTTTGTAAAGAACTAACTTTCAAAGAAAACTGGAAGCTTTACTTTGCTTGTATCTGACAGTACAGCGTCCTCTTTATATATTGTAATGTTTATTTATTTAAACACTTTATTCATTTTATAACTTTATGTACTAATTTAAACTAATTTATATTAGGAATAATAATCTGCTGATATCGGTATCTAAACTTAAACTTCAACAGCAAAACAGCCTATTTATACCCAAATGTTACGCTCCAGATCTGTCACGAAGATTCTAGATGCCCTTCCTTTAAGAATCGACACCTGCGCTAGGGTTACCCAGTAATTTTAGAATTTTACGTGTAGACTGAACTACTCCTTCGACAGGTGATAACGAAACATAGGCAGATCAAGGAGGGAATATTCTTGATACTCTGAAAAGTGGATGCCGTAAGAGGCCGAAATATGATAGAGAGGGTCTTAAGACTCCAAAAAGGCTTGCACGACCATATGATATTGGTTATACATTTTTGTGTAACATTTATTCAGGTAACTCAACCCCCATTTAAAAACAAGAGACAATAGTGCTAAAATTGATCAGGTTTATGAGTAAAAATTCGCTAGGTTCGCTAGTGTATTTTCGGGTATTATTACCCAACTTTTAAATTATCATCAAATACTATTGGGTTTGCTTTAAAATATTTTTGTCCACGGCTGTTTAATAAAACATTCATTATAGTTGTACTTAAGAATAATAATACCTATTATTAGGGGGGTGGGTTGGCTCAGTGGTTAGAGTCATGACTTTGAGATCGGAAGGTCTCAGGATCGAATCCCACCGTTGGCCGAGATTTTTTCATTTAATTTAATTATTTAAAATTAATTCTGATGCCTTGGTAGGATTCCCCACTCGACCATTCAGTATGACGTCATACAATGAATAATAAACTTCGAGCATATATATTTCATAGAGTCCGCATTCAATAGGGTTTGTTTACGTTATGACGAGAAATGCCTAGACACTATTACCAGTGTCGCATCATTTTTACGGGATTTGCAATTAATATAAATAATAAATTTGATACATGCCTTCAAAATTCTTTAAATTATGCACATATTTTATAACCTTGCATTATTTAAGTAGGTACCTATCTAGTTATAGTAAATTATTATTAATATTATTATTATTATTTGTGTTGGAAACATTAGTTTTTTTTTTTTAATTCAAACATCAGAAAGTGTATAACGGAAAAATTAAGGTTGAAATAATAGGCAATAAAAAAGATAAAAAAAATTATATTTAAAAATCAAAAATATAAATAAATAATAGGTATATTATACAAATATTTATGATATCTCTTAACACACGTGTACGAGAATTACAATATAAGAACTTTTTCCAATAATTTATTAAATATAAAAATATTGTTCATAACCAATGTTCAATAGATTACTAAACGATATACTACAAATAGAAACCAAGCTAATACTTAGGTACTTAGGTACATTTGCACTGCTAGTCGTTAATAAATACGTGAAGCTTCCTTCATTTTTATTGGAAAACTGTCTTAAGCTTCGATTATTTCTTAATGACTAGGAGTGCAAATAAAAGAAGCTTAAAATGACTTTTTTATTGGAAAACTCACATTAGGCTTTGCTTATTTCTTAACGACTATTAGTCTACTTAATTAAAGAACATAGGTACATTTAATAAAAAAAAATTATTGTCAATTTTTGTGGTTTATAAAAAATATAGGTAGAAATAGGTAATTATTTTAAAATAAAATTTGTTGTATTTAAAAGTACTTAGTTACGTACATGTTTTTTAATTCTGCATTTTATTTTTCTGCAACAGAGGCTTCATGGTTCAGATCATCACTAAAAAATTAAAAATTTTAAACGATTAACCCACAAGAAAAGTTCAGGCTTCTTAACCTTGTAGATTATTCATCTTCTACTGGGGCCTCAGTAAATGCTAATGGCAATGCACCTGAAATTATTCTAGTTCTTCCTCCGTATCCAATCTTTGACATAAATATATATCCAGGAAAATGACTGGAACATAAAACATCACTAGTTGAAATGTTTTCTGGAGTAAGTTTTAATATATTTCACCAAATGCATTTTTTTCGGCAGGATTAGCTGAAAACCTACAAAAAACAAAAATTATTAATTTAACATCTTCAACATTATCATCATAAAATTACTTAAAAACAAAAAGCTTGTTTATATTGAAAAATTATGATTTTTTTTTAACTTTTCAGTAGAGTCCAAAATCAAAAACAATATTCCTCATACATATTACAAGTTCTTTATTTCACTAAATTTACCATTTATTTTAAATTCATGTTTAACGGCATTTTGCATAAAATATAGGTACTATGGTTCTATTAAAAAAATGGTAGAGGCGCTAATGGTTATTTACTTGTGAAATGCCCTTGACGATGCCTTTTCTTATTTCTATTTACAACTTGCACAAACTCTCACCATTGTTAAAATGTGTATCAGTAAAGTAATAAAATACGAAAAATCACTTATAAACTGCAAAAATACGCTAAAAATTAATGACAATCAAAAATCAAATGACATTTCTGTCAATTTTAAATGATTTGACATTCCAAGCAAAACGAAACAGACCAATGGAAATGCTGGACACTATTTTCCCCCCTGTACCAAAACAAAGTCCATTTGGACGATGGCTCTAGTAATATATGCTCGAAGATAATGAACCATTATTCACGGTATGGCGTCACAGTATGTTAAAACCACATACTTTGATTACTATACGGTGCAAGAGAGAGGTCCGACATGCCCAACATAGGGCGCGGCCATTTTGATTCCTATGCCACAGTTTATAGCTAAAGAATCAGATCGCTCACTCTGCGTCGGCACTTTTGATCTTAATGTTCCAGTTTATACACTGCGCAACTCAGATAATACAATATATGACAACCGCCTATAATAAAACAGCAGTCTTCTGCGTATCCTGAATTTGTATCCCTGGAGTGGATGTTATTTTGGAACTTTCAACTGGTCCAAGTGAGTTAACTGATTCTTTGGCAATAAACTGTGACTCCAAAAATAATACTCAGTAAGCAGTAAGCAAAATATCAGGTGCGTTTTAATCATCCGCTTCTGCTTTCGGAATTGTCGGTTCAGTCGTTTTAACCTGTCAAATTAAAACAAGAAAATCGACAATTCCGAAGCAGAAGCGGATGATTAAAACGCGCCTATTAAAAATATTGCGCCAAGATGTAGGCAACACGTAATAAGGGATCAAAATGGCGGATTTTTCTATCTCCTTTTAAAAAGCACTCAGAAAGCTGCACAGTGCGACCATTCTCCATATAGTAAAAGAAAATCAAAGCATGTGGTTTAAACTCATGAATGTTATTTAAATTGATTTCTAGGTTATAATATGTAAGTAGAGTAGTTTTTAGGACACATTTTAGACAAATTTTTAATGTAAGTAATGCCCAATTTTCTTAATCTTAATAAAAAGTAATTTAAAAAATCTTAACTTAGCCCCAGAAATGTGATCAAAC
Source organism: Psylliodes chrysocephalus (assembly GCA_927349885.1). NCBI lineage: Eukaryota > Metazoa > Arthropoda > Insecta > Coleoptera > Chrysomelidae > Psylliodes > Psylliodes chrysocephalus. The sequence goes on along the minus strand of OV651815.1, from coordinate 26,560,537 downwards.
TTACCAATTTCCAAAATATATAATCCTATCATCGGTGTGCTAAAACTTTAAATTTTATTTTATTTAATTATCGTGTCTGGTACTAGTTATCCGATTATTGAATATGACTTAAATTTGCTATTTTCTATTAAATATTTCTTAATCTGCTTTTCTTATTGTATTCCAAAAACGTTAGATAAATAGACAGACAACATATTATATTCCACCTAGAGTACAGAATATGAAACGCCAAATCACAGGTTGAAGAGCAGAAATAGATTTTTAGCAAAGACATTACAACAAATGTCCTTTGGTTTTTAGCATAGCCCCACATACTTTGATGTGCATAGCCCTCAGAAAGTCTAGATACCGTTTGGCGTATGCTGTCAATACAAAAAAATGACCCCATTCTAGCTGACCGCCATGATGCGTAAATTTATGTTTCGGCTACACTGATTTTAGTGTGTTCTGTAATACGTGAACACCGATAATCTGCGCTTTGTTGTTATAAGTGAGTGAGACCACATACTTAGACTTTCTTTTACTATACGGAGAATGGTCGCACTGCGCAGCTTTCTGAGTGCCTTTTAAAAGGAGATAGAAAACTCCGCCATTTTGAACCCTTATTACGTGTTGCCTACATCTTGGCGCAATATTTTTAATAGGTGCGTTTTAATCATCCGCTTCTGCTTCGGAATTGACGGTTTTCTTGTTTTAATCTGACAGGTTAGAATGACTGAACCGATAATTCTGGAAGCAGAAGCGGATAATTAAAACGCACCTGATATTTTGCTTGATGCTGTCAGTGTCAGTGAATATTATTTTTGGAGTCACAGTTGATTGCTAAAGAATAAGTTAGCTCACTCGGACCAGTTGAAAGTTCCAAAATAACATCCACTCCAGGGATACAAATTCAGGATACGCAGAAGACTGCTGTTTTATTATAGGCGGTTGTCATATATTGTATTATCTGAGTTACGCAGTGTATAAACTGGAACATTGAGATAAAAAGTGCCGTCGTAGAGTGAGCGATCTGATTCTTTAGCTATAAACTGTGTCATAGGGTTCAAAATGGCCGCGCCCTATGTTGGGCGTGTCGGACCTCTCTCTTGCCCCGTATAGTAATCAAAGTATGTGGAGTGAGACGCACAATTTGCAATTTCAAATTAGAAACAAAACTTTGACATTAGCGTCTATTTCTTGTGCTCTACAAATGAACCCAGCATTGGCCTTCAAATGATATAGCGCGCGCAAAAGTGGCCGTTTCATTAATTTTAGCGATGTTGCCAATTGCTTTTTGTTTTTTGTTCTAAATAAATATATTTATGGTAATACCGTTTTATATTATTTTTTGTTTATGAATAATATGACAACTGATATTTTTATTTCTATAAATGTGGAGTTGTCAAACATAGTAAAATAACGTACATAACAGGAATGACAGTGGATGTTTTTTCAATAGCTTCATGCCAGATGATAAAACCAGAATATAAATGTGTTTATTTGAGACTTTTCATTTCAATTATTCAATTTAAGCTGTGTTCAGGCCGTTGGAGTCTATGTCGGTCGGCGTAGCCGGGTATGGGTTGGTGTTTTTTGATGGCGGCGAAGCCGCCACTCTGCGACTTATCGTAGGGCGGCGGTGAAGCCGCTACCCTACGATAAGTCGTTGCTTCGTTTTCTTGTTGCATATTTATGGACCGGTATGGGCAATCACAATTTTCCAATCCGGCAACGTTGTAATTATATTTTCCAAATTTGACAGAACTATGAAGACAGTCTTCATAGACAGAACACATAACAAAATAGAGAGTTATTGCAAGTTCACTTAAAGTCAGTCACTATTAGTGCCGCTGTTATTTTGACATCTAAGCATGCTCAGATCGTTTATGTTCTAAAACCGACTTAATTAAAAATTGTGCCTTTCCTTAATTGTGGATGACAAAATGACAAACCTATTTAATTTTCCCAGATCTGTACAGACCGGTTTTATAAATTTTCTCGTTCTTCAAATGTTATTTTCACATGATTATACTAGGTGTCACAGAAAAGTAATGAGACTGATTTTTTACTTTACAAAGCTTTTATTTCTTTCAAAAGTCAATGTTATCCCCTTCAAAGTAGTTCCCTTGGGCAGCTACACACCGACGGAAACGTTGTTCTCACTGTTCGTAGCAGCGCTGGAAGTCTTCAACCCTTATGGGTTTCAGCATGTCCGTTACAGTGTTTTGGATGATTTCTAAAGTCCCGAAATGACCGCCTTTAAGGTCATTTTTCAATTTAGGAAAAAGGATTTATAATTAGGGAAAGGTACACTTACATCGGTAACAAGTTATTTTCAGAAAAACTGATAGATTATTTTAATCCTAAAGTTTATTTGAAAATTAATGATAGCAAAATTATATAAAAATATAGACCTTGGTCATAAAAACTGTGCTATTGCGCATTTTAAAATAAACTATAGTGATAATTTAACTTAATAGAGCGAGTATAAGATCACACCTGTTAGAGAAATCGACGGTCATGGTCTGGGCACTTTTGTACCTGTGCTGAAAGTAATATGTTTAATTTGGGAACTGTCCTCTATTTCGCCCAAATTAGGAAGTCTTGATTTGGGCACTCTTGTTAATCCTGTACCTGAGATGTCCGACATGGATAAGTTGGGAAGAGAGTAAAGGACGCATAAAAAATACACTTAACATATTTGGTGATAATCAAAACCGCTTTAAAAACGTAATTGCACAATCTCAACGAAACTAAATAATGTTAAAATACTACATTTATTTCCATTATCTTAATGTCTTTTTATTTGTTTATATTGTAGTTAAAGTTACTAGAATGTAACTACATATCTATTAATTAGATTTTTATTGGTACCTAAGGACTTGTTTTCCGAGAATCACACATTAAATAGGTAGGTAAATCCATCTCAACGAGACTAATTAGATAATATAAAGGGATGGAATGTTAAACATCGTTTATCGATTTCTGATGAAATCAGTTGCATTTTGTTTGCGATACGGTAAAGACCACCTTTTTTTCTGAAAATGGATGTCCAAACTATGAGTAGTATCCGCGGAAAAGTTCTTTTGGTGTATGACAGTTTTAAGTTCCCTTTTCAAAAGGAACTAAAAAGCGGTGTTTTTGGCGATGTAGCAAGCGAACTTGCAGCGTTAAAATTTGGACTATTGGCAGTGGAGATGAAAAAATCGTATCAAGAAGTGAACTTCATCACAATCATAACAGCTCCAAGAGAGTATTTTGTCTTCACTATTAAGTATGTTTGTTGTAGTAAATTCAATTGCGAAAAAACGTGCAGCAGAGGATCTAGTTGAGAAACCTGCCAAAGTCATAAGGACGGCTATTGACAGTAGCAAATTTTATCTGGATACGCTGACCCTAGAGGATATTGCTTGCTTGAGGAATAACATATATTATGGAAGAAGAAAAATGCACCCTGCCCTACCAAAAAGTGACTCAGAAACAATTTCCTTGTTATCATCAATGGTCTGCTAAGCGATCAAAGGAGAAAATTTTGTTTGTGCAGTCGATGAAGAAAATAAAATAATTGTGTTCTTATGTGACACACATGTGTCGGTTCTATGCAATTCAAAGAATGTATATGTGGACGAAACATTCCGATATTGTTTAAATTATTTTACACAACTTTTTACACTGCATGTCGTTTCTGATGGACATTATATTCTTCTATTTTTTTCTGTATTGCCCAATAAGCTAATTGCATCATACAAGAAAGCGATACTTCTTATTGTAAATAAATGTAATGATATTGGACTTACATTCCAACCTAAGATTGTAATGGCTGATTTTGAGAAAAGTATCCATGTAGCTCTAACAGATGTTTGGCCAGAAGTAGAATTGGTTGGATTTCGGTTCTACCTTGGGCAAAGCTGGTATAGGAAAATACAGCAACTGGGATTATCATTGGAATACAAAATGGCAGACTCCGATATAGGAAAATGGTTGAATTTTGTCTTTGGTTTACAGTTTTTGGAACCCACGGAAGTATATTTTTTATGCGGAAGTTTCAGAGTGCTTTGTATTTGATCCTATGATTATTCTTCCAGATGATCCTAAAGTAGTTCAATTTGCTGATTATCTAGAAGCAAATTGTATTGGTTATTATGCGTTGTTTCCACCAAATATTTGGGCAAATTTTTCAAGCAGCATTTAACGTACAACCAATGCATGCGAGTCTTTTCACGCTAGATTTAATTCTTCATTTTATGAAACGCATCCTTCTCTTCATTTATTTATTGATGAACTAAAAATGTTCCAGATTGATACCTATGTTAAAATAAATAGTATCAATATTAATGAACAAGTCAAAGATGTGAAACTTTTGAATAGAATTAATTTTATAGATGATAAAATTAAGAGGTAGGTAGGTTTACTTTTGTTAAATGTCTAGGATATTATTATAAGGAAGACCATAATAAATAGACCAAATTACATCTAAACACTGATTGTTAATTTGCATCGCATTCTTCCTAAACCAGCAGGTACAAAAGTGCCCAAATCGAGATGTTAAAAATTTGCATCTTTTGGGTAGAGTGCCCAGATCAAGGGTCGATTTCAGGTAGGGATTTATAAGAGGTCGTAGGGGATAAACTTGGTGCCCAAATAAAACACGCCCAGAGAAATTGGGGCATAGGGAAGAGATTATGAAGCAGGTAGGCAAAGTCGTTGCAAAAGATAAATATATAGAAATTATTTTAAAAGTTAGATAAAAAACTAATAGAAACAACATATGCAGTTGTTGCTATGGGAGATCCAATCAGCAAAAAGTAAAAAAAAAGCTTTGGGAATGTTATAAAAGGGCACAGCAATAAACCCGAAACAATTCCTTGATTTTTTAATAAATATAATCTTGTGAGATGCAAAAAATACTGCTCGAGTGTAGAAGCAGAAATATAGAAAACCCGGGGATATACAGCAACGCACCAACTATAGTCACTGAATCATATAATAGTCCCGTCTCGATTTTATTTTTAAAATTTTTTGAGAACACCTATTATTTGTTACATTGAGTTTAATAAAAGCAACAGATTTCGAAAGTATTGAAAATTATTTAAAAAGTACCTATAAATATATAAAAAATGTGTATAATATTAACGGGTTTTATAAATCTTTTTTTTTGGGGTAGGTAATTATATTTTGAGTAATTTACAAATTTCTTTTGAATAAAAGACAAAAAATTCTGTTTTTATTAACTCAACAAATAATATTTTATACAAACATTATATACCTATTTAAAAAAGATTATTACATTTTACAAGTATCGCATATTTATATGAAATACCTTACTCAATAAGCCAGAATTAAATGAAACAAATTGATAAACAATAGATGTGAAAAATTGTTTTAACAATTTAATTTTTAGGGAAACTTATTTTAATTACATATTGCATTAATCAATTAATTCACTATAAAAGTATATTTCCTATCAGTTACATGTAATAAAATAAAGTATAAAACATACAAACTAATAGGTACCTACTTAGAATGGAACTAATATTTAAAAGAAAAACCTGACTAAAAGATGTGAATAAATTTTCGCAACGGTTTTTAAAAATTACGTTTTTATACAATTTCTTTGGCATTATATGTCCAAAAGTGTACCTACTAAATTTTTAAACTAATGCATTTAAATAGTTCTTTAAATTAATAAATAAAATCTCACCAAGAAAGGTTAAAAAATTCAAGTACCTAATTTGATATATCATATATATTGTGTTTACACTCATGTTGTTTAATAACAATTCATGAATGGGGTGGTAATATATATAATAGTTTTGTTGCCAACAATTTTCCTTTCATAAATTAAATTAATAATTAGATATGTGACATTCATAACATTCATTTAACCGAGAGATAAAAGATCCATTTTGTTTAATACCATTAGATGATATATGTATTGTTATTTAAACATCTTTCACGGTAAATTGGATCAATTTTAAAAACTATAATACATATATTTCATAGATCTTTTTTGAGCTTTTTAATATCCTAAAAATACCATTAAAGTGTTCCAAATAATATTCCATTATGATAGCTGGAACATACAAGTTAATTAAAGCGAAATTTGATAGGTATAGGTACTACATTAGTAAAGCCTTTACAATTGATTATTATACAGTAGACTGGGCCAAAAAAATTGACTATTTTTTTTTTGAAAAATATATCGAGAATGTCATTCAGGATGACAAAAAAAAAATCATAAAAAATTGAGCCCTTAATATTAATTTTAAGAGGTCTATCATCGCTATTTTTGATTTTTTACGTTTTATGTTAGAACTGTCAAAACATTAAAGTGAAAAATTCCTTTTCACTTATTTTTAAAAAAAATTAAATTTTCTACAAAAAAGGTCTGATTGAAAATTTTCGTCAGACGAGCCGTTTCCGAGTAATTGAGCTTAATAGATCGAGGTGTTTTTTCGGTTTGTCCATTTTACTTTAAAATTTTGTAACTAAGGAATCAATAAATATTTAAAAAAGCTCACGTCGGTTTCTTAAAGGAAGTTTAATGTTATACAAAAAAGGTCAATTAAAATTTTTTCCTAAATTTATTTCTTCAAAAGTTATTCACCATTAAAATCGAAGAAAAAAAAAAATTGAATTTTTTTGTAGAGAATTTAATTTTATATAAAAATAAGTGAAAAGGAAATTTTTTCACTTTAATATTTTGACAGTTCTAACGTAAAGCATCAAATTATAATTAAAAATCAAAATTAATATTAAGGGCTAAAATTTTTACGAAATTTTTTTTTGTCATCCGAAATGACATTCTCAAAATATTTAAAAAAAAAATGGTCAATTTTTTTGGCCCAGTCTATTTTACAGTGCTTATTTTTTCGTGTTAGGCATATGACTAGTATACAAGTTAATAAAATGGCAACAGAGCAACAGCCAGTCGTCGCACGTCGTCGACTAGAATTAGAAGATATGGTGGTGGGATGTTAGCCGAATCGAATGTGAGGCACAAAGCTAGAGAGCGTTAGCGGGGATATCATAGTTGTCACATGTTCGCTGTAAAAGCACGGCTATGCCTAATACAAAATAATAAGTACTGTATAAAGCCATACATTTTTTAAAAGTTCTAATACTTTATATATTTGATCCCTTAATAAAATATCATGCTGCATATTAATAAAATGATCCAGTAAAAATGTATAGCCAGCAGATAATGTAACAGAGCATTTTTTTTTTTTGTAAATTGGATATTAACTGTTGGATTCTAATTAACAGTGTTGTTTCCAAATAGCGCTGGGAAACAGTAACAAAGCCTGCACAGAACACGAGGCGAAATAACCATAGCAGTTGAAGCCGATGACATACACAAAAAAAATTTTTTGACAGGGTGAACTTACCCTTATCATCTATTTTGAAGATACGAATGAATAATTTATAAAAAATTAAAATAAGCAATTTGAATGTTTCCGGTGCAACGATTATTGAAAAAAGAGTTAAAGGGTAAAGTGATTTAAATATCCCAACCCCTCTGACAAAAGAGTATCGCATTTTAGTTACAGTTTGCACGTGTCTTCTTATTTCAGTTGCGCTTTGTTGTTGCATAGCAGCACGTTTACAGGAATACAAGAATACCTTTTAAATTTTGTCTACAATCGCGTTTTTTCGAGTTTTTAAAGATTCGAAACAAATTCGTGAAACAGATTCTTTGTTAAAAAAATACATTTTAACAAGAGGCAAAGAAAATATTTATTTGATAACTCATATAACTTTTTTTGATTAATATCATTTTCTTCACAACTGGACTCTGATTCAGACTTATCATTAATTGCCGTTGTGCCTAAATTAATAATAATTGGTTCTAGATCAGAAACATCTAATTGCTTGTATTTTTCCCATTCTGGAAGAATTATGTTTTTAGTGTGTCTTACATAATTGTTCCACTGAGTATTGCTAACATTATGCAAAGCTTCTGACCAAGTCCGAAATACATGTTCCGATGACGACTTTGTTGTTAAAATTGTTCGTCGTAAAACCATTTTCACTAAGACCCCCCTATCTCTATCGCATTGTACCGGGCAGTGACATGAAGGATTTCTTAATATTTTATGCTCATATTCCTCAACATATCTTTCTGGGTGAAATTCTTTTCGTGATAGATTTTGACGTACAACTTCCCAAATCTGATATTTTATACCATTGATTGGATAATTATTGTTCTTCTCCTGCAACCATTTTACTATTTTATTATTTGTCCAGCTATAACATGGAATTGTTTCCACGTACCGCGTGTGACAACTGGCATTATTGATTATAATCAAGAAAGGATGTTCTAAGGCTACCTATAAATTTTTTAAAATTTACTAAGTCTATAGATAGTTTTTTAGAATATTTAATGCCTCTGCAGCCATTTGATTGTACCTTTTTCCAATAGCCTCGCAAATAGATTTGTATCTCTTAAGATTAAAATTTTTGATTGATCACTAAAACGTTTCATCAATTTGTTGAATACTTATAAAAACTTTTAAAATAACAAAATATACGAATTTTTAGAAAATCAAAATTATTTTGATAACTACATACCACCTGACATAAGAACATGATGTAATTAATCTACGATGTGCAAAAATCTAGTAACTTTTTGTTATATCCATTTTATATTTGAACAATAAAGAAAGCGAATGGACTTGGGGTATTTCCCCAGTATAATACAGTAGCGACAGCTTAGATAATATAATAGCAGATAGGCCACCACTGCATAAAGTTATACAATATTAATCTCGCTATCATATAATCAGTATCTCTCTTTCTAATGAAGGCTTTCTCACTCGTTTTAGAATTCTCAGCAGTAGCGTACCGTAAAACAATTTCGCTGGGTTAATGTTTTAAAAGGTAGGTAGATGCATTTTTACTTTCCTATCTGTATACAGATATAAGGAAAGTATAGGAATCATGATTTTTTTCGACCTCGAGTTTTCGACAGATTTTTACGTTTTGAGGTCCCCTGAATCCGTTTTGACTATTTTCGCGATGATGTCTCTGTGTGTGTGTGTGTGTGTGTGTGTGTGTGTGTGTGTGTGTGTGTGTGTGTGTGTGTGTGTGTGTGTGTGTGTGTGTGTGTGTGTGTGTGTGTGTGTCTGTAGGTCGCATAACTCATGAACCGATAAACAGAAAAACACCAAATTTTAAACTTAAGCTTTGTTTCAGCGTCCAATGAGCTGATTAGATTTTGGGCAGAGTCGGAACATCTGGGGGGGGGGTACTTTATAGGTGGTCATTTTTATATTTTATGGAATATATCTGTTATTTACGTTTGGAGAAAAAATTTCTTTAAATAAAAAATACTTCTAATATAATTATCTATAATTTTTGTTTTATGCAAAATTTTCCTAAAATGGACCGTATTCGAGAAAATTGACAAAATGTAAAAAAAATAATTTTTTATAAAAATTGTTTAAATAAAAGTTGTTTGTTATATAATTCTCTATAATTTTTATCCTATACATAATTTCTCTAAAATGGACCGTATTCGAGATATTTGAGAAAATGTGTAAATTTCGAATTTTGAAGAAAACTCAAAAACGGATAAAGGAAAAAATATTAAATTTTAAAATTAAGTTTTATTTCGACCTGAGGTGACCTGATTAGATTTTATACAGAGTCGGAACATTTGGGGGGGTACTTTATTGGTGGTCATTTTTATATTTTATGGAATATATTCGTTATTTACGTTTGAGGAAGAAAATTCTTCAAATAAAAGTTACTTACAATATTATTATCTATAGTTTTTGTTCTATGTCAAATTTTCTTGAAATGGTCCGTATTCGAGAAATTTGACAAAATGTGCAAAATTCTGATTTTTAAGAAAATTGTTAAACTAAAAGTTGTTTGCGATATCGATCTCTATAATTTTTGTTTTTAAATAACTTTTTCTAAAATGGATCGTAATGGAAAAATTGGAGGAAAAGTGCTAAATTTAAATTTTTCAGTATTTTCGTTTTCAATGAATATCTATAGAAAAATGTTTCGAGGTAGATGTATGTGGAAAATGTATATATTTAGTTTATCCTCTAAACATTTTTAGAGATGCCGCAATAGGTTAACTAGATAGGAAAGTCATGTGTTGGACACATCAGATTTTTAATGAAGTAAAAACAAAATATGACTTTTTTGTTATGAATATAATATTAATAACAATTACTTTTAACACTACAACACGAACAAATTTAAATTAAACACTGAAACAATTGTCTGAGAAAAGCTTTGTAAAACTAACAAATACAAACAAAGAGACAGATATATTAATCTATTTCTCTCTAATTAGAATTCTCGACCATATTATCATGGCGACACAAACATTGTTTACTGTCCTCTCTTTACTACTTACTTACTCTGAGAGCGACAGCTCGAGTCGGCTCCTTTGATGTCGGAGTGTTCAGATTTTTATTGACAGTTGACGTTTTTGCCGTTTATATCTACACTGAGAAAAGTAACTTTAAAATATCTTGTCCCTCTGTGTGTTTGAATCACATACTTTGATTTGCTTTTACTATACGGAGAATGGTCGCACTGCGCAGCTTTCTGAGTGCCTTTTAAAAGGAGATAGAAAACTCCGCCATTTTGAACCCTTATTACGTGTTGCCTACATCTTGGCGCAATATTTTTAATAGGTGCGTTTTAATCATCCGCTTCTGCTTCGGAATTATCGGTTTTCTTGTTTTAATCTGACAGGTTAAAACGACTAAACCGACAATTCCGGAAGCAAAAGCGGATTATTAAAACGTACCTGATATTTTGCTTGCTGCTGTCAGTGTCAGTGAATATTATTTTTGAAGTCACAGTTTATTGCTAAAGAATTAGTTAGCTCACTCGGACCAGTTGAAAGTTCCAAAATAACATCCACTCCAGGGATACAAATTCAGGATACGCAGAAGACTGCTGTTTTATTATAGGCGGTTATCATATATTGTATTATCCGAGTTGCACAGTTTATAAACTGAAACATTGAAATCCAAAGTGCCGACGCAGAGTGAGCGTTCTGATTCTTTAGCTGTAAACTGTGTCACAGGGTTCAAAATGGCCGCGCCCTATGTTGGGCGTGTCGGACCTCTCTCTTGCCTCGTATAGTAATCAAAGTATGTGGTTTGAATAAAATATTACGCAATAAACGAAAGATGAAAACTAAGTCTAAATATAATAAAAATGTATTAAAATGTGCATTATAACCAATCAGATAATCAAAACAATCAACTACCATTAATCCATTGACAATTCACACATGTCAGTTTGACGTATTTGCCGCTTATTTACTGACATGCGCAGAAAAATATGGAACCCTCATAAACAATGAACTGTCACTACTGTAATATTACCACATACTTTGATTTTCCTTTACTATACGGAGAATGGTCGTACTGCGCAGCTTTCTGAGTGCCTTTTAAAAGGAGATAGAAAACTCCGCCATTTTGAACCCTTATTACGTGTTGCCTACATCTTGGCGCAATATTTTTAATAGGTGCGTTTTAATCATCCGCTTCTGCTTCGGAATTGTCGGTTTTCTTGTTTTAATCTGACAGGTTAAAACGATTAAACCGAAAATTCCGGAAGCAAAAGCGGATGATTAAAACGCACCTGATATATATTTTTTTTCTTTATTGGTCTCAACTTATACGTTATTAAGTTATTTAACCAGCACTAACATTAGTCACATGAAAATAAATACAATAAAATTTAAAATACTATTTGGCTCTGTAAAATTAAAAAATCTGATGTGTCCAACACATGACTTTTCTATCTAGTTAACCTATTGCAGCATCTCTGAAAATGTTTAGAGGATAAACTAAATATATACATTTTCCACATACATCTACCTCGAAACATTTTTCTATACATATTCATTGAAAACGAAAATACTGAAAAATTTTAATTTAGCACTTTTCCTCCAATTTTTCCATTACGGTCCATTTTAGAAAAGTGATTTAAAAACAAAAATTATAGAGATCGATATCGCAAACAACTTTTAGATTAACAATTTTCTTAAAAATCAGAATTTTGCACATTTTGTCAAATTTCTCGAATACGGACCATTTCAGGAAAATTTGACAAAAAACAAAAATTATAGATAATAATATTGTAAGTAACTTTTATTTAAAGAATTTTCTTCCCCAAACGTAAATAACGAATATATTCCATAAAATATAAAAATGACCACCAATAAAGTACCCCCCCAAATGTTCCGACTCTGTCCAAAATCTAATCAGTTCACCTCAGGTCGAAATAAAACTTAAGTTTAAAATTTAATGTTTTTTCCTTTATCCGTTTTTGAGTTTTCTTCAAAATTCGAAATTTACACATTTTCTCAAATATCTCGAATACGGTCCATTTTAGAGAAATTATTTATGGGACAAAAATTATAGAGAATTATATTACAAACAACTTTTATTTGAACAATTTTTATTAAAAATTATTTTTTTTACATTTTGTCAAATTTCTCTAATACGGACCATTTTAGGAAAATTTTGTATAAAACAAAAATTATAGATAATTATAAGAGAAGTAACTTTTATTGGAATAATTTTCTTCTCCAAACGTAAATAACAGATATATTCCATAAAATATAAAAATGACCACCCATAAAGTACCCCCCCAGATGTTCTGACTCTGCCCAAAATCTAATCAGCTCATTGGACGCTGAAACAAAGCTTAAGTCTAAAATTTGGTGTTTTTCTGTGTATCGGTTCATGAGTTATGCGACCCACACACACACACACACACACACACACACACACACACACACACACACACACACACACACACACACACACACACACACACACACACACACACACACACACACACACACACACACACACACACACACACACACACACACACACACACACACACACACACACACACACACACACACACACACACACACACACACACACACACACACACACACACACACACACACACACACACACACACACACACACACACACACACACACACACACACACACACACACACACACACACACACACACACACACACACACACACACACACACACACACACACACACACACACACACACACACACACACACACACACACACACACACACACACACACACACACACACACACACACACACACACACACACACACACACACACACACACACACACACACACACACACACACACACACACACACACACACACACACACACACACACACACACACACACACACACACACACACACACACACACACACACACACACACACACACACACACACACACACACACACACACACACACACACACACACACACACACACACACACACACACACACACACACACACACACACACACACACACACACACACACACACACACACACACACACACACACACACACACACACACACACACACACACACACACACACACACACACACACACACACACACACACACACACACACACACACACACACACACACACACACACACACACACACACACACACACACACACACACACACACACACACACACACACACACACACACACACACACACACACACACACACACACACACACACACACACACACACACACACACACACACACACACACACACACACACACACACACACACACACACACACACACACACACACACACACACACACACACACACACACACACACACACACACACACACACACACACACACACACACGCGCACGCACGCACCCACACACACACACACACGCACCCACACACACACGCACTCACACACACACACAGACATCATCGCGAAAATAGTCAAAACGGATTCAGGGGACCTCAAAACGTAAAAATCCGTCGAAAACTCGAGGTCGAAAAAAATCATGATTCCTATACTTTCCTTATATCTGTATACAGATAGGAATATAAAAAAAATAAGGTGAACAATATTTTTTATAAATTAATGTTAGAAGATTTTAAAAATGACATACTGATATTTTGCTTGCTGCTGTCAGTGTCAGTGAATATTATTTTTGAAGTTACAGTTTATTGCTAAAGAATCAGTTAGCTCACTCGGACCAGTTGAAAGTTCCAAAATAACATCCACTCCAGGGATACAAATTCAGGATACGCAGAAGACTGCTGTTTTATTATAGGCGGTTGTCATATATTGTATTATTTGAGTTGCACAGTGTATAAACTGAGACATTGAGATCCAAAGTGCCGACGCAGAGTGAGCGATCTGATTCTTTAGCTGTAAACTGTATCACAGGGTTCAAAATGGCCGCGCCCTATGTTGGGTGTGTCGGACCCACATACTTTGATTTTCTTTTACTATACGGAGAATGGTCGCACTGCGCAGCTTTCTGAGTGCCTTTTAAAAGGAGATAGAAAACTCCGCCATTTTGAATTCTTATTACGTGTTGCCTACAACTTGGCGCAATATTTTTAATAGGTGCGTTTTAATCATCCACTGCTGCTTCGGAATTGTCGGTTTTCTTGTTTTAATCTGACAGGTTAGAACGACTGAACCGACAATTCCGGAAGCAGAAGCGGATGATTAAAACGCACCTGATATTTTGCTTGCTGCTGTCAGTGAATATTATTTTTGGAGTCACAGTTTATTGCTAAAGAATCAGTTAGCTCACTCGGACCAGTTGAAAGTTCCAAAATAACATCCACTCCAGGTATACAAATTCAGGATACGCAGAAGACTGCTGTTTTATTATAGGCGGTTGTCATATATTGTATTATCCGAGTTGCACAGTGTATAAACTGAAACATTGAGATCCAAAGTGCCGACGCAGAGTGAGCGTTCTGATTCTTTAGCTGTAAACTGTGTCACAGGGTTCAAAATGGCCGCGCCCTATGTTGGGCGTGTCGGACCTCTCTCTTGCCTCGTATAGTAATCAAAGTATGTGATAATTACTTATACTGGGGTATTTCCAACGATACACAGACTAACGGTATGTTCCTGCGCATGCAGCTGACTGACGGTGACGTCACGTGGGACATAGAATTATAAGCATTAAATAATGGGAGATAGTGTTTAAAATTCGATATTTAGCTGGTTTTATATTTTATGCAGTTACTTACTTTTGTAATATATTCGTTTACAAATATGAAGATTGGTAAATAATACTAATAAAAATATTAATTTTTCTCATAAATTATAAGTATTTTATGACAAAATCCATAACCTGGCCATAAGATAAGTAAAAAAAATATAGAATGCAAGTTTAACTCAAAGGACCCCGCAATAATCTTATAGAAATTGGGTTTCTGTCAAATTGTCTGAATTTTTGATGTGTTGTAGATTTTGTCATCCTGAATAAAAGTCTCCATGGGCACAAAGTGCCAAAATGAATATTTTGGCAGCTACGGAGCTGCCAAAGCTCCCCTTACCCGTTGCAAAACTATTCATTTTCAATACTATTTACAGATGTCAAAAGCATATTTTAATTATTCTAATATATAGGGTAATGTTTTTGAGGTCACTGGATTCAACCCTCATGTCAGATTGGACAAATTGACCGTTGACAGCTATCAATTCACTGTCAACGAGGAATATAAAAGTAAATATCCCCTTTTCAAATTGAGAGTTTGAGTTTTTGAGGTCGCTGAATTCAATTCTCATGTCAGATTGGACAAATTGACCGTTGACAGCTGTCAATTCATGGTCAACGAGGAATATAGAAGTAAATATCCTCTTTACCATTTCCATAAGATTATTGCGGGGTCCTTTGTACTTTCTGGGCGTGGTAGTTTTCTTGCAATTCCTTTTCATATTATGTGAAATGAAAATAAGTGTGCAAACACAAAATATTTATTTAAAAAAGTAACTACAAAAAAAATTTCTTTTTATTTAGTAAATTAAAAATTTTTTTGTCAAGTTTATTTTGAAAATACTTAAAACCAATTTTTCTGTATCATATATCTTATATATGTTCGTGTTCTGCTCATGCATGGTATTACTTCAAAGGGACCATTTTATTGGGACAGGAAACTACTGTTTTATCTGCTAAAATTTTAAAATACCGATTTATTTTCTTTGCTTAGTGTACTTGGTAATTTTTCAGTTTCCTTTTCTTGTGTCTATGTTTAAGAGGAATCTCACAACTACTTTCCTCAAAGTGGATAGGGCAAATTCATGCTAAAATTAAAAAAAATATATTTTTTATTTTAGTAACTTTTCACGGTCTCTAAACCTATTATACTTGTACCTACATTTTACTAACCATTGATTAAATTAAGTCTGTCTTTTCTTCGATAAGAATTTACCCATATTTTGAGGCATTTGGAAATATCTCCACCGCGCAGTCTGGCATTTTAAACATTAATTTAGTTCTTTCCTATTATATATAGGAAAATATAGTCACTACTAACACAGAAACAAATAAATAATAAAATTATTTTACACTATTCAATCGAAAAGTGTCAAAATAACTTAAAAGTTCGTCCAGCATTACGTGATTGCGCGGTTTGGACGAATTTTGAATCGAAAGTCAGCATACCGTTAGTATGTGTTTCGTGGTACTTCCTAGACTTTAGACATTTTGAACAAGTTATAGAAGTAATGGTAAATAATAAAGAAATTGTTGCAAAAAACGAACAATAAATTTTAACTTAAGTAGCCTGTTTCTTAGTAGTAGATAACATTTGACCAAGAGTTATTTAGTCAAATATTAATATTTGAAGGTCCTGATACTATAATTAAAATATTGACCATTCCTTATAAAATACACTGTATTCATAAGATACCATCTTTATTTCATCAAAAATAGAGTAAATGTTAAAACTTTGGGATGTAAATTTTTTTCCAAATATAAAAATTTAAATAAAGCTTTTTTAGTTTCACTTCCCTACACTTTCACTTCAGCAATGAAAAAGCCATCAAGTATATAGTCGAGATTTGAGGTCAATAGAGAGAGGCACCGTAGACCGTCATTTCGTCGAACTTCATCGAAATTCAGTGTGAAGGCATTTCGGAAATCCGTTGGAATGAAGTTAACTTTCGGGCTTTGAGGAACTTGATTGTCCCCATGGGCTTCCTTCCATATAACGATTCCTATTGGTTAGAAATCTCCGTCTTTCGTTTATTCTTTGCACGGAAATATAATCGGAGCTTAATATGATGTAATTTCCTGAATGGTGCGCTATAGTGTGGCTATTATGAGTATATTTAGGAGTGAGATCCAATTAGTTGGGTCCGAGTTTCAATAGATAATTAAATTCGAATTGGGATGGTTAACGTAGTTAAAGTAAAATAATTTATAAATTAATATATCGTCACCTTAACATTTTAATCTTCTAACTCCATACGTAATACTTTTACAGGAGAAGAAAAAAAAAACCTTTTATGTAGATATGAGTACTAAAAAAATAAATTAAATTTGATCAGTAGATTTTCTATGGATAGCTCTTAATTACCAGTAATGCATTTTGTAAAGCATACAATTATATAATGTTTTTCATTTAAATATTGTAGTTATGTGTTTGTTTTGGGTTTATTGCATATAAATAATTAATTTCATAAATCAATGATTTGCAGCAAATGACGAAATTTTTAAAATAAACTAATCAGAATATGACGAATTTTCTCAACAGATTACTTAAAACTGAAAAAATATACCTTAATCCTCAAACCTTATTTAATAATATTAAAATCAAATAAAAACATTTTAAGTAAAGAATTGGTTATGTTTACATAAATTAGTTCTAATGTATAGAGCAAAGGTCACTTAAGTATATTCTCCTTCTCTTGGTTCTTCTTTTGCCAAGCCTTCGACTTTAATGGCTGCTTAACCACTTGGATATGGGTCTTTACTTCTTTCATGATTTTCCAGAGTATTTTTCTCTCTATTTCTTGTCCCCTTTTTTATTTCTGGCTAACCTAGAGACGTGCACGTAGTGCAATTTCATATTTTACGGATTTATATGGCCTGAAAAGAATAAATAACTATTAGGAAAAGTTACTTATATCTAAGAGGATATATACACACTTGTTGGAACAAATAGAAAACTTACGAGGCCCCACTATGTGATAAGTCATAAACATGCTTGTAATAAATGTAATATTAATATCTAGTTAAATATATGACTGCTTTTTACCCAAGCTAACTTCTATATTCTATTCTATATTCTAGGCCTCTTATTCTACCTTTCTCGCCTTTGCTTACTTACCGATTTCTGCTTCTTTTGCTGCTTTGAGCTTAGTAGACAGTTGAAGAATAGCTTATAGCATAGAGCCACCCCTGCTGGCCTGCTGGTCACTGTCTAGTTTAATTTGCATTTCCTAGTCTGCTTAATTACCTGAAATTGCTATATCAATGTCTACCAGACTGAGAGATCATAGTTACTTACCAGTACCATTACAGCTATCCAGAAATACCTGAAGAGTGACCTTTTGTGTTAACAAGTAAGATTAGTTTGTTTTTGAAAAACCCTGCCGGTGGTACGAAGTGAACCATTAAATAAATCAACTAGAGAAGTAACAATCCTATTCACGTTGTGCACAAGTAATAAAACATATAAATAGCATAATCAATGATGTAAAATATCGTTAGTTTGATAGCTTCTTAGGAAAAGGTCCTATGGAGCCAGCGTACTGGTATTTACCGTACTCTATTTAGAAAATAAGAAAGAAATAGTGAGATGTTTGTTTATTTTAAACAACAGTTTATTTGTAAATAATTTATATAAACACTTATTTATTTTATAACACTACTATTCTAATTTATATATATTTCGAATGTTTTTGAATCGTTCACCATTTATATTCACAGTCCAATACGTTATTCTCAACTGTCTATATATATAGAAATATCTTGGGGATGCGGTCAAAGATAAGGAGGGATTTTAAGTAAATAAAATGCACTCTTTTTTGTTTGTTAAGCTTTCGGAAAATGTTTATTTCCTTCATCAGAACATCTACAATGAATACAAAAATCGTTGTTAAAAATTAGTTACAAAACCAGAATAAACTAATTTACTCACCAAACTGAGATTAAAAGAAAAAGTTGACATCAAATACACAATTAAAATCTTTTCTTGTTAACATTATACATTATAAAATCTGTTTAAAACAAAAAAAAACAACTATGGTTAGAAATTGAAGACTGAGAAAATTGTATTAGTGGAATTTTAAATCCATCATCGTCGATTTCTACGTTAAAACTGACAAACCGGTGTTCAAATACGAAATTTATCAGCATGTGCAAAAAGCCATTGACTTTCAAGTTGTTTGAAGGAAATAGCGAGCTGGATACAATTATAATATTTTCGGATCTGCGTTAATAAAAATATTTATTTTAATTTTTTTTTGTAATGTTATTGAAATATTTCTAAAAGAATTTTCAAACAGAAAATAAGTAATTAGAAAAATGCAAAGAAATGGAAAATTAATTTGATATTGTTGATTTGAATTGGAAAGAGAAAAAAGAAAGTTAAAAAGAAATTATTAATGAGAAAAGAAAAATTTCGTTTTTTTTTAATATTTAGTTTTGCAGAGAAAGTAGATAATTGTAAATTTTGCTTAAATTGGCTACATCATACGCTGAAACAGAAAGAAGGGGTTTCTGTTATTTAAAAAAAAATTAAATTGTTGGTAATCGTCCCCATGTTTTAATAAATTTTGACTGCACCCGAAGATGAAAAAGTTTTCCGAAACATATGTAGTGCTGTGCTAAACAATAGAAAATAAAAACCACCGAATAAACCAAGAAAATTGTTATTTATACAAAAAATTAATATATTATGTAATATAGCAATTAATTTACATTTTCAAGGCAGGGAATATTTTGTGTATGTATAAATAAGACAATCAAAAGAATGTAAACCACAGTTTCTTTTTCATGTGTATTGCACACAGTATAATCTATATTCAATAACATATCCAATACAATTTAATAATCATTTAGTTCTAAAAAGATTGGATTTACACAATTGAAAAAGAGTATAGGTAACTTAGATAGGTCATTTTAAAAGCAAGTATGTACTTGGTTCACAAGAGGTAGAAAAATAATTGTATATAAATATATAAAAGGATAACTAGACGCTATACTAACATCCAGAGCATGTAAATATGTAAAACACTTGAACAAAACTTTCCTATTAGAACTAAAATAAAGTTGATTAAAATTGTTCTATATATGAACAAAATCAATATCAATTTTTCATTTGTACTATCTAGTTATACTTCATATTTGTAAACTTGTTCAAACGCAATTGTTGTTCAAAACAAAGCAATGCATAGCCATGATGTTGCATTGTCATTATTTGTTGTATCCAGTTAAGGGACATTTAAAAAATATTAAATTATTAATTGCATACTTTACTCTCCAGTCTCTAAACGAATTATAGCATCAGAAGTATTGATAAGAACTCTTTTCAGGAAATATAGATGAATTCTTTCAAATATATCTAAGTATCTTAGACCTCAAACATCATACTTCTTAAAACCTTTCCTAGAAAATTGCACAGTTTTCTGTAAATTAATAGTGAATTAGCAATATTATATTTTTCATATATAATTATTATGTTTATTATTAATTTTCTGATAAAATTAATAGGTAAATTAATTTAAAATATAACATTTCTGCAGCTTTTCCGTGCTGTATTATTAATTTTCTTAAGGTACAAAACTAATTTTTTCATTTTATAATATATAAAGATTGTGTTAACATATTTTTAAAATGTTACATTGTTCATCATACTATTTATAAATTGTTTAAATATCGTTATTCTTAGCTTTTGAATAATACATCATTGTGTAAATAAATATATAAATGAAAATTTGAACCGAATTCTTTTATTACTGTACCATTTTCCTGTTAATGATACGTCCATGGCAATAATATCAGTAATGTAAACAACGACGCCATTTTCAACATTATCTTACGTTTAATGTTGGTGTGTAAACAAACAATATTTATGAATGGGTTGTGGTAGATGTGGGTATATAAGTTTACTTTGTTGTTTTTTATTTTTTTTTCTGTAAGAGGGGAGATGTTGTGAGTTGCCTAACCAGTAGAGGTCTAAATGAATTGCTACGGTAAGGTGGATCTGTCAACGTCGCTCCCTCTCTCTGGGCTGATGGCCTAGACGTTGTAGCACAGCTTATACAATACAGCTAAAACACTCTCTTGGCGGCAACAGTTTGCGTCGATTTCGTCACGCATCGCTTAAGCTCCGCCTTCGAAGGGAAAAGACGGTTTTGGCGTTCAGAAGCGTACTTAGGCAAGGTGTTGAGTCGTGCGTATAATTTCGTTGATTGTATAATTTCGTGGAGCCTATAATTTCGTTGATTTTGTTTGAGTTAAAGGTACTGTTATTATTTTGGTGACTCTTTAGCTGTGAGTAGAATGAGTTTGTGCAGTCAAAAGCTGTTTTAATAAGGGTTATACCTGCAAGAAAACATTCTTTAGTTTTCCCAAGGACCCAAACCGATAAGTACTACATTATAAGAAATTTTCATTGTTAAAAATATAATTTATACAGGGTGTCTCATTAGTGCGTTATTGTTCATTATTTTGTTGTAGACACGCAAGAAAGTTTTAAATAAAAGTTATATGGATTTGAAAAATACCTACATATTTTAAAAATATCTTTGGATATACAGGGTGTCACGTTTTTGCCTGGAAAATTAAAATGTATGTTTTTTAAATGGAACACCTTGTATTTTATTTTATGATGAAATTATTAACACCCTAAATTATTGTAAAGACGAATTGCTACAGAAAAATTTTATCAGGTATGTGTGTGGTTACCTTTTAATAAAAGCCTTGCGGATCCACTCCTGCGATACCTGTCTTAAATATAACAAAGATCACGTAGAATTAGACGATTTTTCTTTTTATTGCTTTTAAAAGGCATATGATAACGCCAATTCAGATACATTTGGAAATCTGCAACTGTCAAATGATGAATTTGTAGAACTAATATTCAATATTGAAAAGATATTTTAAAATAATTTTGAAGAATTGGCTACAAAAAATAACATTTGTACCACACTTTTAGAATTAATTAACCCAATACCCTTTAGTCATCCATGCTAACGTTTTCCAAAAGAATAACTTATTTTATTGTATGTTTAATCTCAATAACTAAAAAATATACTGACAATTAGTTTGACAGAATTGTCATTTATTTAAAATTTTAAAAATAATAGCAGTCGGTTGATCAAAATATGAACGGTGATTGGCGAATTTATTTTTTTTTGCAGTGTTCTCACTACCTAGAATGGATATGAAATATATTCGTTCAATTGAAGGCAATAGCATACTTTTTCGTTTTGTAATCTGTGCATGGATATTAGCCAATCTACCCACATACTACAAAACGAAAAATTATGTTATTGCGTTCAACTACGAATATATTTCATATCCATTTTAGGTAGTGAGAACACTTTAACAAAATTAAATCTACAAATCACAGTTCATATTTTGGTCACCCAACTCCTATTATTTAAAAATTTTTAAATAAGTGATAATTCTGTTAAACTAATTGTCAATATATATTTTAGTTATTGATATTAAATATACATTAAAATTTTTGTGTAGACTCGATAAATAATAGCATTTTTACTTTCCTATCTGTATACAGATATAAGGAAAGTATAGGAATCATGATTTTTTTCGACCTCGAGTTTTCGACGGATTTTTACGTTTTGAGGTCCCCTGAATCCGTTTTAACTATTTTCGCGATGATGTCTGTCTGTCTGTCTGTCGTGTGTGTGTGTGTGTGTGTGTGTGTGTGTGTGTGTGTGTGTGTGTGTGTGTGTGTGTGTGTGTGTGTGTGTGTGTGTGTGTGTGTGTGTGTGTGTGTGTGTGTGTGTGTGTGTGTGTGTGTGTGTGTGTGTGTGTGTGTGTGTGTGTGTGTGTGTGTGTGTGTGTGTGTGTGTGTGTGTGTGTGTGTGTGTGTGTGTGTGTGTGTGTGTGTGTGTGTGTGTGTGTGTGTGTGTGTGTGTGTGTGTGTGTGTGTGTGTGTGTGTGTGTGTGTGTGTGTGTGTGTGTGTGTGTGTGTGTGTGTGTGTGTGTGTGTGTGTGTGTGTGTGTGTGTGTGTGTGTGTGTGTGTGTGTGTGTGTGTGTGTGTGTGTGTGTGTGTGTGTGTGTGTGTGTGTGTGTGTGTGTGTGTGTGTGTGTGTGTGTGTGTGTGTGTGTGTGTGTGTGTGTGTGTGTGTGTGTGTGTGTGTGTGTGTGTGTGTGTGTGTGTGTGTGTGTGTGTGTGTGTGTGTGTGTGTGTGTGTGTGTGTGTGTGTGTGTGTGTGTGTGTGTGTGTGTGTGTGTGTGTGTGTGTGTGTGTGTGTGTGTGTGTGTGTGTGTGTGTGTGTGTGTGTGTGTGTGTGTGTGTGTGTGTGTGTGTGTGTGTGTGTGTGTGTGTGTGTGTGTGTGTGTGTGTGTGTGTGTGTGTGTGTGTGTGTGTGTGTGTGTGTGTGTGTGTGTGTGTGTGTGTGTGTGTGTGTGTGTGTGTGTGTGTGTGTGTGTGTGTGTGTGTGTGTGTGTGTGTGTGTGTGTGTGTGTGTGTGTGTGTGTGTGTGTGTGTGTGTGTGTGTGTGTGTGTGTGTGTGTGTGTGTGTGTGTGTGTGTGTGTGTGTGTGTGTGTGTGTGTGTGTGTGTGTGTGTGTGTGTGTGTGTGTGTGTGTGTGTGTGTGTGTGTGTGTGTGTGTGTGTGTGTGTGTGTGTGTGTGTGTGTGTGTGTGTGTGTGTGTGTGTGTGTGTGTGTGTGTGTGTGTGTGTGTGTGTGTGTGTGTGTGTGTGTGTGTGTGTGTGTGTGTGTGTGTGTGTGTGTGTGTGTGTGTGTGTGTGTGTGTGTGTGTGTGTGTGTGTGTGTGTGTGTGTGTGTGTGTGTGTGTGTGTGTGTGTGTGTGTGTGTGTGTGTGTGTGTGTGTGTGTGTGTGTGTGTGTGTGTGTGTGTGTGTGTGTGTGTGTGTGTGTGTGTGTGTGTGTGTGTGTGTGTGTGTGTGTGTGTGTGTGTGTGTGTGTGTGTGTGTGTGTGTGTGTGTGTGTGTGTGTGTGTGTGTGTGTGTGTGTGTGTGTGTGTGTGTGTGTGTGTGTGTGTGTGTGTGTGTGTGTGTGTGTGTGTGTGTGTGTGTGTGTGTGTGTGTGTGTGTGTGTGTGTGTGTGTGTGTGTGTGTGTGTGTGTGTGTGTGTGTGTGTGTGTGTGTGTGTGTGTGTGTGTGTGTGTGTGTGTGTGTGTGTGTGTGTGTGTGTGTGTGTGTGTGTGTGTGTGTGTGTGTGTGTGTGTGTGTGTGTGTGTGTGTGTGTGTGTGTGTGTGTGTGTGTGTGTGTGTGTGTGTGTGTGTGTGTGTGTGTGTGTGTGTGTGTGTGTGTGTGTGTGTGTGTGTGTGTGTGTGTGTGTGTGTGTGTGTGTGTGTGTGTGTGTGTGTGTGTGTGTGTGTGTGTATAACGCATAACTCATGAACCGATACACAGAAAAACACCAAATTTTAAACTTAAGCTTTGTTTCAGCGTCCAATGAGCTGATTAGATTTTGGGCAGAGTCGGAACATCTGGGGGGTACTTTATGGGTGGACATTTTTATATTTTATGGAATATATCTGTTATTTACGTTTTGAGAAGAAAATTCTTCAAATAAAAGTTACTTCTAATATAATTATCTATAATTTTTGTTTTAAGCAAAATTTTCCTAAAATGGTCCGTATTCGAGAAATTTGAGAAAATGTAAAAAAAATATTTTTTATAAAAATTGTTTAAATAAAAGTTGTTTGTAATATAATTCTCTATAATTTTTATCCCATACATAATTTCTCTAAAATGGACCGTATTCGAGATATTTGAGAAAATGTGTAAATTTCGAATTTTTGAAGAAAACTCAAAAACGGATAAAGGAAAAAACAATAAATTGTAAACTTAAGTTTTATTTCTACCTGAGGTGAACTGATTAGATTTTGGACAGAGTCGGAACATTTGGGGGGGTACTTTATTGGTGGTCATTTTTATATTTTATGGAATATATTCGTTATTTACGTTTGGGGAAGAAAATTCTTCAAATAAAAGTTACTTACAATATTATTATCTATAATTTTTATTCTATGTCAAATTTTCCTAAAATGGCCCGTATTCGAGAAATTTGACAAAATGTGCAAAATTCTGATTTTTAAGAAAATTGTTAAACTAAAAGTTGTTTGCGATATCGATCTCTATAATTTTTGTTTTTAAATGACTTTTCTAAAATGGACCGTAATGGAAAAATTGGAGGAAAAATGATAAATTTAAATTTTTCAGTATTTTCGTTTTCAATGAATATCTATAGAAAAATGTTTCGAGGTAGATGTATGTGGAAAATGTATATATTTAGATTATGTTCTAAACATTTTTAGAGATGCTGCAATAGGTTAACTAGATAGGAAAGTCATGTGTTGGACACATCAGATTTTTGTTTTTATTATGTCCACATTTAAAAAAAAAATAAATTTTAATCAAACTACATGATACTAATTTAATTACGAGTATTAAAACTAAAGTCCTGAAAATTTCGGTGAAGATGAGGACAGAACATCTGCCTTCCATGCGAAAAGCCCGGGATCGAATCTAGGCCGAGGACTAATTAATTTTTCATGTTTATTTTATTTTATAAATTAGTCAACTTCGTAAATTATTTTAAAATTAGTTATTTTGTCTAAATAACCTAAAATAATTTTTTAAATTTGTAGATTTTCGTTAGTGGGTCGTAGAAAAAATATACTGACCATATCGAGTGAATTGTTCATATCACAATCAGACGATTGAGTACTCCGCCTACGACGTCGTGCTCAAACTTCGTCTTTGTGTGATATGGCTATCATATCCACCCTTGTTGAACAAACAACAATTTATTTGTTTTCTTGGTTTAAGTTTTACATCAGAAATAAGAACTAAATTAATTTACTTTTCAAGTTTTCTTGTAAAAATCGATATTTCTTTCTCCAAGTACAAATTTAGTACCTACCTAAAATAAGTACTAATTATGTAATATCGTGTAATATTGTAATTCAAATTTCACATTACTATAAAGTTTCAAAATTCTCTACTTCGGTATGGTCAGATAAAAATTGAATATATTATATTAATAAAAATTGTTAAAGTATTACTTCTACAAATCTGTATTTCAATTAATAAGAATACATCTAAATATAACCAATATTGTTAAAATAAAAGCACAAATTCTTTATAATTCCAAAATACCATAGAGTTCCCAGACCTCAGTCGAAGCATTCGTTTATCTAGGTATAAACCCTTTGCGCGAAGAGTAACACTTGCCAGAGACACGGGGTACCACTTGATTTGCATCCACGAGCGTGACACATTTCTTTAACAATTGAAGCCCTTGGTGTAAAAAGGATCCAAGTCACAATTTGTCGTGAAGTGACTGTTTTAGCTCAAAACATTTGTTAACGAGGATTTTACTAGCCACATACAAATTATTTTACCTCTAATCCGAAAGATGTGCTATTTTTCGTAATATTTATATTTAAATAATTTTTTTAATTATATTTGACAGATTTAAAACAAATTAAAAATTTAATTTCCCAAAACTTACTTAACATGGCATGTAACCAACCTTATTACGTCAAGGTTTTCAATTTTTTCAATAATAAAAAAATTGCTTAATCCGGGCCCGACTTTTCCCTTTAATCTAACAGAGATAGCACCATTCCGTCTTGCTTGGTTCTCGACCGCCAGATCAAAGACGCCGACACGGAGTTGTGGAGCTGTATTGTATAAGCTGTGGTTGTAGGTATGCCAATAAACACTTGAATTAAATCACGTTTATTATTAATATTATATTGTTTAATTACAACATAACAGTACCTATGTTCGTAGAATAGTTAATATCCATGTGAGCATAGAAAAAATAGATTTGCATTACTTTCTATCCCTTTCTAATGCTAGAAAATATCATTTCTATAATTGCTTATAATTAGTCAAAGGTAAAACAAATAGCCTTCCTTGAGCCTAGTTGATGGCGTTGACTGTTAAAGCCAAATTCAAAAAACAAACGCTACTAACCCATAAAATGTGAAGCGGATGGGGAAACTGCAGATCTAAATCATATATTTTTTCAATGTGGCAAATATAATAATAACAAACTATTATTTAATTTAAATAAATTTAATATCAATCCACCTCTCAATATTACTACTTTACTCGCAACTTTTAATAAAAATATTTATGATATAATATTAGAATTTGTCAATGAAAATAATATCATAATCTAGATTATTACTTGTATCATACCCACATGATAATCTATTAAAAAAAAAAAAAAAAAAAAAAAAAAATACCGATTTGAGTGTGTGGCAAATGGCTTACAGTCGATGCCAAAAAAAAAACCCATAAAATCACCCCTTCCCCTCCCTGGATTCGCCTCCGGTTCATATCCAGATGAAATTATTTCACTGTCGTCTGACGGCTGAATGATAATGTCTGTGATGGTGACGGATATTGGTAACTGGTCGCCTTTGAATCAAACAAATTCATATTTTTTGAAACGTCATGACATAATACAGTTGAATTCTTCAAGTGGGCATTCGTCCGTATGGTTGAGACGTATCGTGCTTGTAGCAAATGCTGGAGTAATTCGGATTGACGGCGCACTCGAAGCAATGAAATAATTGAATTTTGTGTGAAATGATTCGTGAATATCTCTGACCTTATAGGTGTTATTAAATCATTCAAACCTTCCATCATTCACATATTCAACGTTTAGAACATTACACACTTTTCACTCGTAAGAAGGTGAATAATAATTAGGTATAGGGAGATATTATCAATATTGATATTTATTATTGTTATTATTTCAGACTAGAAGACACAAAAAACTATATGAATAAAAGTAATTTATCGCTCGCCTTTGCCAGAACTTTTATATTAGTTTTATCTTGAATTTGACATTTAAAAATTGGTATGTCATATACTTCAATAGATATGTTCAATAGAAAAAATATTATACGGAGTGGCCCAAAAGTCTGGGAACGGTCAATTATCTCGTAAAGTAATAGTCCTAATTGTACAAAATTTGGAGTACACCTATGTTGGGATACGGAGATACAGAGATACATAGGTACCAATTATAGAAATCTTTAGTAAGTACTTGCTTGCAATTTTACTAATATATGTACCTAACCTATATAATTAATTATTTCAAACATAAATAAAACCAACAACTGTTATCTGAGTCTTTTTAGTTCCGATTGGTTTTGACAGAGTAGTTTTGATCATGGTTTTATTCCATCTTCTTTTAACCATAAAGTCATACCTAGCTGAATTTTTGGTCTTTTTAAACTTTTGACTGTAGCGGGTCATATTTTTAATATATGTCATCTGCAGCAGAAAGACCTACATGTTTTACATTTAAAAGTAATTAATTGTCCTTTATACAAACTCGGCTGTATTTTTATTGAAATATATTTATTCACAATTCACGTAGTGGTTTGGTTTTTGGTTTGTTAATTTGATGTCATAATTCTCCTCATTGTCAGATTTTGACATTGGCAGCTTTGATCAAGACAAGAGAGTTTTTGAACGAAAAATCGTAGTTCGGGTTTTAGTTTTAAAGCACAAAGAGATTAAGGTCATATATCGGTTGGTTTCGGCGAAGACAGAACAATATAATAATATTAATCTCTTTTATGGTCTTGGCATTGGCTTGGTCGGAAAACGGTTAATAAATAATAGTAAATAGTGTAGAAGTCATAATTGCGCAATGTCATCAAATTAATTTCGAATCAATCATGTTGAAACAAATCTTAGGTAAGTAAGTCATTTAAAAGTTGTAATTCTGCATACGGACTTTAATTATATTTTAATACGACCCTGCTTAGTCAACCATTTAAGCCACGCCCAGTGAGGTCATTTTTAATAAAACGTATCATATGCAAAACAATTGCCTCATGGCATCTCCATTAGTATTATAGCTCCATGGTCAAGATGGAGGCAACACGTGACAAGGGATTAAAATGGCGGAGTTTTCTATCTCCTTTTAAAAGGCACTCAGAAAGCTGCGCAGTGCGACCATTCTCCGTATAGTAAAAGAAAATCAAAGTATGTGAACCAAACTGTATAAATAAATGTTCTGGTCACTATATATAAGTTATGATGGTAAGCTTATAAAAAATGCCTTAAGGTTGGCTTTCGCCCATAGATATCTGTCGACTTTGAACGAAGCTTTCGGGAAAAATATACTTCCTGGCATTAATTTTAATATTGAAAAACGTTCATGAAGTGTGTCTAGGAGTTGTAAAGACATCTTAAGAAACGGAGTTGTTCTAAAGTACTCAAAAAATTACTTTAAATTATGGTATCTAAACCCGAGAATAAGGTTAAGTTGGTTAACTGGAACCTAGAGGTAACTGGGCCCTATACTTCTAATTTTGTAATCCAATATTTTAAACTTTCCGCGATTTGTAACATGACAGCTATCATCCCAAAGCTTCCGTTACATCTAGTTTTTAAGTTCTTGCTGTGAGTATCGTAACGAAAATATTTATGTTAAAGTATTTTTTGGTAGAAGAATAACAACGTTGGGCACTGACGTATTAAAAAAATCGCAGTAAGTACAATAATATATTTTTAACATGAAAATCGGCTTGGTATAAGAAAAAGCATCTATAGTGTAATTCATTTCAACATTTTAAGGTTATATTAATAAAAACAAGTTTGACTGTATAGGTTCCAGTTGCCTTGGTAAATTCGATATGACGAGGCAACTGGAACTTAAGTTTTCGGGTAACTGGGTCTGTAGAAATTTAAATATTACAAAATTCAAAAATAATAGTCCCGGAGAATAATGGTTCTTAAATTTTTGTAAAAGAAATAAGCTATCTCTCAAAAAAGCTCAAGGAGTGGCTAGAAAAAGGCAAGAAAACCCTTGGACAATGTACGATTTCTTTGATCTTCTAGAAGAAACAATTTTAAACTTAAAGTTACAGAATCGACCTGAACAAATATTCAACTGCGACGAAACATCCTTCTCCAGTGACCCTTTAAGAACAAAAGTTCTTGGGGCAGTGGGTCAAAAGCTACAAGGAATATATCTACATGCGGCAGAGAAAATACCACAGTGTTAGTATATTGTTCAGCATCTGGCCAGAAATTACCTTAGTTAACTATTTTTAAGGGAAAAAAATGTTATCGAGTCGCTGTTATCTAAAAAACCTGAACCACTAGATAGAATTGCTATAGCTGCTTCGGATAAGGGATGGATGACGACCATAATACACTTCCCCAATAAATTAACGCACCATCAAAAAATAACAAAAAGTTTAAAGTAAATATTTGTCAAAACCACTTTTCTGATTTGAACGATTTTTTTTTTAAATGAAAGGTTATCTCTTTCACAACGGCGGTGTGCTAACTGTGTTTGTATAAAACCCTCTTTTTTATTAGACGTGATTTTTTCATAAAAGTTGTAACACCCTGTAGAGTGCAACAGTTACATTACCAAGTTAGAATTGATCTCACAATGTAGCCTTATCTTTTTTTAACAATTTCTTTTCTTATTTACTCCATTATCTTTGTCATTATTCGAGAAACATTATTTTATAACATAACATGATTTTATTAAAAATTAATATCAAAATTTAACAATGAAAACACGAAACAAAATGTAACGAAATAAGTGTCAGTAGCGAGTATTTCCGCCTCTGGCATGAATAACTTTTTGACAACGGTAGCCCATACTTAAGCCTTCCTGTTCCGGGCCTTAATTTACATGTTGGTCCCTCAGTCCCAGAGGTTTTTTCATGCTACAATATAAGAACAAATATATACGGCAATGGGCCGCATTCCCTGCCAACATTTTGCGGCTTTGGGACCAATAATCTAACATTTTCGGACTTATTTCTACGGCATTGGGACCCCAATGGGTCTAAAATTTTATAAGTAGTGCATATTTTCGGCTTTGGTGAATTGAGACCATTCCACCTTGAACGTATATATACGGCGGCTGGGACTACAGACCCACTTTTTAAAAAACATATATATGCGGCGTTGGGACAGAAAGGGTTAAAATAAGACCTTATGTCATTTTGGTCCAATTCTTCCCATATTTAAATCAGTCTCTGCCGTATATCTTCCAGAGAGTTCAGATTACGTTTCTCTTGTAATATCCTCCAAGAGTATCCCAGAGATTTTCTATCGGATTTAAATCCGGGCTCCGAGCTGGCCATGCCATGGTAGCGATACCGACTTCCTCTAGATAAGTTTTCACAACTCGAGCAACATGAGGCCTGGCATTATCTTGCATCAACAAAAATCCTTGCCCTATATATGGTACAAATGGAACAACATGTTCGTCCAAAATCTCCAATATGTACCTGTCAGCTGTAAGGCTTCCATTTAAGATTACAAGTTCTGTGCGACCAGTCAAAGAAATGCCTCCCCAGACTATCAGAGATCGTCCTCCAAATAATGTTGTATGTGAGAAATTACACTGAGCATACCGTTCATTAGGACGTCGGTACACGCGCATACGCCTGTCATTGTTATACAGACAAAATCTAAACTCATCAGTAGATAATACCTGTTGCCATTCAGCCTCTAACCAGCTACGATGCTCTCTGGCAAAATTTAGCCTTGCTCTGCGATGAACTCCAGTTAGAACTGGACCTCGAGCAGCTATTCTAGGCCTCAAATTATGTTCCCTTAGTCGCTGACGAACAATTTCTGTACAAACTTCTAAACCATTAGTATCCCGAAGCTGGGTTTGAAGGGCCCGAGCTGTTACAAAACGTTGTCTTAATGCTGACAGTCTTAAAAATCGATCCTGAATCGGAGTAGTTACTCAGTTTCTTCCTTGTCCCGGCATACGACCATGATTTCCAGTCTCTCTATATCTTTGTATAACTCGTGAAACGGTTGTGTGGGTAACGTCAAATCGTTCACCAATTCTTCGGTAACTCCAACCCTGTTCAAACAATATTAAAGCTTGAGCACATTCTTCGCGAGTAAGGTTTCGTGGCATATTGTTTAATAATTTTTTTTGTAAAAAATGGCGAATGGACTAAATACTGACAATACGCATCTGTATTTGACAATTCCTGGTTTTTCCATAGCATGCTACTTACTTTAGTGCTTATAATGCTAATGCAAATGAATAAAGTCATGTTGTTATAAAATTGAGTTTCTCGTGTAATAGGAAACATAATGGAGTAAATAAAAAATGAAATTGTTAAGAGAAGATAAGGCTAAATTGTGATATCAATGCGAACTTGGTAATGTAACTATTGCGCTCTACAGGGTGTTACAACTTTTATGAAAAAATCACGCTATAATTGCTACACCCTGTATTAATAAAAAAGAGGATTTTATACAAACACAGCAAACCGACGTTGTGGAAGAGGCAACCTGTCATAAAAAAAATCGTCCAAAACAGACAAGTGGTTTTGACAAATATTTACTTTAAACTTTTTGTTATTTTTCGATGATGCGTTAATTTATTGGGGAAGTGTATTTGCGAATTGGTTTAGAAAATGTTTTTTACCTCACGTACCAAAGGAACGTCCGATCCTTTTAATTGTAGATGGACATACAACCCATATTTCGTGTAATGTGATCAAAGAAGCCCTTGATAATGATATATGTATTTTAAAACTACTACCATATACAACCCATCTGCTTCAGCCACTCGATGTTAGTGTATTTAAGAGCATGAAAGCGACATGGGATAAAAATATCTGTAAATAGCAAAGGCTCAACTAAAGAAGAAATATTCCTAAAACTGAATTTACGCATTTTCTTGAAAAGGAATTTTTAGAAATGCCTAAACAGAACATTATAAATGGGTTTCAAGCAACAAGTATCTATAATTTAGATACAGGTAAACCAGATCGAACAAAAGTTCCTGAAACAATATTTTCACAGCAAGATCTTGTAAAATATAACCACCACGGTAAACAAAACGAGGTGATTATTGGAATGAAAGAACAAGAAATTAATGAAAACGAAGAAAATGGAACAATTCATCAAATGGAAGATTTAGTTAACAAAGAACAGCAAACAAATATAGTGAATGAGCAACAAGGTAAAAAGGAGTTGATGCCTGAAGACAAACCTGGACCTTTAGATACCCAAAGCAATATTTGTCTGATTCCTTTTGAAAGTCTGGTGGTTGAACTACTAAAAAATGAAAAAAAGAAATCGGAATCTCCGACAACACAAAAGAGAAAAAAGATCTGCAATGGGACAGAAATTATAACATCAGACTACTTACAGAAAAAGAAACTAGAAGAGGAAAATAAAAAACTGAAAGAGGAGAAAAAGAAAGCCCGAGCAGAAACAAAGTCTAAGAAAATAGCTCAAAAAGTGAACTCTATCCAAAACATAGATCCTTTGAAAGAGAAAAAACTCCAAATATATATCAAAAAAAATATAAAATCGAAGAACACTAAAAGTGAGACCGAAAGTTGTTAAGATGATTCAGAAGATTGTATAGAACTGATGTCGGTTGAGGATGCAGAAAATATCGTGGCTGTCGTTGAGGGTGATTTTGTGCTTGTTAGGTACAATATGAAAATGTATTCTGGAAAAGTGTTGGAAGTTAAAGACACCAAAAATAATTATATCTCACATGGTAAAAAGTGCATATGACGAAATAGACATAGTTAAAATTATCCATGAGCCCCAACAAAATAATAATAGGGGATCATATATGGTACCTGAAATGAAAAAATATCTTTAAGTACTTTACATAAGTTCATACACCACTTTAGTTTATGTGTTTTATTTGTTGTTTAAGTACTTATTTTAAGTCAAGCGTTTTTTCTTTAATACTTAGAGGCTTTTTATCATCTTCATTTTATCGGCTATTTTTTTAAGATAAATTAATGAAATTTTAAACGAGTATTTGTGATGCTTTACGAAACAGTTACCTCAAAGTTTTCTACATTGTATAAATACAGAATTACACTACCTAGTTCTAGTTACCTTAAATTCCTAGATAACTGGAATCTACTGACAAAAAAAAAATTACCTTGAAGCTCGGCTCAGAGAAACATTTTTGTTTTCATGCCGTTGTTGCAGTTGATTTATTAAGGTCTAAATTGCATACCCATAGAATCTTAACCAAGTTATCTGAAATCATTGTTATAGTCCATGCGCAAATGTTGTAATGTGATTTAATTACATTGAAGTAGTTATGGTTAATAGCAATTATGAGATTTCGGCACCAAAATATAATTCTTTATGTAATAATTAATTATTTGTTATACAAGTAAAGACGTTTATTATTTTATAATTTATCTATAAAATTTGTTCAATATTTGGTTTATTTATTGTTTAAAATATAATAAAAGCCCCATATTTAAAATAAATTACCTTTTCCTTAAGTAAAAATAAGGTAAATAAAATTACGGGTACCAAAAAAAAATAAGTAACAATTAAAAAGACATTAGGTTTGAGAGTTTATATAAGTATTTGCAAAGTTTATGTTTTCAAAGCTTTTAGGATTAAAAAGAATTATATATTAAGGGTTGGATACCTGACCTTGCTATCATAAACGAATTTTTAGAAATTACTTATTTAAGTAATTACCAATATTTTCAAAATCAAATCCAGTATAATTCATTTATTAAATGTAAATATGAATATACAGAGTAATGGGAAAAACATCCTTGTATTGGCATAATTGTAACTTACAGTTTAGCCATAATAAAGCTGTTTTGCCAATTTTGACCAATCACAAATGAAAATACTGAAAGACCTTCCTCAAGAGAACATGCGGAATAATTATATTTTTTTATTTATAATATCAAAATAAAATAAACAAAATCTGCAGTTCATAGTTTATTAAATTGATTTAAAAGAAGACAGACATATATTTCACAAAATCCAATACCTACCTATGAAAAATAAGTATCAAAAATAATTAAATCATTATACTTAATTTCGTGAA
The DNA here is from genome assembly GCA_927349885.1 of Psylliodes chrysocephalus. Classification (NCBI taxonomy): domain Eukaryota; kingdom Metazoa; phylum Arthropoda; class Insecta; order Coleoptera; family Chrysomelidae; genus Psylliodes; species Psylliodes chrysocephalus. The sequence goes on along the minus strand of OV651815.1, from coordinate 26,525,652 downwards.
CTACCTCAAGCCGACTCTGATCCCCTTTGCCATTGGAGCTATCGCTTCGTCTGTTTTGATACAGCACGACAGAGAAAAACGGACACCTTCGAAAAGCTACCAGAGAAATCATTGCGCGGCGGCTGAGTAATACATGAAGAAATTTCAGAATTTCTAGACGGTCGAGAATGTTCTAGTGCAGAGCTAGAGCTAGCTTATATAAATAGCGCGAGTTTGTCAATAGATGTTAAGTTTCAATGAACGTATGGTATAGTAAAAACGAATTGTAATAATTAAATTAGAATTATGAGTTATAATAGTGCCTAATTATTAAATAAATTAATGTGTACAAATGACAGCAGGATAACAGCCAATCATCGTCGACGACTAGAATTAGAAGATATGTTGGCGGGATATAAGCCAAACCGAATGTGAGGCACAAAGCTAGAGAGCGATAGCAGGGATATCATAGTTGCCACATGTTCGCTGAAAAAGCACTGCTATGCATAATACAAAATAGTAAGTAGTATATTATTGTACAAGTAAGTATTGAATTATTAACATATTTATAACTATCACTTTAATGAACTACAGTGTAATTTATTAAATATATTAATAGTTGTTCTATCGAATTACCTGTTTTGGATATTGTTCTTTATTGTTTATGTGATAAAAATATAAACTTATAAAAGAAAATGAATTATTACTAGACAGTAAATACATAAAAGTCCCGTAAAAATACTGCGTTTCACATTAATCTCAATATTTACGAGTATAAATGACATTTAATATTTTTGTATTAATTATCATTAGACATGATAAATATAGCAATAATTTATTTTTTAGTAAATATTTTCATCTTATAGAACAATAAAAGTAATTATCAAAAACACGGTCCTTACTTATTTGTGGCTCACCCTGTAAAGGAAAATAATTTTTGACCTCTTTTTATATTTGTAGAATGCCAAAGGATGTTGCAATAAGATTTGGCACAAAAAATTATAATCGATTAGCTTTCTTCTGAAATAACCGTTATCAAATAAGTGGTACTTCGTAAGTTTAACACCCTGTATCTCAAAAACTAGTCATAGGATTTGAACGGTTCCATGGACGCTATTGCTTAAGAGGTGAAGAACTGCAACATATCAAAAATTTATCATTTAACAAGTCGTCACTTTTCCATAAGCGGTGTGCGAGGTCCTTCAAACAGACGCACAATTTGAACCGAAATACTAGTATTTTTTCACTCGAGATCACCGAAATTACTACGAAAATTACGAAATCATCATCGAAAATCATGATCGAAAGCATTGCCGAAAATCCCTTCAAAATCAATTTGTCGCTCAAAAACGTAAATTCAACAGCTTGTGAATCAAAAGACAAGGGGATCGTTCAAAAAAAAGATCATTATATATAATTAAGGTGGATTTTTCAGCGAAATCATCAATTTTTAGGTGATTTCCAAAATACGGGTACGTTTTGACTTTAGTAGTTTCCCCCTCGGTTTACACAATCTTGAATCGAGTTGCTCTTCCAAAAATTCTACCCACTGGGAATGCAGTTCATCTGGTAAAAATTTAGACTGTCATGATTAGTATAAAGCATGCATGTTAAAGTGGACCTTAATGGCAATAGACAGGGCTCCAAAACTACTTTTAGGTATTCCAAAGGGAAAGCAGAGTTCCAAATACATTTTCTTGAGGTAATCCTTTAACTATTCTCCTACAATCTGAAGATGTACCTGCAAGCTTAACTCGTTGTGTCCTATGATTTAAGTAGTTGCTGAACCGCAGTAAATTTTTCTTATAAAAATCCAAGTATTTTAACTTTCCTAATATTAACTGATGATTTACTAAACCAAATGCAATACTTTGATCTAATACTCCGATTTATCATATTTGTGTTCAATATCATTTTACTACTTTTAAAAGTTCAATATGAGTGCTATATTTTTTCTATAAGCCGATTTTTATGCGGGTAGGATCAGTTGTTTACCTAAAAATTTAAAGACTTGAGAAGTGCTACCTACTTTCTGTGCCTAAGCACCTGAGGTGGGATTTATATCAATCCAAGAGTTGGATGCCGACTAACTACAGTGAAGAAGGGGTGAGTCATAGCAAAAGTTATGTATGTAAGTGGACGCCAGGAGTTTACAACTGCAATATTCTATTATCACGTTAGGCTACAATTTGCAATATTATTTGTTACCTTTTTGATAAATGTTAATTTCAAAACATTTATAGAGATTTTTACTAGCTCAGTGAAATTTAATATCAAACGTTACTTACCTTTAAAAATTAAAAAAATAAATGAGCACATCCTTTTCTCTGTCTTGAATTCGGCTTTTCAAATAGACAATTTTAAGGGTAGTAAATCTAGGAAATGTTGGGCACCAATAATTCTCTTTTTTATTTTTAAAAGCTAGTGAGAATTATAAATTCTAGCTTTATCAATAAAAAGAAGTTAATAAAAATTATACAGAATTTAGTGAATGAAAGAGAATTTTTTGTGACCTTTAAAAAATAAGATTCAACATATATACTTATAAAAATTAATGATTTTATTTAAAAAAAAAGAAACCTTTTCGAAAACAAATTATTCACAGTTATCAAGTATCAAATTGTGATTCGTACATAAATAATTCTAGTCATTAGTAATTACCACATTTTACTTTGTTATCTAACCACTTCTAGATAGCCATAGGTAGTTGAGATTTCTGTCCCTCGGAAACCAACGCCTTTGTCGGTTAATCTTTCTTCTTATGAAGCTTCGAATTGTAGCTGTCGCTTTTTCAATCAACTAACTTTTCATAAGAGATTTCTGCTCCTCGAGAACCAACGTTCAGATTACAGCGGTTGAATTATGGTTTTATGGCTTTATGACGTTATGGCTTATGTCGTTATGGCTTATGGCTGATTCCATTCGTTTGCTAGACAAAAATAGATTTTGTTTTTCACGTGGTTCTGTACGATATATAAATTTGAAGCATCTACTTTTTTTTTAAAGTGAACCAATCAGATAATAAAAACTATTGACTATACATATTGTGCCGTTCTAGCAACCAGAATGAATCATAAAAATATATTTAACTTTACTATTAAAAAACTAATAATTAACAAAAGGTTTGAATAATATTTCTACTGAGATATTTAATAAAGACATTATATACTTTTTATGCTTACCACTTTAACAGCCAATGCACCACCGATATGATCAAAAGGTAATAATAAAATGAAATTTACAAATCTAATTTGAGATCGTTTGGTTAGTGGTACTCCCACTTCAAGAAATTTCCCTTTCTTTAGAATATTGTGTGTTGGCGATAATTAAATTATACCGGATGGCACACATTTAAAATAACATTTTATAATTAGACTTTTAAAATGTTACACAACATATACAACAATTCCAAGTGATGATCCACTATAAAACTCCAAATAGCGAAACCATATGCATCTCCTCTACGAAGGCCTTTAAGCGGCTCCTACTATAATATAAACGTTACCTTACCATAGGTCTTATTGACCAACCTGATTATGTAATCGAACAGACAATTAGCAAGTGAAGTTAAATAACAAGAAAATTCAATATATACCCAAGATTAATAATATAAATAAATTAATATGTGTTGACATGGGGGGTCAACCTCGTTCACACTTTGAAATAAACAATATTTAACAACTAAATGCTTTAGTACATTAACGATTAGATTCCCCAACTATTAATAATAAACCAGTATTACTGGGAGTATTATTCACAACTAAAACGCTAGATTAGACTTAAAAATAATTAAATGGGACTAGGGGTAATCTTAAAACTGAGACACATGAGGTGTGTACTGTATTTATCAAAATAAATAAATAATCGTGATCTATTTACGGTCACTAGGAGTAAAAACGAGTAAAACTCTGTTATTTATTAAAATCAATAGTTACCCGTAAGTAATATACCCCACAAAGAGCTCTTGGTGACGTTTTCGGGTTTATTAAAATGTACTGTAATTTATACACCCCTAAACCTCGTTTACATTAGGTTTAGATAAAGTTATGTACTAATTACCACCCCAATAAAATAGATTAAAAAAGTAATATAGTAAAATAAAAATAAGTGAGCAAATACTTGCGGTACACCGTGACTTCTTTTCAGCTGGGAAAACTCTAGTAGACAAATCGATCTGCCTGTCATAAAGGTATCTTCTAGCTCATCATAAGGTTACTAGCCTGTCACAAAAAGTGCTAGTCTGCCAAAAGCCTACTTGCTCGTCACAAGATTTGTTAGCCTATCACAAGGACTACTGGCCCATCACAAGAAGTACTAGGCCCGTAACAAGAAGTGTCAGCCCGTCACAAGAAGTGTCAGCCCGCCACAAGAACCCTAAAGAAAACGTGTAAGATAAAACACAGTACTAACTATTTATCCCTGTTTAATAAAGAAGTTAAAATTAAATAACCAGGTACCTACATAGCCTTCTCGTGAAGCGAGGTCTAGAAATAGGTAGTAACTACTCAACGTTTACTAGTTAAATCAAAGTTCGGCTTATCAATTTATGTAGGTAATCTTCAGATTTACAAAGCAACAAAATACTAGCCCTTAATAGTCAATCCCATGTACAGAAAATATATGCAACGAAAAGAAACATAAATTAGGGTTAATAATCGTCTAAGTAAGCATGATGACCAAAATCAAACTATATTTACCCCTTTAACAGCAATAGGGGAAACACGAACAGATCGCACTGCAAATTCGTGAACAGCTTATTCAGATAAGAGATTACATATATATATATATTTACATCATTCTATCATTTTGACGTCTTTTCATAAAACAGTAATCTGGCGTCACCTAGAAGGAGTAGGTTTTTCAAAAAACTAACCGTGTATATAAGTTCAGCGATTTTTTTGGAGCCCGGAGCTGTTGTCGAAATTTTTCTATCACATACTTTATGTATATTTGTATATTTCACTCTGAGGTGAATTTTGGCAACAGTACGAAAAATCGTTCAATGTGGAAACATATTGGCAACATGCAACGTTGCCAGTTTTCAGAAATTATAAATACCATCATTTTGGCGTCACGTCTTGCATATATACACATATGCCAAATGTACAATCAATTTGAACTCAATATACATAATAATTTTAATGAAAAGTTCAAGAAATTATTTTAAGATTAATAGCACAAAAATATATATAAGTAATGATTTTTTAAGGTTATTTACTATTATTTTGACGTCATCATTTATAAGTATGTATGTAATATACTATTAAAATTTACTAACATTATGACATCTAAAAAGCTTAATAGACAATTTGGCTTCTTTTTTATTTATATATTGCCTTAAATAATATGACGTTAAAATGTTATAAAATACATTATATTATAAAGCATAAAGAAACAACAGTTAAATTATTACCTACATACCATCATTTTGGCGACACGTCTTGCATATATTCACATATGCCAAATGTACAATCAATTTGAACTCAGTATACATAATAATTTAAATGAAAGATTTAAGAAATTATTTAAAGACTAATAGCACAAAAATATATATAAGTAATGATTTTTTAAGGATATTTAATATCATTTCGACGTCATCATTTATAAGTATGTATGTAATATACTATTAGAATTTACTAACATTTTGACATCTAAAAAGCTTAATAGACAATTTGGCATCTTTTTTTTATTTATATATTGCCTTAAATAATATGACGTTAAAATGTTATAAAATACATTATATTATAAAATATAAAGAAACAACAGTTACATTATTACCTACATTTTAACTACGTAGGTACTATTTTATTTACGAAAATGGTGGTAGAATGGTAAATAAATATTAGGAAAGCCAGCTAGTTCTTAGTTCAGTTTAGTTTTTCTGTTAAAGTGGAGACGTGTCGCGTTGTTGTGGTATGCATTGCAAATTTTACAGGAAAATCTTTAAAATAAATAATTCGAGAGACGCTAAAATGGTGACTTCCACCTTATCGAGACTGAGTAAACCCGTAGCGTAAAAAAATCAAGAAAGATATAACTTGAAACGAAAGACCAAAAGCCGAGAGTAGTATTAAGACGTTAATTTTTTGGTTTGTGAAGCATTGACATTACTTAGGTAAAACCATGTGATGATTTTCACAAGCCTTAATTTTTAAAACCATTCTATATCGCCTTTTGATTAGGATTTACAAACTTGTTCGAGCAATTTACCCAATAATAATTGGCCCCTTTACCTCTTAAGCCTGCTCATGTAAAATATTTGGGCTCCTTACTTCGCCTATTTTTTTAAAAATATTCGGTCCCTTTTAAATATGTCCATGTAAAATTATATTATCCCATTACTCCCTTAGATCTGTTCATGTAAAAATATTTGCGCCCATTGTCGCTTAAGGCTACCTACGTATAAAAATTTAAAATCGTTTTAAAAAAGCGGCAACATCTTTTTTTATTTTGATAAATTATTAATACCAATTATTTGGGTTGGGCAGTGCATTTATCATTCTGATAGTTAAACAATAGTAGGGTTGGACGACTACTGATGTATTTTTTACATATTTTTTAAAACTTTTCGGTAATTAAAAATTTTCAAGTTGTTTTTGTCTTGGTTTTGGAAAAATTTACTAAAAAAAGCTAATTAGTCTTGTAAATCACTAATTTTTATGCAATGCATTTCATTAGCAGGACAAGCTTTCATTATGCCCATTATTAAAGACTTTAAGAAATAAATACCTTATTGTAATATAAGAAGAAAAACCTTAATTAAATAGACTTTTATCGTCTGATGCTTACTAAAAAAGTTGATCCAAGGTCTTGTATATCACTAATTTTCATGAAATACATCTTATTAGCCCGACAAGCACCCGTTTTCATCCGTTATCCTTAAACGGGTACGTCAAAATTTTACCCTCAACATTTCTGGGCTCTTTTCAATTAGGGCGTTCAATTATTTAAAAAATGAAACACAATTTACAGATTTTATTGTTGTTAAACGTAATGCCAAATGTGAAATGTCACCATTCATTGCCCATTTTTGATTTTTTTCGGTTTTCGATTTTTTGATTTTTCGATTTTCGATTTTTCGATTTGTCGATTTTTTATTTTTCGATTTTCGTTAGTGGGTCGTAGAAAAAATATACTGTACAACTCAAGTGTATTGGCCATATTCACTCTTGTTGCACAAACTACTAATTTTCTACACCCTCATGGATATTAGCTTATCTACGCGCAGACTACAAAACGAAAAAGTATGTCATTGCGTTTAACTGAACGAATATATTTCATATCCATTCTAGGTAGTGATAACACTGCAAAAAAATTAAATCAATCACAGTTCATATTTTAGACACCCAACTACTATTATTTTTATAATTTTAAATAAGCAGTAGGGTTGCAACTAGGGAAGGCGCAACCCCACTTAGAAATCTCACCTTTACAATCAGCAGCTGTTGTTTGACAGGTCGTTGGAGAATATTTGCAATGTATGGAATATTAGGAATCTTAGGAATGTTAGACGTTAGGAATCAATCGGGTTCTAAATTAGAAGCAATTATTTAAGAGAGTCAATCAGAACTTTCGTTCTAGAGCTATAGTGCTGGCATACATACGCGCAGACGCCCAGACGAAAAATTTTTTTTACATTTTCGGACTCTATGTTTGGAAACGTAAAAATGTTTAAAAAAAATGGTACGAAAATTTTTTCGTCTGCACGAATTTAATACTGAGGCCCCATAGGAAGGGCCTCAGTAATGGTTGAGATAGAAAAATATTTACTTGAAAATAACGAGAAACTGGAAGTAGAAGATATAAACTGTGAAACAGCCAAATGGAAAAAATTCGGTAATAAATAAATTAGAGCCTGTTCCGAAAAATGTTAGGACACGTCGAATGATATTTTTAGTTGCGCATTTTTTTAACAAAAATTTTTTAAAATAATACAGGGTGTATGGTTCGTTGTGTTTTTAATTTTCATTATTATTTGCATTTTCTGTCCATTTTAATAATTTTTATATTTTACTAATAAATAGTTTAGTTTAATGTTTTCAGCTTTAAAAAAAATATAATTAGTTTAATTTTATTTTAATAAATTTGTCCAAATATAAAAAATCCTATTTAACTGTAGTACCTTACTAAATAAAAACAAAAATTATTTCAATAAAATATTGATTTAAACTACTTGCTCTGATATTATGTTCTAGATATTTACTTTAAAAACCGCAAATAATTTCTTGTAATAAAATTTCTCGTTAATATTTTTTTATGCTTATGTGTATACACCTAATATGCCAGTCTCAGTTTGTGTTTGATTTTCATTTATGTGTGTTTTGTGTAGGCTTTGTTACTGTTTCCCAGCGCCAATTTAGGAAAAGTACTGTTAATTAGAACCCAACAGTGAATGGCCGGAGTGGGGAATCCTACCTGGACATCAAAATTATTTTTAAATAATTAAAGTTTGTAAAAGAATCCCGGTTGACGGTGAGATTCGAACTGCGGACTCTTGGATTCGCAAGCCCAAACTCTAGCTCTGAGCTACCCACCCCCTAAAGATTTGTTTAATAGAGAAAGAAACATCAAAAAAAATTTCTTTATTCACTTGCAACATAATTAACTAGCATTCTACAAAAACTTATATGTTTCATCAATCTTGTTTAAATTGTTCAGTGGTGAATGGCAATGATGAATAAAATTACGTGTACTTTAATTTCATTTAAATAATAGTTTGACGCCATAATGACAGTAAGTCATAATATTTATATACAAATATATATCTTGAGGCCGAAATGTTGTTTGGTAAAGATTACTAAGAAGAGAAATTAGAACTTCATCGTTCAAATATCAGTATACAACGTTGCCAAGTTTTCGATGCCAAAATGTTAGTAGACTGAAAGCTGGATATACATCTACAGTAGCGCCAATATGGAAAAACGCTGAACTAATTGTATATAAATTTTTCATTCTACCATCATTTTGGCACACACTAAAAGTGAAAATTACTCTAAACCAAACAGAGATAGGTAGGTAGTATTTTGACCTAACAATATGCAGTCACTTTCAGTTCGAATGCGATAGAAACGGTATATCTATCGCACTCTCAACAAAATTTATTAAGCAAAAACAAAGTGGCGTCGATATACGGACGCCACATCGTCTTGTGACGCCAAATTGTTGGAAAAAGCACAATGTATCGTTGCCAAAATGATAGAATGATGTATATATATATATATATATATATATATATATATATATATATATATATATATATATATATATATATATATATATATATATATATATATATATATATATAGAGTGGAAGGGTAGTCTTTGCTGAATAGTAATGTAAAATTCAAACTAATTTATTGGGGGCAGCAGCAATATATAATAAAGAAAACTCTTTAAAGATGATCCAAGCTTTCGGAAATTTAATAACTTATTTCCATTTTCAGGGAATCTACAAAAGGTGTGGTGTGTCTTCATAGGAACATAATATTATTAAGAGAGTGAGTTACTTACATCTTTGTGAGGATGAATTATTAATGATGTTAAATGTTATAATTTTGATGCACATATAGAATTAAAATTACACAGTTTTACAATATAACTTAAAATTATTGTCGTTAAAATTCAGTTTGAAATTTAACTGTTATGTCAATATTTGTGTCATTCGTTGTTTATGTATACAAGTGTGTTAGATTAAATATAGAAATTACTAATAAGGAACCTAGTTAGGAAGATTACTTTGTACCTAAATTATTATTTAATAAAGTTTTATCTGAGAATGCAGTTTGATTAATTATTTCATCATCAACAAAACTGTCACTAATTGTTGTGATGAATGAAAGGATGTTGTAAATTATTTCATCAAAAACAATACTGTCACCATTGTTATGATGAAAGGTTGAATATTAAAAGTTTTTTAATCAGACTTGTATCATAAAAGGTGGTCATTTAAAAAAATTAGATTTCATCTGCAATAATACTGTCACTATTATTGTGATGAAGGGTTGTATTGGTGTTGAGTAAGTATGAGTAAATAGCACTTAGATGTTTTATGTCCGTCCTTTTATTAATACAATTTTGATTTTGGTATATCCAAGCCATTTCTAAGAAGAGTCTTTTGGTATAATTGGATTCTGTGTCAAGAATCTTAGATGCATCATAGTCCATTCTGTGGTCTAAACTGTTAACATGTTCAGCTAAAGAGCACCTTTCCTTGACACTCGGTTCATCAGAACAAATGACAACAATATCCTAATAGACTGGTACAGAAAACCTTGTCAGTCAGGACGTTACCTACATTTCAATTCATATCACAATTACCAAATGAAAGTCAACTTGATAAAACAAATGAAAAACAGAGTAATCAAAATTTCTGACAAAAGCTTTCACAATAAAAACCTCAACATCCTTAAAAACCTCTTCTTAGATAATGCCTATCCACTACGTTTAATAAATAATACACTTTTCAATCTATCGTCTACCCTGACACATGATGCTCAATTAAGTGATCAACTGAATAATATTAATAATAATAATAATAATAATATTTCTAACAATTTCAACAACGTTAATAATAATGAAATCACTACTATAGCAAAACACATAAGTTTACCTTATATAAGAGATATTACACCAAAAATAACTAGAATATTAAAATCACTATTAAATGTAAAAATAGCTAATAAAACAGTACTAACTATAAACTCTATTTACACCAAAGTAAAGGACAAAACACCATTAAAAAGCTTATGTAATGTTGTTTATCAAATTCCTTGCAAAGATTGTGATAAAGTATACATTGGTGAAACATCTAGATCACTAGGTAACAGAATAATCTCTCACAGAAGTGACGCACGGTTACACCCTGAAAGGTGCTCTTTAGCTGAACATGTTAACAGTTTAGACCACAGAATGGACTATGATGCATCTAAGATTCTTGACACAGAATCCAATTATACCAAAAGACTCTTCTTAGAAATGGCTTGGATATACCAAAATCAAAATTGTATTAATAAAAGGACGGACATAAAACATCTAAGTGCTATTTACTCATACTTACTCAACACCAATACAACCCTTCATCACAATAATAGTGACAGTATTATTGCAGATGAAATCTAATTTTTTTTTTTAAATGACCACCTTTTATGATACAAGTCTGATTAAAAAACTTTTAATATTCAACCTTTCATCATAACAATGGTGACAGTATTGTTTTTGATGAAATAATTTACAACATCCTTTCATTCATCACAACAATTAGTGACAGTTTTGTTGATGATGAAATAATTAATCAAACTGCATTCTCAGATAAAACTTTATTAAATAATAATTTAGGTACAAAGTAATCTTCCTAACTAGGTTCCTTATTAGTAATTTCTATATTTAATCTAACACACTTGTATACATAAACAACGAATGACACAAATATTGACATAACAGTTAAATTTCAAACTGAATTTTAACGACAATAATTTTAAGTTATATTGTAAAACTGTGTAATTTTAATTCTATATGTGCATCAAAATTATAACATTTAACATCATTAATAATTCATCCTCACAAAGATGTAAGTAACTCACTCTCTTAATAATATTATGTTCCTATGAAGACACACCACACCTTTTGTAGATTCCCTGAAGATGGAAATAAGTTATTAAATTTCCGAAAGCTTGGATCATCTTTAAAGAGTTTTCTTTATTATATATTGCTGCTGCCCCCAATAAATTAGTTTGAATTTTATATATATATATATATATATATATATATATATATATATATATATATATATATATATATATATATATATATATATATATATATATATATATATATATATATATATATATATATATATATATATATATATATGTGGGCACTGAAAAAAAAAAAAAGAATTACCACGTAGTAATTTTTAAGCACTGCGCAGAAAGAACTTACCAATTCGAGATCCAGAACGTGGTTAAATATATCCTCCTAAAAGAGCTCTTACAACATGTGGTCACCAAAAATACAACCAAATCACACTGTTGTAACTTTAAACGAAAGGTTGTTTCGCAATATCCCAATTATGAATGGAAATATTTCCACTAAATTTCGAAACACCTTTCACAAATCCACGTGTCAAATGAATTTCCTAATTCCAAGAAGGAAGGAGCAACGTCACTTCCAAAAAAAAAAGAAACAATAATACCAACATTCCTTAGTGGCAAATAGGTGTCCCATCAGCGCCCTCTATTACGAAATAAATTCTTGACAAAAAGGGCTAAAATAACCAAACAAACCTCCAAAACGAAATAAATAGCCTAACTAAACCCAAATAGAGGTCCTAACTACTCCAAACTGATCATATACCCACAATTAACGTCAGGGCGGAAACGCTAGACCGACATCTTGAAATACAAGGGCAGCCACCTACTCGCCCAGAGTGTCGCAGAAAAACCCCTATCTATGGAAAAAGGCCCGCGAAGAAACGCCTTCGACAGTGACGACAAAATCAGCCATTCAAATATCGATCCAAAAGCACAGTGGTTAAAATGCGTGTATAGAAGGACCCGTTTAATAAATTCGGAGCAGCGTGAACTGCTGAACAAAACAGGCGCATCTCTATTTTAATGAAAAACGCTATAAGGTCAAATCTAAACGTTACAAAAGCAATGATTTTTTTTAATTTTAATCCTACTAATATATAAATGCGAAAGTTTGGATGTATGAATGGATGGATGTTTGTTGCTCAATCACGTTAGAACGGCTGAACGGATCTGGATGAAATTTTACACAAAGATAGGTTTTAGTCTGAAATAGCACATAGGCTACTTTTTATCCTGGAAAATGTACGGTTTCCGCGTAGGATAGATTTGTTTTTGTTTTCACAGAGTATGGGATCAGATATGATTTTTTGCATGGTGGTACTTAAACATGAAAATTCGAAATACAGCTAGTGAGCATAAATAAATAAGACGTAATTCAGGGGTTTTGGTTTTTCACATTTTAAGGGGGGGGGGGGGGGGGAAGTTTGTATATTTTTATTCATTTACTTATTTTTATTTAATAATTTTTTATTACCTTTATTTTTATTTTTCTTTTTTTCAATTATTTTTATTTAGTTTTATTTATCTTTATTTTTCTTTTTTTCAATTATTTTTATTTAGTTTTATTTATTTTTATTAGTTTTTTTTTTTAATTTTAATTTATTTAATGAAACTTCAAGTGGGGACACGATGTCGTTTAAATTAGTTTACTATCTATATTTCTTATATCAGGCAAGCCATAAGTTTACTTTAAAATTTATTTTACCATAATTCAGGGGTTTTGGATTTTCACATTTTAAGGGGGGGAAGTTTGTATATTTTTATTCATTTACTTATTTTTATTTATTTAATTTTTTATTACCTTTATTTTTATTTTTCTTTGTTTCAATTATTTTTATTTAGTTTTATTTATGTTTACTTTTCTTTTTTTCAATTATTTTTATTTATTTTTATTGTTTTTTTTTTAATTTTAATTTATTTAATGAAACTTCAAGTGGGGACACGATGTCGTTTAAATTAGTTTACTCTCTATATTTCTTATATCAGGCAAGCCATAAGTTTACTTTAAAATTTATTTTACCATATAAAGTCCTATAATATATTGAAACTTAAATAAAAAACAAATAAAAAAAATAATTTTCTGGTAAAAGAAAGTTTATGTTTTTCTAAATATATATAAATATATAAATAATAGAAGGAAACTACAAAATTATTGAATTTTTAGCTCGCTATGATTTTTTAAAGTCATATATCTCATCTTAACTTCTAACCACCCTAACTCTGTCACTTTTAATAATAGCAAAAAATACTAAATACACTTTTATGTCAAACTTTGTGCATTACAATTTTAATTGAGAACTTTTTTTATAGCACCTACGGTTTTTAAATAATCTTTAAAAAACACTTCAATTTCTTACTTCACGCCATTTGCCATGGCCTAAAAAAAAAATGTTTTTACGTATCGTTTTCGAATACTTTAAAAAGAAATATATAAAAACTTCCTATATTTCCTCCAAAATTTTGATTTAAAGGTCTGTTTGATTGGACTAATATGATCCTGCAAACTACTACTTCTTTGGAAGTCACGGTCCCGAACATAAATAAAATAACTAGTACTTCCTATTGAATTTCTGCCAAATACGCGGCAGGCGATGCACAAACTTTCTATTTTATGCCAAGGTAAATAGCTGGTATTGAAAAAACTGTGATAATATTAAAGATATGTTAAGAGGTTTAAAAAAATAGCGCCTTTTTTTTTTAACGATACTGTAAGAGGAGTGACCTACAACAAGCGGTTTTAAAGTAGGCCTTGGAAAAATTAACGTATGTTGAAGTATTGAATTCTTCTTTTTACGTGTAATTTTGAATTTAAGTTAAAGCCGTGCGTAGTTATTACGGATATGATTCTTATCTCTATCTATATCGGTCATGGCTTACTCTAGTAACATTTTTTAGTGGATCAATCTTTATTATAAATTTTTAATAATGGTGCAAAATCGTTAAACCTTTGTTTCCATTTTCCTGCTAACAATATTCTCGTTTATGTTAGAATAAAAAGATATAGCTGTTTAAATAATAAAATGCACTAAAACCTCAATCTGCTGAAAAATTCGAATCTCATATATTTTTTATGTGAGCTTTCCATTTGTAATTTATAATCTGCTCAGCACTTTTATATTATCTTGGGTATGATTTATTAAATAAAAGTTCAGTTGAAAAATGTAAACAACGTAATTGTTTTTAAATGTCGTACTACTTTTTAAATCCAAGAAGAGTGTGTACATGCCGAAGATGCCTCGATGAGCGATGATCGATAGGCGATGTAATAAAATATGTACTAATTTAAAAGAGTAAACATACCAAAGTTTAGCGTACCCTCGCATACCTTACATAGATTGACATCCACTTAACCATCACCTATTGGTCACCGATCATCGGGGCATCTTTGGCATGTACATATACTAAGGGTCAAATTAAAATGTTTCTATAGAAACACATTTTATGTATCTTCCACAAGCCATATAAAGTTATAATAGAACAAATAGAAGAGCCGGAAGTGGCAGGTTCGATTCATATCTACACCGACGGTTCTAAAACAAAACAAGGCTCAGGATGTGGAATATACTCCAGATTCTTAAACCTAAACATAAAATGAGCTATGAGCAATAGTGCCAGTGTTGTTCAAACAGAGCTAACGGGTATTCTCATAGCAGCAAAAGAAATAACCAGAAACAGTATCACTGGAAGGAACATGCTCATCTATACAGATAGCAGATAAGCAGTAATCACTCTGAACAGACCACGAATTTACTCAGGGTTAGTACTGGAATGTCACGAAGCTTTGGCCGAAGTATCCATCAACAATGTGGTCACCTTAAGATGGATCAAAGGTCACGCCATATCGAAAGGTAACAGTCTTGCTGATTCACTAGCAAGCAGCCAATCAAATACTTTTTGGACCTGGCCCTTCTATTGGCCTGACAAAATCGGTAGTGACAGACCTAATTAAAGAAAATTCCTTTGTGAAATTCAAGGAAAGATGGGACGAAACAAGAAACTGCAGAGTTGCCATGAAGCTCTTAAGTTATCCTGACAACACTGCATCAAACAAATACTTGACTATGAGTAGACAGAATCAGCGCCTAGTCACAGACATTCTGACTGGTCATTGCCAAGTACGAAAGCATCTCCATATCATGAGGCTCTCGGAATCCGCACTCTGCAGAGGGTTCGAACAAGAAGATGAGACCATCGAGCATATATTTTACGATTACCCGACGTTCTCATTTATTAGAAGATTTGTGTTCAGCGAGTATCGGCTAACACTGGCCGATATAAGAGAAGCACCTCTTGGCGACGTTGTCAACTACATAAAATATGTAGGCATCAGCTAAGAGGTGCCTATCATCTCAGGAGTATGCAAAATGGGCCTAATGAGGCCTAAGTGCGGTGGGGGTAACCCACCCTCCGCACGTTACAGATACAGATTTTAAAAAAATATTCTTTTATTTAAGACAGGACTAGATGACAAAGACTTTTTTATAAACAGATATAACAAATAGACTTAAACAAGAAACTTTGTTTGATACAAGTGAATTTAAATCGTAAAGTTTTATTTTGGTTATAAAAATATTTATGATCTTTTTATTTCAGAATCAAACATCAAGTACCGGAACAACTTTTTAAATTGAGCCAAATTATCATCTTCAAGAAATATTTGAACAAGAACAACCATCATTATAATATGTTTTTACTTCATAGTTTTGTAATGTGCAAATAAGTTGTAAACTGAGAAGATTAAGAAATAATGAAATAATCTAGCTATTCTTCATCTTCTTAGGATCAATGTTGAATATTCATAAAATAAAGACATTTTACTATTACTTTACCAAAATATCATAATGTTTTTTAATGAAACCGTACTCAATCCTAAGTACATTTTTCAAAATACTAATCTTGACTCTCCATAATCAGGCAGTTTTGGAAGACAATTGATTTATTTGAAAATAAACACAATTCAAATCTTATTTCACATTCCTAGTTACACAATCATAATCTGCATACATTATTAGAAATCACCTGTTTTTTTTTCTAATTATTGTTTAAACTTTTAGTTTGAATGTACAAGGTTTTATCAGTCTAATTGTGTGGTACCTACTCCAGTTAATCAGTAGTTCATATTGAATTGTTAAAAATAATTTATTGTATATTTTTACTTTTGCTAATAAACATTAATTTATTGATCCATAGTCACTTTAAGGAGGAATTACATCTATGTTCAATGCATTATGGACTTATGGCACGCTGACTGTAGACCTTTAAGTTTTTTAAATATGGGGAGTGGGGACACATTTGACATATTTTTAGTAGGTATAATTATGTGTATTTTAAATTAAAAAAACTATTTGTGACTGATATGCACATATTTTCAAGTAAAAAAAAAACAACAAAAATATGAATACTTAATTTGGTAATTACTGAAATTAACATCAAAGTCAAAATATTTATTTTTCGAAATAAAGTAGCTATATAATAATGTTTATTTGTCAATTATATATAAACATTTAAATAATATAACTATAGGGACTGCATCATCTCACTGTGTTCTGTATAAGTACACCACGAAGATTAAAAACCATTCATTGATATATATGGATTATTAGATTATATTTAATTCATACAAAAAATAAGAAGATACATAAATGTACAAAAGTAAAGAGTATTTGAAAATAAATACATAATAAATAAATCAGCGATGACAAAATAACAAACAAACAAGAGGACTTACCTGAAAGTTTTAAAAACTAATTATTGTAAAAATAATTAAGCTTTTTAAAGGGAGTTTATATCATAAAGTAATTTATTAATTTGAACTCTGCCTTCCTTCTTGTTGTAACACAAAAATTAATAAAATTCGCAGCTCTTGTATGTAATAAATAGGAGCAAGTTGACAAATCAATACATTATTTACTATTTTAAAAGGTCATTGCCTGCACATAGAAACTGTCCCATATTCAACCAGTTCAACGAAGTCAACATAAGCTGAATGCTATATCTGCTACATCCTAAAATAGCTCTCGTTGACTTATTCTGAGGAAGCTGTAACCTCTCAAAAGTAGAGTTAAAACACCCTGTATATATTATATATTTGGCATTAGTTGTATCCTAAAGATAACACTTGAGCATGTTTAAACCATAGTGAATTGTAGATATTCAACCAAAAGTTATTGGGTTAGTTTATAAAAACCTGTTTACTATCATATTTTGTTTTTTTTTTATATTCGATTTCCTTTTCTAAATTTTCACCATTTGTTTGCTTGAACTTTTAGAGGATATAAATAAAAGTGTCGTTCTTTTTATATTTTAAATTATTGCAGCTTGCCTGCAAGAGTATATTCCTCTGGTAACATATTTTAAAGCTTCCCAGGCAGCACACTTTGGTATAAATTACGTATTTTTTTAGGTACTACCATACGTATGAATACGGTTGATGTACTACCAAATATATTCGTGAAAATGTCCGCCTAATAAACGTCGATTACTAAGAATTTATCCGCCTATAATTAAACGTTTTTACTATACGTCTATATTAGATTTATAGTTGTAGTATATTTATACGAATTCACTTTGGTATAAAATACGTTTTTTATGTACTACAATATACGTATGGATACTGTTGATATGCTATCCAATATATACGTGAAAATGTCCGCCCTATAAACGTATATTTTTTTATTTTTTATACGTCTAATATTACTACTTTATCTACCTTTAATTATCCTGTTTTACTATACGTCTATATTAGATATATTTGTATGATTTTTATTAATGTGTAAAGTGCGTCTACCTGATATTGTTTTAAATGTATTTCAAACACAAATTAAATAAAGTGATCAAAACAAAATGTCTAAAAGATGCCATGGAAAAATGTTAATATTTCTTAAATGATAGTTTGGATTTTATCCATAGCAGGTGTGTATACACCAGAAATAGGCATTACTCGTGTTTCTATTTTGGTTGTTATTGGCCTAAATATTTAGAAAATTTTTTTGATCACTTGTTATATGTACAGAATAATATTTAATTAAAAAAAAATAAACAATTAAATACTAAAATATACAAAAAAATAAACACTAAAATACTGAATAACAAACTAAACGAAACTTTTCTTTAACTAACAAAAAATATATATGAAAATAAAAATCTTAGCTTAACACTTTGGATGTGTCCTAGACGGGCCTTAGCTAACTTAAGCTAATCTTGCATGGCACACCTAATCGTTCGGTCGGTTAAGTCGCTTGGTTCACCCCCATTCCTATAACCAAAATTTAACTAAATTTCAGGTGAAATATTTTCTAAAAGCTCCGAAGTTAAATTTGTATTATTTTCTTGGAAATTATTATAAATAATAGAATCAGATGATATATTAATGTCCGAAGCCTTATTAATATTATCTTCATTGGGAATAAAAAAAAATTGGTTTGACTTTAAAGCATCTTGAACATTTTGCGCTATTTTTCTACGTAGATGACGCAGAGACAGAGTTATTTTAGACATTTTATTAAATAAAAAACAACTGACCAAAAAAAAAGGAAAATAAGTATGCTTGGAATAACTAGGTAACCGAAAAAATACGTATAAACATAAAAGAAACAAAAGTAAGGTTAGGTTTTGAAGTTTCTATAAGTATTTAACACACTGTACGTACCTATAAAACAGTAGTTGTTGTAAAATGCAACAATTATTAAAGGAGTAGCTAAATTAAAACATTAATAGAAACTTACCTATGCTTTTAATCAATATCGTAAAAGCCAGGACGCCAAAGCAACATGTAACAAAACGTGAACACAAATGAAAATGGACCAACCGATGAATCTGCTCCCACAAACCATTCCCTACACTAAACAATAATACTACACATACGCATGAGTAGGAATGAGAAAAGACCGTACCACTAGTACGTCATCCTCCATCCGCCATCTAAAAATAGTTCCATGTGTATGGGGAATTTGTTATAAATATTACAGGTAATATAATTAAAAAAATATGGATGTAATGTAAATAAATATATCTATAAGCTGTTAATTTAAATAAACCTAAATATATACATATTATTTACTTCTGTCTACTAGTTCATCGTAAACTGCTATTATACGATTAAGGTGACACATTTAAACGTAGAATAATATAGGTATATTAACTAGTATCGACAAACAAAAGCATTTAATTTATCTGTTAAAAAACGTTAGGTATAAAAATGGTTGATGGTAAACGTTTAAAAAATCAACCAAGACGAAATTTAAACGGGAATTATAAACGAAGAAAACATATTGTAATATAATGTAAATTTATACGAATTTAATTTAAATAAACCTAAACGTATATTTAGGCCCACTGTATATAAATAGTTCATCGCAAACTAAAAATAGTCGTATATTCTTAACTATATTTAAACGTAGAAAAATTTACAATTATATACCATAGGATGTATATGAAAAACGTATAATATGTCGTTTAAAACACGGTATGTATAATAATCGTAAACTGTAAACGTATACGGAATCAACAAATACCAAAATTAAACGAGTATTACGTATAAAATACGTTAGTTATACTAATGTGTGCTGCCTGGGTTCTTTTTTCTTACATTTCTTTGTTTCTATTTTATAGTTTCGTACCATATTTACTGCTGAAAAAATGCAAAATATAATATTAGATTGTTTAGCCCCTAATATTTTTATTACATTACAAAAATAAAATAAATGTTTGTTCATGGGATTGGCGAAAAATATCATAATATTAAGATAAAATCATATACACAGCTTTACAAATAATTTAAAACCACCCACCTCTATTTCAAGATGCACTCGTAATTATAACTTTACTTCAAATAAGTTTCTTGTATATTATTTAAAATAAATCAACGTTTCTTCTATATTTGTTGCCTTCATTTTAAATCTCAAAATACCAAGATGTAGCCGACCAGTTTAACATTTTGGAAAAATATGTGTTGCCTAAACTAGTACCTAGTAATTGCATCAAAATGGCTGCGCCCTATGTTGGGCGTGTCGGACGTCTCTCTTGCACCGTATAGTAATCAAAGTATGTGATTTAAATATAATAACAAATTACTGTCACAATCTAAAGTAACAAGTAACTATACCTATTTAAAGCTTGTTCTTCAATATCAGATGGCAAACTTTCCGAATTACTCATTTTATTACTAGAAAATGCAAAAATTCGTTAAAAATGAATTATTTTTGACTTATTTTTATTACAATATTATCGTTGCTAATAAAACAAAACGTTTTTATTCAATTGTTAGAAACGCCACCCAACATTTCGATGTGTCACCAATCGACATGTAGGCAGTGGTGGAGAACAATAACCCTAAATTAAGTCAGACAAAAATTATAAGTACCGTTTATTTTTACATTTAGAGGCGTAGATAACAAATTGTACAATATACAAGTTTTATTAACGTACACAAAACCAAACTTATACAGAATCGCCTATTATTTTTAATAATTTTTTAAATTTATGAACATTTTTTTTTATGACTAAAACTCAGACCTTACCAATATTTAAATGAAAAATAACCCTCTTAGCAATAAAAAAAATAATAAGTTGACAAAATAACTACTATGGTTTTTTTGGCTTCTGAAACGAAATGAGATTTAAATTTTTGAGGGCCAAAAAGCGAAAATTTAAAGAAAATTGGTAATTTTATTAATCCGGTCTTGTCATGCTTCCTATTTAATTGTCTACATTGTCTTGTGGTATGTTTTCTCATTCTACTAATGCTGCACAATAAGCTATGTGACATTCACTGCATTGTTTTGATGAGTTCTAACCCTTATTTTTAGCTGGTTCCACAAGTGTTCTACAGGATTTAGGTCTGGTGACCATGTAGGCCAGTCTAAAACTATGATACCTTCCGTTTCAACATATTCTCTGGCAACTCTGCTGGTATGTGGAGGCGCATTATCGTGCATGAAGATAAAATTATCCCCAATTGCAGCTCTCCAAAGCCTTACGATTGGTTCTAGCACTAAATTAACATACCTCCGACGGTTAAAGTTTGTTGAATTGATAACAATGGAGTTTTTGCTCCCAGCATAATACCTCCCTAGTACATTATAGTTTCTCCTTGATATCTTGGGACATATCTGGCAGCCTGGAGTCTCAATCGTCTTCCTGGAGCTCTAAAAACCCGAATTCGATGGTCATCTGATCTTAGTCCAATTCTGGTCTCATCCAAAATAAGAATATTTTGCCAATTCTCAATTGTCCAGTTTTGGTGTTGAAGGCACCAATATAGCCTGTCAATTTTATTTTGCCTAGATAACTGTAGGACCTGTAATTTTCTCTTACTCTACAACCCTCGAACGTGAAGTATTTTTCTTATGGTTTCAACTGAAACGTTCACATCTGTAGCTTCCAGAAATTGTCGTTGCAGCTCTGGATGAAAAACACTTGGATTTCTTCTAGCAAATTGGCACACAAAGCGGTCCGGTTGTTCAGTTGTGACTCTTTGACGGCATTGGGCATATTCTTGAAAGTTTCTAGTTGCAAGTACGTTGCATATATTTTTGATTCAACACCCTGGGTAACGCCTACTACCTCTGATATGTCTCTTTGGTGCATTCCTTGTTCAATGAAAGCAATAATTCTTCCCCGCTGCACATCTGTTAGTACAAGACAAGGCATTTTTTTGTTTTTTTGGACCGAAATAAAATTACCGGAGATTCGTGATTTTACTACTGAACACAAAATTCACAAGATAATAAATCGCAGCAGTTCATTTCTTATGTATTATCATATTTGTTTAGAACAAAAAGCCTTATCTTAAAGTTGGATACCAAATTCTTTTCTTACAAGAAGTTTATTCAGAAAAAATAATAATATAATATAATAATAATAATAATAATGTTTATTTACCAGCAATATATACATTCAGATACAATAAAATAAAATCCAATAGGAAATAAAATGTAAATAAACAAGAAATGTGTCACTGAATCTGCTCACTGTACAAAGTACAATGACAGATTGTGTGTGACAAAAAATACGACAAAATAAAAATAAATAAAAATTTAAAAATATGAAGCAATTAAAATACAAATTATTAATATAAAAAAAAGTTATGTAAGTACAATCTTTACACTTTGATAATAAGTAAAATTTATTTCCAATATACCTCGGCATAAGTATCTCATACAACGAACATAACTTCTACATAGACAAAGAACATTTTTAAAATATTCAGATTATTTAACGTTTAATAATATACTTTCCAATTATTTTATTTCAATTTTTTTTTATTCGATTATATTACGGAAAAAAGTTCGCGGTGTTTTTGTTATAAATTCTTTTATACATCTTTTAAATATTTTTACTGTTTTTATTTCTCGAAGCTCCGTTGGAATGTTATTAAAGATTTTTGGTTCCAAAAACCGATAGGTATTTTGTCCAATTGATTTATTCGTTCGTGGTAGCAAATAATTGTCTCTGTTTCTTGTATATCATATTGATGCAACGGTGTTTGCAGATCATCTTCATTTTGAAATTGATGGGTGAGTGCTGCTTGACAGAATAACTGTCGTAAGTCAAATATCTGGCTTTCTTGATACACATTTTCAGTGGGATATCTTCTATTTTTGTTTAGCATTATTTTTAAAAAACTTTTTTGAATGATCTCAATTGGCTTTAAGTGCGTTTTAGTGACTCCACCCCAACCAGTTATTCCATAGTTGAGATGAGATTCAAAAAGGCTGATACAAAATTCTCTTCTGTGGTAATTCTAGCATTGGTGATATTTGTATAAATTTAAATAAGATACTACGTAATTTGTTGAGTAAGTACTGAGTATGTTTGTCCTAGCGCAAGTGGCTATCTACTATTATCCCTAAATATTTAGTTTTATTTTCAGGTAGTATATATGTGTCGTTCTCGATAGCGATATTTTGAAATTGAGGAAGACCAGAGGCTAGACTGCAAAAAGATAGGTACACTGTTTTTTAAAATTTATAGATAGTAATCGGTAGTCAAACCATGTTTTTATTTTGTGGAAATCCTTCTCTACCAATGTTTTCAAGTTATTCCAGTCAGTATTTTCGTAATGCATTACTGTGTCATCTGCAAAGCTAATAATATTTGCTTTACTTTCCACTAAAAAGAGATTGTTCAGGTAGACTATAAAAAGTAGAGGCCCTAATACTGTTCCCTGAGGTACACCACATGAGACTATTTGATCGATGCTGGTAATATTTTGTATTTTGGTTTTCTGTTTTCTGTTTGTTAAGTAAGACTTCATTAATTTATTGGCTATACCCCTTATACCCATATCTTCAAGGGAATTTAATAAATGACAATGATTGACGGTGTCGAAAGCTTTAGCCAAGTCTAAAAAGATTCCTATTGATGGTTTTTTATTGTCAATTGAACAGTAAATTTTATTAGTTATTTTTTAATAGCATCTTGGATATAGTCTACAAGTTTCTCAACTGACAAATCAAGATTTTCAATATTTATAAATTCACACCAATTTATATGTTGTATATGTTCTAATAATTTTTTGTTATTAATTTGTTTGTAGTAATTTTTATCTTTATTAATATTAGGTTTAACATTGCAATTATTAAACATAATTTGTAATATAATTACAAAGTGGTCTGTAATGAATGTTTCTACAGTTGATGATATTATATTATCGAAATTGTTTTTATTTGATGCTATAAAAATGTGGTCTACGCAAGATCCGGAATCTGGTCTGGTAACAGTATTTATTGCCGATAGGAAACCATATTCAGCAAGTAGGGTTCAATAATTTTGGGTGTTCTCTATATTTTTAGCTAATAAGTTAATATTAATATCACCAATAAAAATTCTGTAGGCAAATTGTTCAGGGTGACTTTCTAATATATCTCTTAAACCTTCTAAAAATATGTCCACATGTCTATCTGAAGGGGATCTGTAAAATGAGTTTATATAGACAATGTTTTTGTTATATTCTAATTTTACACGTAATACAAAGGAATCGCCTAGCTTTACATTTATATGATCTAGATATAGTTCTGTTTTTATGAAAACCAATACACCATCATTTTGATTCCGAGTGCCGTTGTTATGGAGTGTCTTATAACCCTTAATATTATATATCTCGACATTTGGTATACTTCTAGTTTCTGTAAATACAATACAATCAATAGATGTGTCTAGGTCTTCTAAAAATATTTCAAACTCATCTAGGTTTTTTGCTATACTTCGAATATTATTGTGGATAATTTTAATATTTGGATTATTTTTATTTAT
This sequence comes from Psylliodes chrysocephalus, assembly GCA_927349885.1. Classification (NCBI taxonomy): domain Eukaryota; kingdom Metazoa; phylum Arthropoda; class Insecta; order Coleoptera; family Chrysomelidae; genus Psylliodes; species Psylliodes chrysocephalus. The sequence continues at coordinate 26,500,831 of OV651815.1, read as the reverse complement.
TTTAAATACCTGCTTTACCTCGCTAGAGGTACTTAATTGAAAGTTGTATATTTTTTGTACGTTAAAGTCTCGAATATAGGGATCCATTTTATAATATATTGTTTATACTAAATTATTATAAAAAATATGACAATGAAAAACTAATCTAATATGTATGCAATACGAATATATAATCTGGATAAAATTAGATAATACTCATTCATCAAAATTTTAAATACACAATTTTTTTTAATATAATAATAAAGAAATTAATGAACTATAATACCTATTTAGAAACAAAAAAAAAATATTAGTCGATCAGATCTCACTATTTTTAAGCATTAAAAAGTTAAGAGGAAGCTAAGAAATACAGAGTGGTTCTATATAAGTTTGTTTGTGTGTACTTCTGCGATTTCCCAACTCTTGCTACGCACTCGTGCAAATTTCGCATGTGTACGTTAATAAAGCTCTTATCCCACTTATATCGTAAATAACTATAAACTCATTCATATTAATTTGCAACGCTTACATTCTCGCCATTACAGATTTTTTAAATAACAACCCGTCGGCGTTCCGAAAAATGAGCTTTATCTGCGTTGCATATAAAGTTTAAATGTACTTCATTCAGGATACATGGATAAAACTCTCGAGGTATGCCAATGCAGTTCCAAGAAAATTTTCGAAAAGAACGATCGCTAAAAATACCGTACTCGCTGTTCGGCTAACAGTAAACTTCGTTAGAAAATACGCTTTGAGGTTTTTACGTTTATTATACATAGAGAATTCATCGTAGCTTTAAAAGTTTCGTTTCTGAATTTGTGACATACTGAAAGTTAAAGTTCGCTTTATAGCCTTGCGAGAATAAATAATTCTCTTTTTTATTTTAAACTTTCAACTTACGCTGTGTCGCTGTGAAAGCAAATTACAATGTACCTATAGGGCTTTTAATTTTCGAACGTGGTTAATTACAGATCTAGAAAAGTTTAATGAAGTAATTTTCCACTTTTTTGCGTGAACCTGTAATAATATGCGATATACTTTCAGAGTTATGTCTATGCGTGAACCTGTCGTATTACAACAGGGAACATACCTTATCTAAACATCTGTGGAATCCATTCTGTTTTTTTTTTGAAGTTACTTTTTGAGATAAGTTGGAGAGAAAGCAATTTTTTAGAGTTTTTTTCGAAAAACAAACGAACGTATTATATATTTTTAAAAATATGTTTCAAAATGACAACCCCTTAACTGACTTCCAGGACAAAGTACGTACGTTTTTTGTTAACGCCTAATTTAGGCCAGTGATTACTTTAAATATCAATTGTGTATGTCATATATCCCACGAGTAAAACGGCTGTGACAGACCGTCAGAAAAAGAGACACTGAAGGTGATTCCATATTTGTTTCTTACTGCCAATTTGGACATTAATGAGACAAATTACTTTGTCTTTGTCTAAAAAAATTTATATTTTTTTCATGTTTCATCCTAAGTATATGTTTTACAAATTTAAATTTGATAAATGGCTTTATCATGAGATAAACGAGAAGAGAGAAAGGCTCTCTCGTCGAGACGAGAGAACAGTTTCATCTCGCCCTTAGAGACGAGAGAGGCCTCTCTCTCTCGTCTCGCGTCATCACTAATTGCTCTTGTATTTTTTATTCAGCAGTTCTACCCTATTCTCCACAAATTAGACTATTTTAACGTTTTTGTTAAAAAACCCGACGTGAATAGTAGGTTAAATGGTTGGAACTACTGAAGTAAAAAAGCTTGCAAGGGGTATACCATTAGTTGAGAGTTTTACAAACATTTTGAGAGTAATTAAACCACTTTACGATTTGGGTGCCGATTTTACAACTATTTGAATTTAAGCTATATCTCGAATTTCGTTGAAAAATGTAAATATCTGGTCATATGGCTGAAATCCCTATACCGGAAGTAGCAAAACCGGATGCATATTTTTATTGTTATAAACGTTTAGAAGCATATATTTCATTGCTGGAAAAAAAGAAAAATCTATCAATAAGCAACTTTACTTTGAATTAGACAGGTCACACGAAAGTACCCACCACTGGGACATATTACATGTTGTTCGCATATCCCCTGTACCTACTTACAAATAGCAAGCCAAAAAACACGACGTTTCACTTTTTGCAGTCAGATAAGGGACTAATGTATCTAAAGGTACGTTTACATCTGACATTTATTGCATGAGATTTATGTCTGACAGTTATTTAGTCCAGTGTAAACACACAAAAATTTCTCTCGGAGATATATCGCCTGGTAAATTCTCAGGAGGCATAACTGTGTCTCAAAAATGTAAAGAACATTAAAACAAGAAGAATAGGTGCAAGTCTCTCTTGATACTATAGTATTGTTCCGGAGTATGCCAATAATTAAAAAATAAAAAGATTTAAACATTTAATAAGACGATTGTATTTTTTTCGCAGTAACATCAATGAACAAGAAGAAACGTTTTGTCCGAAACTTATGCCTCTAGTGTTGTTCAATAACGTTTAAAGCGAAAAGATACCGGGAGATCTTACCTGTGGGTTATGCCGTTTGTATTGTGTATTACGCAATGAATAAATCTAAGATGAATCGTTACAATTTTACATTAAATCCTTTTGATTGTGTCTAGCACATGATATGAAACAGTGAAGAATGGATTTTAACTGCCTTTCTTTTACTTGTATTTTTTTGAATGTCCCACCAGAAACTGATAAAAATAGATATTAGATACACCTTTGCCTCTTTGATTTTGCGCATCCTTGAATTTATGCTTGGTATCAACAAACCTAACCTGCATATTTGCCGTTTTGATTTAACGAATCGGTAGTAATTGTGCCGACCTAAGGGTAGCAAGTGTCAATACTTTAATTTTCTCATTTTAAATTATCACAATTAAAGGCTGTTAAAAATCAGTTTGTTTTGGGTTTAATGTGTTAAAAGATTGATCAAAAATTTGAATATTTTTTACATTATAATATACAATAAAATGGTAACCGATGAAAAATCCTTGTTCAACTTGCCAACCAACAAAACGCTTTTAGCAAGATAAAAATTCATTTTGAAAAGACTAAGTAGCATGAAAATACAGATGAAGATTTTCTTATCCCAGTGAAAGTTTCTCCCATCTCTACTGACGAATCTGGTAAGCTATTTTAAATAAGATAAATTATATAAATATATACTGGTTAGTTTTAAAAAATGTATGGATATCATTAGTATTTTAATCCTTGTTATGTTGTTTTATTTAATTTATGTGAATATCTTTATGTACATTAAAATTTGTTTTCTTGAACTTCATTGTAATTTACATAGTAGGCCTACCTGAGAATTTTCCTATTATTTAAAATTAATTTTCAATTTTTTTAATGATTTATGGTTTTCAAAATGCAACTTATTTACAAAACACTTTTTTCAAGAACAGGACCCCAACTATGAATCAAAAATCCTTTATTGCTTTTAAAGCTGTTCGACAAAAAACTCAATTAAAAGACTGTTGATGGTAACAAGGTAGGTAAATAAAATGTATAAATTTGTGTCAGCTTACGTAATTATGCTTAATAAGTATTCGTCTAAAAAAAATTAAAATTTAATTATATTAATCCTCATATATATTTATTTTTTGGTCAAATGGAACAAGATTGTTTCATGTCGCTTTGAAATAGGTTTAGAAAATGAATTAAAAATTAAATGATGATGAATATACCATTGTTAAACTAGGGAAAATGGCAACCGATATTATTATTTCCTTTTTTTTTTTTTTTTTTTGGCATCGACTGTAAGCCATTTGCCACACACTCAAAACGGTATTTTTTTTTTTTATTAGATTATCATGTGGGTATGATACAAGTAATAATCTAGATCATGATATTATTTTCATTGACAAATTCTAATATTATATCATAAATATTTTTATTAAAAGTTGCGAGTAAAGTAGAGTAATATTGAGAGGTGGATTGATATTAAATTTATTTAAATTAAATAATAATTTGTTATTATTATATTTGCCACATTGAAAAAATATATGATTTAGATCTGCAGTTTTCCCTTTCGCTTCACAGTATGGGGTTTCTAATATACCTATTTTATCCAGATGAGCTGGAAAACAACCGTGATTGATTTTCATTCTAGAAATTGTGCTGCTATAGTGTTTGTTAACTTTGTATTCGAAAATATGTGGTACTTTTTTTGGGAGTTCTTCGTGGAGCAAAAAATAGGGGTTTTTGGAATTAGAGGCTACTTTTTTCCACCATAACATCCATTGTTCGAACATTTCATTTTTATAAAAGTTGCTGAGGTCTTGGTATATTGGAGTCTGTATATAGTTATCTGATATTCTGGCTTCTTTAGCAGCTACATCCACCTTTTCATTGCCTTGTATCCCCGAATGTCCCTTAACCCAGACACAGTTAACATGATGCCCTTCGCGAGATAGTTGATACAGTAAGTATTTGATTTTGCAGATAATACTATCTTTAAGATATGTCAGATCTTGCTTTTCAATCCGCTGTAATACCGACTTGGAGTCCGAGATTATGGTAGCTTTCTGTATGTCATTGTCGGTGCACCAACATAAACTTTTTTCAATGGCAACCGCTTCTGCCGTATAAATGCTACACATCTTCGACAATCGATACTGTTTAATTAAATTTTTGTTTGATACGTAAAAGGCACTGCCAACTTCGTGTTTATTTTTACTTCCATCCGTATATATTATTATTTTACTGTCTAATTGATTTATAATATTGTTAATGACGTTTTGGTTATAGGAAGGAAGATCTGTATAAGTAGGGTAAATGACAGTGGGTTTGAAAGTAACGAATTTATCACAATAATTAAATCCTGGCAAAATATTTTCTTCGATAATTTTAGTTTTTATTTGTTCTGTTTGCAAGAAGCCAGTTGTCAGGGGTGGCGAATTTTTCTTTTGCCAGTATCGATTGGACAAGTCCTCTATGGTTAAATTACATATGTTAAATGTTAATGACGGATTGTATGTTCTCAGCTTAGTAATATATTTTTTAGCAAGATATTCTCGTCTTAAGCGTAATGGTGGTTCGTTAGCCTCCGCCAGAATTGCATCCGTTGGAGATGACCTGAATGTACCTGTACATATTCTAATAGCTTTATACTGAATTCTGTCAATTTTTTTTAGATGCGTATTTGCAGCTGAGCCGTAGTATATGCAGCCATAATCAATTATAGACCTAATGTAGGATCTATAGAATAATAATGCTATACTCGGTATTGCTCCCCATGCTTTCCCACATACACTCTTTAGAATATTGAGGCCCTTCTCAGAGCGACCTTTTACATATTCAATATGCTGTGCCCAAAGCAATTTCGGGTCCAAAACCATACCTAGATATTTATATTGGTTGACTATGGGAATAATAACTCCATCAAAATCAATATGTCTGTCTAGGTTGACTCGATGTCTAGTAAAACACATTACTGCTGATTTTTCTGGAGACATTGTAAAACCCATTTCCAATAACCAGTTTTTAACTTTTCGAAGAATTCTATGTAGATCATTAAGACATTGGCTATATTTCTTATGGCTGACATATATACATATATCATCTGCGTATTGTACTATTTTAACATTTTTCTCAAATAAGTTATGCAATTCTGACGTGTATAAATTAAAGAGGATTGGACTAAGTATTTATCCTTGCGGAATACCGTTATACACTAATCTAGGACCATACAATTCGTTATAGTGGTTTCGAACATAAATCTTTCTACCATCAAAAATTTGAACTATACTGTAGGCTGCCTTCTTGCATAATCCAGACTTAATCATTTTTTGATATAGAATTTCCAAGTCCACAGAATCATATGCCCCTTTTAAATCTAATAATAAACATGTTAAATATTCATTCTTTGAGAAGCTTAGTTGAATGTCTGTTATCAAGTGTGCTAATGCATCTGATGTTCCTGATCCCCTCCTATAACCAAATTGTGCTTTTGGTAAGATATATTTTTTTTCCAGAAAGAATTCTAATCGAAGTTTGATCATTCTTTCAAATGTTTTGATAATGCATGACATCAGCGAAATTGGTCGGTATGAAGAAGGCAGTGTAGGATTTTTACCAGTTTTGTGGATTAAAGTGATAACAATTTGTTTAAGTTCATTAATTATATTATGATGAATCCACCACGCATTAAATATATCTAATAATATAGTTTTAAACGACTGTGGAAGGCTGTGTAACATTTTATAAGTAAAGCCATCTAGGCCCAGACAAGTGTTTTTTGATTTTTTTAGTGAAACTTCCAATTCCTCAAAAGTAAAAAATTCTGCAATTGAATCAGTTTGTGTTAAAGTTTGTTCAAAGTTTTTGTCGAGTTCGCGTGAAACAGTTGAAGGTGCATAATAATCTAGAATTTCATTTATTGTTTCATCTGAGATTTGAGGTTTATTTTGTGAGTAGTTTTTATTACTAATGGACCTAACAGTTTTCCATATTTCAGATATTGAAGAATTTTTATTTAATTTCGTTACGTACAGCTTCCAACTGTTTCGTTGCTTTTGTTTAAAAAGTCTCTTCGTTGCCGCGGCAATGTTTTTATACTTCAAGTAATTATCTACATTCGCGTTTAAAACGTATGTTTTTAAAGCGTTTTTTCGGAGTCTTGCCATATCTGTACACTCGTTATCCCACCAATATGACTTTTTGGTATTTGGTAGAAAAGGCTTTTTAATACCCATAGTTATCTGTGCTGCTTCAGTGAAGCTGTTTACAAATATTTCGTATTTTTCTGCAGGTGTTTTTGAATTAAAGTCAATATTCTTAGCCGAATTATCCAAGATAGTTTCAAATACTATCCAATCTACTCGAGAATCATTCCATTTAGAAGATGGTAAAATTTTATGGGTAAATGCGCTAATTTCAGATGAGATAATTATCGGAAAATGATCTGAACCCATAGAATCCGAATTTACCCTCCAAGTAAGTTTATCAACTAGAGAAGGTGAAAGGATTGTAAGGTCCACTGCTGACGGATTTTGTCCGGGCAGTGAAATGCGGGTGGGAGTACCATCGTTTATTACAATCAAGTCATGGTCATCCAAAGCTTCTACTAACTCATTACCTTGAGCGTTATTATCATAACTTCCCCATAGTGCATGATGACTGTTGAAATCGCCGCACACAATCGTCTTATTTGAAAATTGTCTAAAAATATTGCACCAGTCTTTCCGTTTGACAGCAGCTCGCGGTTGCTTATATACTGAAACTATATTTACTGACCCATGATTTACCTTAACCGCGCAAATTTCAATATCTTGACACCCCGTATTTATTATTATTTCTTCAAATTGCATGTTTTGAGATATTAGAATGGCTACACCGCCATACCCATCTTGTCTACATTTTTTAACGATGTTAAAACCCTTAATCTTAAAGTTATATGATTCTTTTAACCATGTTTCTGATAAAACAACTATATTAATGTTGAATTCATTAATTAAATTGAGTAATGAAGCTAATCGAGAGTTAACCGATTTTATGTTCCACTGCAATATGTTTATTTTTTGTTTAATATGTGTCATCATCCTCGCTATTACTACTAAGCTCCATTACAGTTACGCTATCATTATTTAGCTTATTAGATGTATCTGTACACCTATTATCACAATCTAAAATTGAAGAAATTTGGTTTCTTATATTTACTTCATTTGTATCTAATTTATTATTGGCTATTTTATTAATAAATTGTACCATTTGGCATATAATTTGTTCTTTATATTGAATGTATTCATTTTTGTAGGGATTCGGTAGTACTGACTGTGCTTTTTTTGTCTCCTTTTTTGAAGTATCTGCATGTGATGGAGATGGTGAAATTGGGGGGGAAATTGTTTTTCGTTTTTTTGGCTGAGATTGATTAGTGTTCTTAGAACTAGTAGGTCTCGCGGGTTTTTTCAGTAGAAAATTCGGGTTAGTTTTCGGCTGCGGCAACTCAGGGAATTGATTCTCGTTTCCCAATAACGAGAATCTATTGTGCGTTGCTACTTTAGCATATGATGGATTTTCAACCAAAAATTGAGCTTCTTTAAAGGACAAATTTTCAAAAGCCATTACCCTTTTAATATTTAATTGTTGTTTGTAGATAGGACAATCACGCGAAACTGCGTCGTGATTTCCATCTCCACAATGTACACATTTCTTTTCATCATTTTCGCATTTATCATTACATGTTTCTCCTGCACATTTTTGACACCTTTTTTTTCCTTTACATTGTCGGCTAGTATGTCCGTAACGTAAACATTTAAAACATTGAGTTACAGGATAAACATACGGATCCACACCAAAATTTACCATATTTATTCTAACATTCCCAGGGATTTGAGTCCCCAGGAATGTGAGAACAACCATTTGTCTATCTACAAGTGTAGAAGTTTTTGTTGTATCGTCGTGTATCCTTCGTTTCATACGTCGTACTTCAGTGACTTTTATATCAGACTCTATAGCTTTTAAAATATATTCCTCAGAAAACATAGTGTCTACCATTCTAATTATACCTTTTTTATGTGTGTAATAATTTGGTATATATGCGACTAGATTATTTTTTATTACAATTTCGTGATTAATTAATTCGTTTGCAGCTTCATAAGTTTTACAAATAATTTTTACTCTATTTAAACCTAATGGTTTAATATCCAAAACATTATTTTTAAAATATTGATTTTCCATTAAAATATTTCCAACGCGAATGGGAAATAAACGACCTAGATTTCTTTCTTTATGTTCCAAAAAGACCAAGTATGGCCCTGTATCTGATTCTCGATATTTGTTAGTAAAATCATATTTTAATTCATTTTCTCCTTCTATTATAGTATTATTTAATTTATCTTCGGGCGGTCCTGTACCGCCCGAAGCTTCATTCATTTTGAAAAATTAAACTAAACTATGTATTTGCTAACCAAATAATTTCGTTAAAATAAATATACCTAATGAAAAATAAAATTAAGGTGTACTTATCTGATACCAGGCTAAATAAACCACTTTTTGTTTCTTCACTCGCAAAACGTACGGTCTCTACAAGCGACAGAACAAGACTGTATTATTTCCTTTATTTAGCTAGTTTGCTAATATCACAATATACAAATTTAGTAAAAATATACATACAGTGAGCATCATAAGTCTTACCCCCCCTAACTAACTCGTTACTGGGGTCTTGTTAGGAAAATCGCCGAGACAGGTCGATTTTTGATTTCTACAATGTACATTTTTGCATGATTAGTTTACCCTTAATTTCATCCCTTACTGGAGGGTAGCAACCCTTTAGAAAAATTTAAATGGCATGGGGTGGAGAGTGATAGCTCATTTGAAAGAGGGTTTTATTCTCTATTCAGCCGTGTAAAAAAATTTGAAATTAGCTTCATTAATTCTCGACTAATTGTTGTTTCAGAATAACGGAAATTAACGTAGCGCATTCATCCTTAGAATTAAAATTCGGCCCTGCATGATTTCGGTTTTGGTTCAGACGTAAAGTAAGACTTTTTGCCATTAGAAGGTCACTGTTAGTCTAGTTGCTTTCCTATTTTGTGAGGTTTTGTTATTTTTAAACATTAATAAATCAACACGTAATAAAGCAAATTTCAAAATTTTTTGCACGGTTGAATAGAGAATAAAACCGCCTTTCAAATGAGCTATCACTCACCACCCCATGCTATTTAAATTTTTTGAAAGGGTTGCTACCCTGCAGTGAGGGATGAAATTAAGGGTAAACTAATCATTTAAAAATGTACATTGTAGAAATCAAAAATCGACCTGTCTCGGCGATTTTCCTAACAAGACCCCAGTAACGAGTTAGTTAGGGGGGGTAAGACTTAAGATGCTCACTGTATACATAAGTCAAAACATAGATAATTTAGATACAATTAAAACTAACTAAAATTCTATAGGTTGTTACTGTTTCTGGAGAAATATTCATCAATTAAGAAATTTGTCACTTTGACTTTAAATGTAGTTACTGACGTTACTGATTTAATTTTTTCTGGAAGTGCAGTATATTGATTTAGACCTTTAAAAAATAGTGAATTTTGTGTTGCACTCTTAACAACTGTTTCAATATAAAAGTTATTTCTGTTCCGCGTGGGATAATTGTGCACATTAGAGTGATAATTAAGCTAAGCTTCTCTTTAAGGTACATTGGAAGTAACCCGTGTTTGATTTTATAAATAAAAATTAACGCATTCCGTAATAAGAGACTTTTGATTGGCATCCATCTCAAAGTTTCAAGCATTAGATTAATGGAAGTATATTTTGAACAGGCATAGCCCTATTTTGCAGCTTCTGTAGTCGGTTCAACTAATTTTCATTTAGTAAAAAGAGTTGTAGAGCAATAATTCAAATAAGGTAGAATTATAGTATTATATATAATACATTTAGTCCACTGTGATAAGCCAATCTATGAATCTCATCTGCTTGTCAATTATTACCTCTAGGTATTTTAATTTTTCTACTAACTGTATAGAATTTCCTCCAATTGTTATATTGTTTATCAACAAACTGTATAGTTATAGTTGCTACTTATCAGCATATATTTTGTTTTAGTTGTGTTGTGTTAATTTTCAACAAATTATTGCAACACCATTTATAAACATGTTGCAGTGTTTCACTAACCACTGTTACCAAGTTATTTGAATCCTTACAAGAAAAATATATTAGGGCATCATCAGCAAACAGGTGAATGTCACATTGACCCTTGAAATCAACAATATCATTGATATACACCAAAAACAACAGGGGACCCAATATACTTCCCTGCGGAACACCTCTGATATAGTTAATTTCCTCTGACAAAATGTTATTTACTTTTAACTTTTGTTTCCTCTTAGATAATCCACACACCACTCCAATGCTTGCTCTATTATACCCATACTTTTCAATTTTTTTATTAAACTGTTTTGATCAACAGTCTCGAATGCTCTTTGAAGATCTATAAAAACTGTCAATGTTAGATAGTTTTTATAAAATTTATATTTCCAATCATATACAACACACTGTATAGCTGATTTACAGTTATGTATGCTTCTGAAGCCCGATTGTATTCTAGTAATAAGTTTATTTTGTTCTAAAAAATTTACAATTTGTTTATAAACGACCTTCTCAATGATTTTTTCAATACAACTTAACATACTAATAGGCCTTAAATCTGTAGCTTTATTTTTGAAATTTTTTTAAAATATTAATGCCATCTGTGCTACTTTTATTTATTAAAATCGCTCAAGAGTTGTTCAATTCTGTCAATTTCTTTTGTGAAAAGGAATGATTTAATCACTATCTCAAATGCCGTTACCTTTCCAGGCACAGCAAGATAGTATAACCAGTACGTTTTTTATCATAAATTAGTAACTACAGTAATTAAACATTCTAATAATTTTTTATTTTTATTTACTTTAATCACATAAAAAATATAGCTAATAATTTTATTTTTTTAAGTTTTTTACTAAACAGATAAAAATCTGTTGAATAAACGGTAATTAGCGGTATATTTTTATAAATTTTTGCAGGAACCTTGTGATCAATCAGTCAGCTCATGATGCAGACGCTGATAAAAATCAGGAGATAAACTTGGATTTACATTCAGGTCTGAAAGACACCAACCCTAAGTCTGGTAAGAGAAAAGAACAACCGTCAAAGAGGAAATACGCAAAGCGCGAAAAAGTGACACGAATAATTATACAAATTTTTGATTAATAGTCTTGAAATTTTTCTATGACAATTTATATTGTGAACATCAATGCAAACAATTTGAATTATAAAAATAAATTTTATGTTTTTTGAAAATCTTGAAACCTGTTTTATAAAAATATCGATATTTATTTAGTACTTTCATAAATTTTCTAATACATTTACATATTAAAAGAATTTTTTTACTCGTACAACTAGTGTTATTAACCGACTTAACCGACTTCAAAAAAGGAGGAGGTTATCAATTCGTCGCAATATTTTTTTTTTATGTATGTTCAGCGATAATTCTTTAACACGGCCTCCGATTTCAATGATTCTTTCTTTGTTAGAAAGGAGGTACTTCAGGGGTGGTCCCATATAATTTTGGGTCCATGAGAAAATCCTTAAGATCTTCATTTTTTATGTATGTTTAGCGATAATGCTTTACCACCTTGTCCGATTAATATGATTCTTTTTTTGTTAGTAAGGGACTACCTCAGGGGTGGTTCTATATAAATTTGGTAAAGATGTGGTGATGGCATCTGCACGTTTTTGAAGTCGGTTTTTTTTAAATTTTTAATTTCTATTACTTGTTTTGCAAAAGACATTTAAAATACATAACACTATTTATGGCGTCTGACGAACGATTTAGTTTAAAAATATTAGAGGAATTTTGCATATTTGGGGCCATTAATACCACCTGAGTAACCATAGTTTGCCAAAATACAAACGACATTGGATATTGTTGAGCTTATTCATACCGTTCCCATTTCCCATTGCAAATACAATCAAACAGATATTTCCTTGAATTAAGCCCATATGACATATAACAAAGACAACGAATATAAAAAAATACAAACGGCATAACCATCAAAGAAATTTCTTCATCGCGTTATGTATTTCAAAAGGAGAGAAAATACAAACGTCATTTTGTAGACTTATGCCTTTTGGTACTGTTAATTTTCTGAGTTAGCGCTACAATCATTTAGGCTTAAGTTCTGCATAGTTCCACTTATTCTATAACTAATATTTTACTAAATATCTCCCAATACTAAAGTGACAAGAGTGCGTTAAGTTTTTTGATGTCGTTTCAACTTAGATTTGATCGGACTTCAAAATAGGCATTTAAATCTCTAGTTTTTGGATTTACAAAAACACAGTTTTGAAGGTACACTTGAGAATTTATCAGGCGATATGTTTGAGTGTTTTGACTGGACTAAACAACTGTCAGACATAAATCTCATGTATTAAATGTCAGATGTAAACGTACCTTAAATTATAGATTTGACAAGAAGAGTAAAAAAATAATATTAATAATAATACATTTGCTGATGAAATTTAAAATGGACGAATCATATCAAAGAACCAGAAATGAATGAAAGTATTATAAGGATGGGTAGATATTGACGGTTTCAAATAAACCCTGGCTGTTACCTATCTATTTGTTATTAATCTAAGTATAAGCGACGATATGCTCATGCATCACATACTTTAATTACTATACGAGGCAAGAGAGAGGTCCGACACACCCAACATAGGGCGCGGCCATTTTGAACCCTGTGACACAGTTTACAGCTAAAGAATCAGATCGCTCACTCTGCGTCGGCACTTTGGATCTCAATGTTTCAGTTTATACACTGTGCAACTCGGATAATACAATATATGACAACCGCCTATAATAAAACAGCAGTCTTCTGCGTATCCTGAATTTGTATCCCTGGAGTGGATGTTATTTTGGAACTTTCAACTGGTCCGAGTGAGCTAACTGATTCTTTAGCAATAAACTGTGGTTTCAGTGGTTTCATTACAAAAAACTGGAGTAAAGGGTAAAATTATCTCTTGTCCAGTACACTCGTATACACTTGAGTATTAGCCTATATTATTTTTGATTGAAGACGTATACATTTAAAAATGTCGTTTACTTAAAAATAAACATTGAATTTTGATATTTAATTTAACTCAATCAAAACAAATTATTATTTTCCATTTATAGAAATTTAAAGTGACGTCTTGTATTACTTCGAATGAAAAAATCGATAATACAATTTAAAAAAAAAAAAATCGTGATTATATGTCAAACGAAATTGAACTTGGCCTTAAGTAATATCTTAGGATAATTTTATTATATAGCATAATTTTATTATATACGTTTTTCGGTTCTTCTATTTCTCACCTAATATAAATTGTTTTTCATTATTTTTGTTTTCGTTGTACTACGCCAAGTTTGTAACACCCTAGTTAAGATCATATGTATTTTAAGTTAATACTCATTATTTTAGATATAATTTTAGTATTAGTTCTTTTTTTTTTCAATTTTTTTTCTTTAACCCTTAAATGCCGGTGCTTCTGAAATCAACCTACATGCCGGTACGGGGTTCTTCAGGGACCCCAGTGAAAACTGTTTTTTTTTTTAAATACTTTCATGTATTTTTGAAAAATAATACACTTTAATGTATTTCTACAAATTTATTTAATTTTAACACAAAGTATAGAATGGTTGACAAGCAAATAATGACGGTTTGCAATGAAAAACTTAAAAAAAAAGAGGAAAATAAAATGTTACTCCATGAAAACTAAACGTAAAACTTTTATATAATTCAATCAACTGGATGTTTGTTTATATTTCAGTTTGAAGAACAAGTGGTACATAAAATTGTTTACTGTTTTTTTCTATGAATTTCACATACAAACTTCCTACATAGTGTGCACGTTATGATAATTTTCTTGTCCAATTTTCGAGGGCACTGATAGCATCTGGCTCGTTTTCTAGCTGGAGTTGCTGGCTTAGGAACATGTTGATCTTGCACTACTATTCCACAATCTCGTAGAGCCGATTTTACATGCTCCTTATGGTTTTTATAGTGGGACCTTTTCTCCATATTGGCCTGAGTAAGCTGATCTCCTAATTGTAAGAGAAACAATCGTCGTCGCGAGCTATTTTTCTTTTGTCAATCAGGATTTTTTTAACATATAAAATAAAAGAATTTAGAGGACAAATATCTAGCATATTCATAAATATCCTATACGGCCATCGAGCAGTTCTTCTGAAGCACAAATACTCTAATGAGCTTATCGGCATTGTCAACGGTACCCTTGCTTGCATTGTAATCTAAAATCATATTACCTCTTTAGTAAATGCAAACATAGATGACTCAACTGTCCTGGATGTTACTTTTAGCTGATTTGGTTTATCCGGCTTGTTCTTGCGAACAGTTCCAAGTAATGTGAGTATCTTCGTCAATAAATAATTTGCCAATGGAATACTTGAAAAAAAAATATCTGGGGTTATCCCTCGCTAACTGCCTTGGTACGGTTCTACCAAATCTGACACGACACGAAAACCTTGATTCTTCTCTGTTATACCCGTGCAAGATTTTCCAGTATACACCTGTAGGTTGCATAAATATGACGTTTTGATAGTGGCTACCCAAATTTTTATTCCATACCGTCCAGATTTGGATTTTATATATTGTCTAAATGGGTATTTTCCCCGGAAACACACTAATTGTTCGTCAATCGTGATATTTTCGTACGGTTCAAACGCCTTCCTGCAATTATCAACAAACGTCCCAAATATCTCTTATTGCTGCTAACTTGTCTTCTTCCTTTCGCTCAGCTCTGGTTGATTTGTCATTGAATCGTAAAAATAATGATATTTGCTCAAATTTATCCCGCGCTAAAGCAGCTGTGAAAAATGATCGACGTATGGAGGTATTAGTAGACCACATTTCCCTAGTAGATTCCTTTCTACACCTTAGTGCACCTGCTTTTAGAAGTACACCTAAAAAACTGTTAAGTTCATCTTCCTCAAGATTTGTCCAATGTCTGTTGTTGTTGGGATTTTTGGTATTCCACTTATCAAAATTCCTAGTAGCTTCTTCATTAGTATGACCACAGATAAATTCTTTCATTTCCTTTGTCAAAAAGAGGTTGAAAATAGCTAAGAATGTACTGCAGTCTTTACTGTAATTTTCAGTGCCTGGACGTGCATTTACAATATTCCTTTGGCGTCTTCTAGTGGCTACAAAAGGGTGCATAATACACTGTAAACCTGATTTGGAAATATATTTTATACTACTACCTTCTTCAACATCTTCCTGAGGTTCCGTAGGTTCTCCTTCCTCAGCATCTTCTTGAGGTCCTCTCGGTTCTTTATCTGATTCCTCTTTACTTTGTATTTCTAAGTTATTCTCCATTTCCGAGACATTTTCTATCATCAAATCTTGAGCTGTCTCATTTTCCAACTCTCCATCGCTTTCGTACTCCATTTCAGAGCCCCAGTCGTCAATATGGTTGATTAGTTATTTATTATTATTATACATTGATAAAGGCTGAGGACACAAGTCCTATAATAGCCTAAAAACAAAATAGAAAAATTCTAACAAAGTTAACACACTGAAACAAAGAGATAACACTAAAAAATTAAATAAAAATGTTAATTAAACAAACACTCGTCTAACTTATTTTTAAAGACATTAACTGTTATGGCACCAACAACTTCGTCGCTGAGGTCGTTCCATACATTAAATACCCGGTTGGAAAGGAATGATTGTCTATGTTTCGTTTTTAGGTTTTCCTTTTTTAATTTGAGTTCATGACCACGAAGACTAGAGTCAGTATTTAACAAAAAAATGTCACTAAGATTTCTGTAATTAAATTTAAGTATTCTAAAAGTGAGAATTAAATCCCTTCGTAGTCGACGATTCGCAAAAGTTGGTAAATTTGACAATTGTAGTCTTTCTGCATATGATGGTCGGACTGCTCCAAAGGTCATTCTGGTAGCCCGGCGTTGAACATTTTCTAAAAGGTTCTGGTCTCGCACAAGAAGCGGACACCAAACTACACCTGCATATTCTAATAAAGGTCGAACATAAGTCTTAAATAATTTGATGGATGTATGAAAGGATACCTTTGCAAAAGTCTTTTGAAGCAAATATAACATTGAATTTACACGTTTACATGTTTTTAGAATGTGTTCAGACCATGTTAGTTCTGACGTCACTAAAACACCTAAATCTACATACGAAGACACTTGCGCCAAATTATGGCTACCGAGCGAGTAACGTAGACGTGGATTGTTTTTGCCGATATGTAACACCACGCACTTGTTTATATTTAACGGGAGAAGCCAGTCCGAGCACCAATCACTTGTTGAATTTAAGTCAGCTTGAATATTATTGTAGTCTACTAAGGGGTTTCCGTAAAATTTTGTGTCATCTGCATAAAATGCTCTTTGAGACTGGATATGGTAAGGTAGATCACTCGAATATGTTATAAAAAGAAGCGGACCCAGTATCGAGCCTTGGGGGACACCACTTGTCACTAATCTATCTGATGAGTGGGACTGACCAACTTTGACTCGAAAGCTCCTATTTCCTAGATAATTGTGAATCCATGACAATAATTTTCCTCGAATACCAAATGAGTTTGTGCTGCAGTCTGACGAAAGGGACCCTATCAAAGGCCTTTGCAAAATCGAGATAAATTACATCAGTTGGTTGTTTGCATTCGAGTGAGCGAGACCGATCGTTAATACAGAATAAAAGATTTGTTGTGGTAGATTTACCTTTAACAAAACCGTGTTGTTCCTTTGGTATTACGTTATGCTCTTTGAAAAAGTTAGTCATGACATCAACTACGATGCTTTCCATGATTTTTAAAGGTATAGACAGATGGCTCATAGGTCTGTAATTTGAAGCATCCATTTTGTCACCCTTCTTAAATATAGCTGTGACTGACGCAATTTTCCATAAGTCGGGTAGAGTAGATGTTTTAAAAGACATTGTCATGATTGTGGAAAGCGGGCCGGACAGTGTGTTTGCATACTTTTTTAAAAAGAATGAACTTAATCCATCAATACCAGGAGAAGAGTGGTTCTTCAACTTAAGTAATTTATTTCTAACCTTTTCGGGATTAAATTGCACTTCAATCAGACTATTATGTATCCTCGTGGTTATTATATGTGGTAGTGCGGTAGCGGCAGGTTCATTTGTAAATACAGAAGTAAAAGTGTTTGCCAGAATTTCCGCAGTATCGAAATCTATAGAACATAAAGTACCATCTGGGTAACGCAATAAAGGTACACTTACTTTGGAACATAAATTTGAACGCACATATTTGTATAACTTTTTGTGATTTTCTGAGTTTACAATATTTTCTTCATAGTCTCTTCTCGCTGAGTGAATGGATAGTTTTAAGAAATTAGAGAAATTTCTGTGAGAACGGAAGTCCTGTATATTTTCGCCGTTTATGATGAATTAAGGATACGACATCACTATTTATCCAGGGTTTTAACGGATTTCTGCGGTACTTCTTGGTAAAAGAATGTTTATTAATTATTTCATTAATGGTTTATAGAAAAGTGTTCCACATATCATTTACATTGTAAAACTCTTTTAAAATATCACCAAAGTTGATAGCTTCTAAGTTCATTTTGACATCGTTGTAGTTGATCACCCTGTATAAATCGTACGTATTACTGTTTATACTTTTAATATGAACTTGGCTATTATTACTGAGTGGTCGGAAATGCCTATTGGGAAAAGATGTTGAGGTTCTGTTATAAGTTGTTCATCATTTGTAATGATAAGATCTAGAATAGAGGGTTCGTTATTAACTCGAAACCTGGTTGGTTTATTTATTAATTGAAAGAAATTGGAGTCAGCAAAAAATTGCATAAAATTACTTGTTGAAGTGTCTGAATCTGGAATACGAGTTATAGGCCAGCAAATATCGGAAAAATTAAAATCTCCAACTACATTTTGGAGTGTTGAAAAGTTATTAAGTTTATCAATTAATAGCTTAGTTGAATCTACGCAGGAATCACCAGGTCTATAGATACAGGCGAAATTAATATTGAAGAGACCTTTAGAAACGTTAAGCAGTAAAATATCTATACTTGCTATTTTTGGGATTTCAGTGGCAATTGAGAAATTTCGGGTTATTTCTTCATGTTCTTTTTGTGTTACTGGCCTGGTTCTCTTATAACGCTTCATTCTATAAAAAAATCGTATTTATCAACACAAATTTTTGGTATCGCTTAATGCCGAATCGGGGTCTCGGCGGGGCCCCACTTACTTTATGACTTCTATTATTATTAGACACTATCACCATAACGTGCCGCAGCGTACTGAAATACTGCCCCACACGTATCTACCGACACATATCTATAAGCGCTGTTGCCAATGTGTTCAAATAAAAAAGTTACTTGATGAAAATATCACTTGGGGTCCCAACGGGACGCCAAACAGGCACCTAAGGGTTAAGTTATCGAGGTTGAGTGGAAGAGCAGCTTCTTTATTTGCCTATGCAAATCTGAAAGCTGAACTTTGCCTTTTGGCTAATTAGTTTTAATAAATTATACTATTTTAATTTTGTAATTTTCACCTGCCAATATAATCATATTTATTTATTTATTTATATATTAATTCAACTTTCATGTTTTTATTTTGAAAATTAATTCTCCATCTCTTATAGCTACCTAATTTTGGTAAATTGCTAAAATATACCGACATCCTTACCTAATTAAAACCCGCTTATTATCGATTAAAGCCAGTTTCAGCTACAATGGAATTTAGTGCTACAAGCAATCAACCTTGTTGCGAAGTACTCTAATTGACGATATAACCCATAATGCTGTATATTACTAATTTTATGCCGCACAATTAAAATGGTTCTAAAGCACGTCATAAACATTTATCGTATTTTCGTCTATTCGAAGCTAAAAGTAACACTTTTATCCAATACTTGTGATATAATGATGATTGGATATTTTAAGAAGAATGAAACTTGATTTCATTTGTTTCTAACTTAAGCTGTTTTCGATATTTATGTAAGTTTAAAATTTCATATTTTTAGAGACAAATATTTTTTAATTTTAAACCATTATCGGCCTTAAATTTTATGGTTCTTAATGCTTTTTTCATGTGTACAATTTCAAATGTAAATCGCATCAGGATAAATCGGAACTGTAGGCAGGATAAGGAAGTGTCACCCAATGCAATTTGGTTAGTGTGTCTTTTATCATTTGGGAAAATATGGAATTTATTTATTATAGGAATATTATTTTTTTTTTTTTTTGAAAAATATACTTCTAGGTAATTTTTTCTCTTAAAACAATACTTTTGTAGTGATGAATTTCTGAACCGCTTTTTCGTTGTTTGGTAATGAAATTTATGTTTTAGGATGCATGTCAATGGTTAATCTCTATTGCCTTTAGTTGTTGCAAGTAAGTATGTGCTGTATCGTGATGCAGACTCTAAACTTTTCAAATCTTGGTCTGGTGTATCCTGCCAGTAGATAAAGGCAAAGAGCTAATTGCTCTGTCCTAAAAAAAATTTATAGTAACTCAATTTCTTTATATTCGGATTGATATACCTCAACTGACCATCATAAGTATTTTACTGGTATTGCCAACTGTTATGAATCTTTTCTTTAGTTTTGATTTTAATGTATCCTTAGGTTGTAGGTATTTCTTTGTCTGTTATATTATTTGTGGCATTTCTCGCTCCTCTGTCTATTTTGTTATTACTGGAGATACTATGTTCCGGAATCCACATTAATAATAGACTGTAAATATGTTGTTTGTTCAATATCTATTTGTTGAAAATTTTAACGGTTTTAATTGAGCGTTAAGACTATAGTATAGGTTTTGTTCGTCCATAAAGTATTTCATTACTTATATTTGCTTAAAATAAAACTTATCCGACTAGTCAAAGTTTTCATGCATTCACATTTTACCTTGTACTCACTGTACACATTCACACAACACACATTTATATTATACAGTTCTCGGAGTTTGAAGTTATAGGGATTTTATACTTAATATAATATTTTTACAAGAATTAAAACATATTCATAAATCAAATAGTCCTAGGTAAACTCGTTTTATGATACCTTCTTTTTGCAAATTGTAATATTTATGCTAAAATTTACCTTTAATATCAATCTTTGTTGTGGTAATTTTCACAAGCACTCGACAACAATCCTTGTGGTAAATAAACTTTACAAACAGCACTTTTCGTTAACTGGGATCATGATTTAATTGTCGTGGATATTGTTAGTAATTTTCACAAACACTAAACGATAATTTATACTTGTTAAATATTTTTAGATTATATTCGTTGCCATTCTGAATGTCAAATAAATGGGATTATATAGGGTTATATTTATATTTGTGGTTGACGTAAGACAGCTTTCAGATCATGGATAAGTAATACAGAGAGTAGTAAAAGGTGCTCGTAGTTCTGTAAGTATATTTTGACGTTTCGCTGTCTATGATTTCTATTGGGTAATCCAGTGATACCAGCATAATACAGTTAGTTTTATTGGTGACACAGGAGTGCCATTCATGAATCGTATTTGTTCGAGAGTGACAATTGGCTGAAGTAGGTTTTATGTACGGCGATTCTGCACGATTGAGGTTTCGTCTTCGTGTTTTGTATCCAGTGGTTGGACCCAGTTTTTGGGCCCAGTATTGGTATCCGGTGTTTGGAACCAGCGTTTCGACTGGATTTGCTGTGACTACAGAGATTTTCCATCGTATGAATACAGTGCCACAGGCGGCACCTTCTGCTGTCGACATCACAGACTAAAAGATAAGTGAATAAAGAATATATTTTTATTACTTTGGGGTATGTTTTGGGGATAACTTTTAGCCTACGTCTGATACGTAGATGAATATATGTATATTTTCTGATTTTATAAGACGTTAAATGGTTATTGATATGCTAGCTCATGTGTTATTAAAGGCCCATGACGTTTACTACATTTTAGTATAGTTCATATCAGAGATAAGGGAGATAAAGATAAGAAACACCCATAAGAAGCCAATGCTTAACAACGACCAGCTTTATGGCAGTTAACATCTGACCCACTATGTTGCGCTTTCATCGATATCAAACAACGCAGCGGGAAATTTAAAAATCTGATAATAAAGGTTGCGTAAATATCGACTGTACTCTCATGTTCTTGTAAATAAACTTAAATAATGTAATTACGCTAAATTATTTATTAAAAAGAATACTACACTTACAGTCTATTATCGATTATTTATTGTAAATCTATATTCATGACAAATATTTTTTAATTTTTGATTGTTATTTGTAACATTGCATTTTTGTTTTTATTTTGGTTCTTGGGAATGGGAATGGGAATTCAGATATTTTTCTTCCTATATCAAATCTTTCTAACGTTTTGAAGCCATTTTCTTGTTCTAAAACAATAAATAATACATAAACACCTACTTTGTGACAAAAGTTGATTACTATTTGTGATACTTACATGAATAGATCTTACCTACTTTGGTTAATTAAAGAACGCCACATTTCGGTTGTTAAATTTGGAAAAATCCGCCGACGGTCGAACGGGCTATTTTTTTTTTTTTTTTTTTTTTTAACGATTTTAGACCTTCTGAAACACATTTCAAAATACTTTTTTTGCCCTGCAAACGCTATAAAATATTTTTTTCTTACCTTAAAACTATTAAAATGTGTCCTCCAATTTCGATGTTGAAAAAATTTGAACTACATCATTTTGATTAATTTCTTGTTATAGAAACTGCTAAATAATAACACTAGACCATCCATAATGCAATAAACCATCCAAATTTTTTCATAAACAGTATTATTTTCTTAATTTACGACCAAGTTCATTTTGTCAAAATGATACAAATTTCATAACCGCAATGACAATTGACTTCGGCAGTGTGACATGTGTCTAAATGAAATACAATGTTGCCATATCAATTATGTATTACATAGCAATGGTAATTTTTACCTATGCCCTGTGTTGTACCAGGCCAACCAATTGCCTTCGGTATCAGAAAAATTATATAAAACTAACAATTTAAAAAATACCCATATCAAGATCTTCTTCCTCATCTAATAATAAGAAAATATACAATAAGAAAAGGAAGAAAGGACTTCTAGTAAGGTGGCGGCTTAGCCGCCACCAGAAAATTTTTAAACCATACCTGGCTACGCCTACCGGCATAAACTCCAACGGCCTGGACACAGCTCAAATTGAAAAAAAAAAAAAAAAAAAAAAAAAAAAAAAAAAAAAAAAAAACCTAACCTAACTAACCCTTATTAGCGTCTGGCCAGTGAACCTCGATCCCAACTTTAAACGAACGTGTTTTGTATCGTGGGCATCTAATAATAAGAAAATATACAATAAGAAAAGAAAGAAAGGACTTCTAGTAAGGTGGCGGCTTCGCCGCCACCAGAAAATTTTTAAACCATACCTGGCTACGCCTACCGGCATAAACTCCAACGGCCTGGACACAGCTCAAATTGAAGAAAAAACCTAGCCTAACCTAACCAACCCTCATTAGCATCTGGCCAGTGAACCTCGATCACAACTTTAAACGAATGTGTTTTGTATCGTGGGCATCTAATAATAAGAAAATATACAATAAGAAAAGAAAGAAAGGACTTCTAGTAAGGTGGCGGCTTCGCCGCCACCAGAAAATTTTTAAACCATACCTGGCTACGCCTACCGGCATAAACTCCAACGGCCTGGACACAGCTCAAATTGAAGAAAAAACCTAGCCTAACCTAACCAACCCTCATTAGCATCTGGCCAGTGAACCTCGATCCCAACTTTAAACGAACGTGTTTTGTATCGTGGGCATCTAATAATAAGAAAATATACAATAAGAAAAGAAAGAAAGGACTTCTAGTAAGGTGGCGGCTTCGCCGCCACCAGAAAATTTTTAAACAATACCTGGCTACGCCTACCGGCATAAACTCCAACGGCCTGGACACAGCTCAAATTGAAGAAAAAACCTAGCCTAACCTAACCAACCCTCATTAGCATCTGGCCAGTGAACCTCGATCACAACTTTAAACGAATGTGTTTTGTATCGTGGGCATCTAATAATAAGAAAATATACAATAAGAAAAGAAAGAAAGGACTTCTAGTAAGGTGGCGGCTTCGCCGCCACCAGAAAATTTTTAAACCATACCTGGCTACGCCTACCGGCATAAACTCCAACGGCCTGGACACAGCTCAAATTGAAGAAAAAACCTAGCCTAACCTAACCAACCCTCATTAGCATCTGGCCAGTGAACCTCGATCACAACTTTAAACGAATGTGTTTTGTATCGTTGGCATCTAATAATAAGAAAATATACAATAAGAAAAGAAAGAAAGGACTTCTAGTAAGGTGGCGGCTTCGCCGCCACCAGAAAATTTTTAAACCATACCTGGCTACGCCTACCGGCATAAACTCCAACGGCCTGGACACAGCTCAAATTGAAGAAAAAACCTAGCCTAACCTAACCAACCCTCATTAGCATCTGGCCAGTGAACCTCGATCCCAACTTTAAACGAACGTGTTTTGTATCGTGGGCATCTAATAATAAGAAAATATACAATAAGAAAAGAAAGAAAGGACTTCTAGTAAGGTGGCGGCTTCGCCGCCACCAGAAAATTTTTAAACCATACCTGGCTACGCCTACCGGCATAAACTCCAACGGCCTGGACACAGCTCAAATTGAAGAAAAAACCTAGCCTAACCTAACCAACCCTCATTAGCATCTGGCCAGTGAACCTCGATCACAACTTTAAACGAATGTGTTTTGTATCGTGGGCATCTAATAATAAGAAAATATACAATAAGAAAAGAAAGAAAGGACTTCTAGTAAGGTGGCGGCTTCGCCGCCACCAGAAAATTTTTAAACCATACCTGGCTACGCCTACCGGCATAAACTCCAACGGCCTGGACACAGCTCAAATTGAAGAAAAAACCTAGCCCAACCTAACCAACCCTCATTAGCATCTGGCCAGTGAACCTCGATCACAACTTTAAACGAATGTGTTTTGTATCGTTGGCATCTAATAATAAGAAAATATACAATAAGAAAAGAAAGAAAGGACTTCTAGTAAGGTGGCGGCTTCGCCGCCACCAGAAAATTTTTAAACCATACCTGGCTACGCCTACCGGCATAAACTCCAACGGCCTGGA
Organism: Psylliodes chrysocephalus; assembly: GCA_927349885.1. Taxonomy (NCBI): domain Eukaryota; kingdom Metazoa; phylum Arthropoda; class Insecta; order Coleoptera; family Chrysomelidae; genus Psylliodes; species Psylliodes chrysocephalus. Next base: position 26,476,197 of record OV651815.1, on the reverse strand, counting down.
CACAGCTCAAATTGAAGAAAAAACCTAGCCTAACCTAACCAACCCTCATTAGCATCTGGCCAGTGAACCTCGATCACAACTTTAAACGAATGTGTTTTGTATCGTGGGCATCTAATAATAAGAAATTATACAATAAGAAAAGGAAGAAAGGACTTCTGGTAAGGTGGCGGCTTCGCCGCCACCAGAAAATTTTTAAGCCATACCTGGCTACGCCTACCGGCATAAACTCCAACGGCCTGGACACAGCTCAAATTAAAGAAAAAAACCTAGCCTAACCTAACCAACCCTCATTAGCGTCTGGCCAGTGAACCTCGATCCCAACTTTAAACTAACGTGTTTTGTATCGTGGGCATCTAATAATAAGAAATTATACAATAAGAAAAGGAAGAAAGGACTTCTGGTAAGGTGGCGGCTTCGCCGCCACCAGAAAATTTTTAATCCATACCTGGCTACGCCTACCGGCATAAACTCCAACGGCCTGGACACAGCTCAAAATGAATTTTTTTTTTAAATATTAGGTAAGTACCGACATGCCGTAATTAACGTACAATCATCATGAAATAAAATAAAAAGACGGTTATCTGTGATTACTACAAATGTTTTCACTTTGAGATCCAAATTTACCTGCTGGCCAGACACTATGTAATTTTTCAGCCAACTTTCACTAACCGAATTATTTCCTGACTTATATGTTTTCTTACTCGATTTGGCAACACCGCATTTATAGAAACTAGATACATCAATTGTCATTAAAAATAATTTTATGTTTATTTATTTTTCTAATAAACTTAAAATGAAAAATAAGAAAATTTGATCGTTTATGAAAAAACTTGGTACGGTTTATTGCTCTATGAATGGTCTTATATTGATATTAGCCGTTTCTACAACAAGAAATCAGTGAAAATGGTTTATTTCACATTTGTTTTATGATGGAGACCGGACAACAAATTTTAAGGATTTTCAGGATTTTAAGGTAAAATTTTTTTTTTAAATAAGTGTTAGCGGACCCAAAATTGTTATGCATAGTTTGTTTCCAAGTGTCTAGAAACTCTTTATAACATTTCAATAGTTATATCCGCCGTTCGAGTGTCGGCGTATAATACTTTAAATTTGTTCATGTGGCATGTGTTACTAATGCAAGACGTTCTCCGACTTATTGTAATATTACAAAATAAAATTATTGTCCTTAAATTTCACACAAAAACAGCCACAACTATTTCGCTTAGTTCATCTAGAGGAAAACACAATCATGAACTCAAAATTTAAAATTTAAATTCAGAATTCTTCGATATACATAAAACTGACATTTATATTTACAAACTGTCCACATCTACTGTCTGTCTCAGTGTTGCCTACCGTACGAATTAAATCGCATTTATACGATTTTTTAACTCTCCTGTACGATGTACGATTGCATCAGTGAGATCGTACGTAAAAATACGATCTTCACTTTTTTAGTAGGTTTATTTAAATATCTGCAACAACTTCAGAACATAAAACAATAAAAATTAAAAACTACTTGCATAGATTCATAGTCCGTTCGTAATTTCTAAAGGCAATCATTTTTGTTCTGACTTAGCGTGATTTTGACCATGGTGATTTTGTACACCGACTATCACGGCATAAGAAAAGCTAGCATGCAAAATTTCAATCACTTTCAAGTGACAGTCATTGATTACTTTAAATATGTTAAAGTTTCATGTATTTTCTTTAGTTTTTTTTTCGTTGGAAACATTTTTATAAATAGATAAATAAATTATCATGCCAAAGTTTTTTTTTTATTTTTTCATTCCATTTAAGTTATATTATGCTATGTATGTATCTTTTGTACAATCTTTTTGTCGAAATACCATTTTTCTACTCTACTTGTACGATCTCTCAAAAAAAAATATTTGGCAACACTGGTCTCTCTACAAACGACGTAGACCTGTAGTTAATATCTGAGACACTAGATGACGCCATCGTTGCTGCGGTCGTTGCGTTTCCAATCTTTATGTCCCTAATCTCTGGTTCATATAATACATTAAGGGAATTGGGTATTTTACCCGTAGATGATGTTTATTTAAAATTGATTATTAATAGTAATATTTCAGGGTATTTATATTTGTTTATACAGAAACTAAAGGATTTTAATAACTAGTTGCGGTTAACTTTTCTTTTAGCTGCGCCTGAAACGTCTTTCGCCTTGGATCCAACGCTAATGACCGTGAGGTATTAACTGGTAATTTTACTGGGGTTCATTGAACCAACCCTGTTTAGTTTCTGTAACTGCTAAAGCATTACATATATTGTTTATGATTTTGGGGTTATTACAGGCCTATACATCAAATGTAAGTAGGACAGTGTATTTATTTGCTAATACGAATTACAATATTTATACAGGGATTGTAGGGCCATTAACTCGGGGTAAGGGGAAGGACGAAGTGTTTTTTTTTTAATTTGTAAATAAATAAGATCTAAGTTAAGGTTGTCTTTTTATTTCCTATTTATTTGGTAGATTTAAAAGTTGGACTTTCTGGATTTAAAATGGCTCAATATAAAAGATCTACCTGGCGTCCAACCCAACATCAAAAATATAGTATTTTTTCCAGATTACAAGGTAATCACCCACTCCTATCTCCACTAGAGTGAACCAGAGCCACAAGGTTACAAAATATGTCTTTCAGCGTATAAACAGTGCTCAGGGAATAATTACAAATCACAAATCTTTATCAGAGAAGACACCATTTTCTGTTGTTAATCCGTCAGCATAGAGGACTAGGTGATGATCTCTATAGGAGATTATTTGTACACAAAACAGGTTCCTAAAAAATGCTGGGAGTGTATCTTCCAGTTGCTTGGGTGGGTATTAATTTTTGGCATCATTATCATCCAGGTAGCAGCATCACAATAGTCTTTTAGGAGATTTGCATTTAAAGATAAATGGTACGTCTGATTTCGTTTTTTAAAAACCTCAAGTCAAACACATTAACTTAGTTGAAAAGTTGCTGTATTATTTATTATATTTTAAAGAGTTTTAGCAAAAGTCCGGAATAAAATTATTATCTGTTCAACCAGTAACTTAAAAAAAAATCTGATATGTCCAACACATGACTTTCCTATCTAGTTATTATGGGCTTTTTCCGGTTATTTTATACAACCTATTGCAGCACGTCTATAAATGTTTAGAGGATAAACTAAATATATACATTTTCCACATACATCTACCTCGAAACATTTTTCTATAGATATTCATTGAAAACGAAAATACTGAAAAATTTAAATTTAGCACTTTTCCTACAATTTTTCCATTATGGTCCATTTTAGAAAAATAATGTATAAACAAAAATTATAGAGATCGATATCGCAAACAAATTTTATTTCAATAATTTTCATAAAAATCAGAATTTTGCACATTTTGTCAAATTTCTCGAATACGGACAATTACAGGAAATTTTGACATTAAACACAAATTATAGATAATAATATAAGAAGTAACTTTTATTTGAACAATTTTTTCTCCAACCATAAATAACAGATATATTCCATAAAATATAAAAACGGCCCCCCATAAAGTACCCCCCCAGATGTTCCAACTTGTCCAAAATCTAATCATTTCACGAAAATTTAATGTTTCTTTATCCGTTTTTGAGTTTTCTTCAAATTTCGAAATTTGCACATTTTCTCAAATATCTTGAATACGATCCATTTTAGAGAAATTATGTATAGTATAAAAATTATAGAGAATTATATTACAAACAACTTTTGTTTAATTAATTTTTATAAAAAATTATTTTTTTACATTTTGTCAAAATTCTCGAATAGGGACCATTTTTAAAAATTTTGTATAAAACAAAAATTTTAGATAAGAAGGAAATTTTTTTTTAAAGAATTTTCTTCCCCAAACGTAAATTACAGATATATTCCATAAAATATAAAAATGACCACCCATAAAATACCCCCCAGATGTTCTGACTCTACCCAAAATCTAATCAGTGCATTGGACGCTGAAACACAGCTTAAGTTTAAAATTTTGTGTTTTTCTGTGTATCAGTTCATGAGATATGGTGAACACAGACACATACACACACACACACACACACACACACACACACACACACACACACACACACACACACACACACACACACACACACACACACACACACACACACACACACACACACACACACACACACACACACACACACACACACTCACATACACACATACACACACACACACACACACACACACACACACACACACACACTCACATACACACACACACACACACACACGCACCCACGCACACACGCACACACGCACACACGCACACATACACACACGCACACATACACACACACACACACCCACGCAGGCACCCACGCTTGCACGCACCCATACACACATACATACACAGACACAGACATCATCGCGAAAATAGTCAAAACGGATTCAGGGGATCTCAAAACGTAAAAATCCGTCGATAACTCGAGGTCGAAAAAAATGATGATTCCAATACTTTCCTTATATCTGTATACAGATAGGAAAGTAAAAATCTGATGTGTCCAACACATGACTTTGCTATCTAGTTATTATAGGCTTTTCCCGGTTATTTTGTACAACCTATTGCAGTTCCTCTATAAATGTTGATGTATTCCGGACTTTCGCGCAACTCTGTATAATAATAATAATAATATAATAATAATAATAATAATAATAATAATAATAATAATAATAATAATAATAATAATAATAATAATAATAATAATAATAATAATAATAATAATAATAATAATAATACTCCCCCGTATGTACGCGCCTATAAGCCTTGTGCGGTCAATGTACAGTTTTACTTCTTAAATAAAAAAAAGGTGGTTAATGACTTATAAATTTTTGAGTCGTTATTTTAAGAAAAATGTTAATAGAGAACTACTTTAAAAAACATGAATATTTTAAGAGGAGAAGTTTATTATGTGCCAATAAAATATTGAAAAAAGTTATTTACGAATAATTTATACGGTTTGAATATATTTAAATACAGGAATCGAGGGTTTTACGATGAATAGCAAGCAGTTAAAAAAATATACTTGGGTTATTTAAAAAGCAAAGTTTGCCATGAATAATACAAATTTGTATTAATTATAAATTTTATGCAAGTTGTTTAATCTAACTAGGTTTTTCTGAAATAAATAGATAATTTAAGTTTTAAAAATTATACATGTTTTATCGATCTTATTTATTATTATATTGTCGAGGGTATTCAACTGCTTGAATCTGGCCGTTATGGACTTTTGTGACCACTATGTATTAGACATAGTATTTAAATTGGGTACTATTGATAATAGCTCACACATTTAAGGCCTTACAAGTCCTCCCAAAAAGGGACAAAATAAAGTTACCCGACAGGTGCTGCCTCTATAGTAGAATCGCAATCGACGCGGAGTAATAAATCTGTCAGATCAGCAAATTTTAGGTGTGAGTGCCTATATTATTATTTACAGGGTACATACAATCATCATTTAAAAATATATTTTTTTGAATATGTAATACTGAGTATTAGTTCAGTATGTAGGTACTTTACAAAATGTTTTTTAAGTTATTTGCAATTGTTATGTAAATGGTAAAGTTATCTGTTTGAGTAAATTAACAACAAGAAATTAACAAATATTGACCTATAAATTTGACTATTAGGTGTACCTACACTCAATTGTTTAAATCGTTATTCATCATTGACATCTTGGAAATTTTTGATGTCAAGGTAAAATTTTATGACAAGTGGAGAAAAAGGTTTCAGCTTAGATTATGGAAAGTAATCTGAGGGTTCAAAAATCTATAAATGTGACTATAATTGTATTAAAACTGTAAATGGGATAAATCCTTAGATTATAAAAATCTATAATCTAAGGGTTTATCGTTATTTTATCACCTTCTTCGGGATTACTAATGCCATGGAAAAACCAAACTGATAACAAGGGGGTGGGATTATAAGATGGTTACCTACCTAGGTTTGGTATGAAGATAAGATCTTGATCAGTTCCCAATATCACCTATTCTGATTCTAGGCCAAAAAGGATGAAAAGTCGCCTAGTAAGAGCTTCGCATTCGAAGATCATATGGTATGAGGTTTCTTCCTCTTCCACGCAGAGTCTACACGTAGTGGGATCATTGTGTAATCCCATCACATGAAGGTGTTTCAGCAAGCAGTGCCCCGTTAGTAATCCCACAATGGTAATTATCTGAGGCCTTGCAAGTTGTAGTGCCTCAGTAGCCATCCGTGCTTTGGTCTCCTTAGCATGATCTTACTGATTCTGTGCCCTCTTATCTGTTGCCAGTGGATTTGTTGTTTTGTAGTTATCCACCTGTTCACTGCCTGTCGAGCAGAGGTTTTGCTTATCCTAAATACAGGGTCGGGTCCTGTGAATGGTAGATCTGATCCCTCTCTGGCGAATTCATCAGCATTTTCATTTCCTTGGATACCTTTGTGCCCTGGTACCCACAATAGGTTAACCTTGTTGTGGGTTGCCAGATCGTTTAGTATTCCAAGGCTGTTCCAGACAAGATTTTACTTGATTCTATTTGAATCAAGAGCCTTTAAGGCTGCTTGGCTATCTGAGAGAATTAGGATGGTTTGTTTTTTGTACTTTTTCTTAAATTCTCTCGTACACACAATTCGATTGCATGTATTTCAGCCTGAAATACAGTGGCATGTTTTCCCAGTTAATTTTAGATCCATCCGTATACCATACGAGACTGCTAAGCTAGTATTTATCTATCTCCTCTTTTACCTCGTTCCAGTTATAGTTGACCTGGAAGAGTCTGTTAAAGGTTAGGAGGGATGTCATGTGATCTGATCCCATATTTAATATAGAATAATTTACTTTATGTGTTATTCTGGTATGTTTTATGTGTGCCAGTGGGTTCCAGTGGTTGAAAATTTCCAGTCTGTATGCGCTCATTCTGGTCTCCCCCTTTATGACTAGGTCAAGGGGTGAGAGGTTTAGAATGATTTCCACAGAAGCTGTCGGTGTAATTCTCAGTGCTTCTGTAATACAAAGGCATTTCCAAATATAGCCAGTGGACCATTTTTGGTTTTAATTCCCATGTTTTTCCAAATGCCTATTATAAGAAATATTTTACATTTTTTGGTCACTTTTTGTAAGTGTTGGTTCCAAGTAAGTTTGCTATCTATGAGCAGACCCAAATATTTTACTTGGTTCGTTTTGTTTAGCCTTCCTCCAAACAGAGTCGAAGTTTCTAAAACCTCCAACCTTGTTTTCCGACTAAAGGTTATGAGTTGTGCCTTGTCAGGGTTTACCAAGAGGTTTTCTCTAACGCACCACATTTCTGTCAGCCTAAGAGCTCTTTGCATGAGTTCAAAGACTGGTTTGGAGTTTTTCTCGGATAAGGATAACTATGCCTTTGGCATATCCTTAGGCGTAGAGCCCTTGTTTGTTAAGTGTTTTCAGCAGTTCATCTGCCACTAGGTTCCGCAATAGATGAGAAAGGACTCCACCTTGTAGGCATCCCCCGTGGATATTCACCTGCATGGTTTCACTGAACATTTGTGCCTGTACTTGCCGTCCGCATAACATGTCTTCTATCCACCAGCAGAAGGTGTCTTCTATTCCATGTTTGCGAGCGAGAGCTACCATTGATTTAAAGGAGGTATTATCAAAAGCTCCTTCTATGTCAAGAAATGCTCCTAGGACTATTTTTTGGCTACTGAGTCCTCTCTCTTTCTTAGTTACAAAATGATGCAGAGCAGACTCACAAGATTTTCCTGATTGATAGGCATGTTTGTTTGTATTAAATGGCCTCTCTATCAGAGTGATTTGCCAAATATGCTGATCAATCAGTTGTTTCAATCCTTTTAGTAGAAATGACGTCACAGTTATTGGTCTATAGGCCTTTGCCACGGAACACGTTTAGGTATAAAGACCACTCTGCATTGTTTCCAGGTATTTGTTACATGTTTATGCACCAAACTTGCCCTGTAGAGCCTACAAATATGCGGAACCAGCGTTTCTATTACCTGTTGCAAAAGCACAGTCTGTACACCATCTGGTTCTGGTGATTTGTATGGATTAAAGGTGCGTATTGTCCATGTTACTTTCTCTGTTGTAACTACCCGTTTAGCAGTTTCTCACTTTTGGCTGAAGACGCTTGTTTGAGAGTTCCAGTTCGTGTGAGTTTGGTTTGCTGCATTCGATTTTGTTTTGCAATCAGGGAAATGAGTTCTAAGCAGTAGTTCTAATGTTTCCACTCTAGTTTTAGTGTATTCCCCTGTTTGGGTTTTTAAAGTCCCCACAGGGTTTATTGGATCTTTTGCTAGAATGCGGTGGAGTCTGCATCCTTCAGTTGTATTTTCAATTTCCTGACAGAATGTTTTCCATGAATCCCTCTTATATTTCCTAAGAGTTTTGTTATACTCTGTGAGTGTTTCGGTTTTATGTGGCTTTCGGTATACATCTCCTGGTTTTTCGGCGGTGTCGATTTCCATGAAAATATGCCGATGATCTAAGAGCGAAGGCTCTTTAGACACGTACTAGTTGCCAATGTGATTTGAAACGAAGAAAGAACCAAGGGTAATATCAATAACCTCGCTCCGTCTACTGGTTACAAAATTAGGTTCGTTTCCACGATTCAATATTTCCAGGATAGTGGTTAGAATGAATTTAAGTAAATACTCACCTCTTTTGTTGTCCATGCTGCCCCATGTTATATGGTGTGAATTTGCATTAGCAGCAATGAGTACCTGCAGGTTTGCGGTTCGACAGGTATTTACTAAATCCATCAGCTCATCTGTTGGTGGAGGGCTGAGCGAGTCATAGAGAAGGTATGCAAAGGTTAAAATAAGTGGTCTCTTGTTGCTTGCTAAGTTTATTTCCATCCTGACTGCTACTAGGTCTCTAAAACAGAAATCTTGTTAGTTGTTAGACCATTTCGTATGTATATACAAGCCCTAGTGTTTTCACATTGGGTATTGTATATTAACCTACCTTTGGTTTGTCCGAGCCCAATCACATGCCCTTTGTAGATCTAGGGTCCTTGTATTAGGGCTACGTCTATGTCCTCCTTGATAATGGTACGTGGAAGGGTTGCGGAGGTGGCCTTGCAGTACCTCAGATTAGCTTGTACTATTCTGAGCATCTGAAGGTTCTTGATTTCTCTCTTTGTACTCTGGAGATTGCCTGAGTTAGGCTCAGATAGGGTTTTAACTGCAGGTTTTCTAAAGCCTTCAGAAAGTCGTCGTCAATCAACAGTACAATGGTTTGACCGTTGTCTTCCACTTGTCTGTAAATGACTTGACACTGTTCCGTTTGGAGCCCTTAGTTTTGGGTTTTGAGGAACGCAAGTATCTTTCATGTTTCCATGTTCTGCATGGGTTTGGGTATCTAGGCCACAGCTTTGTTGGTTCGAACGATCTCGCTAGAGGGTCTCACTATAAGTTGTGCTCCCTCCCATGGTTGGAGCTGGGGGAATATTTTGGAGAGCCAAGTTTTAGCGGTCTCATTGGCACAGATCAAGAAGAAAGCTCCGTTATGGAAATATCCCTTCTCAAACTGTGGTTCTGATCTCTACCCACTCTTCAAAATTTCTCCCATCAGTTTTTCCTGAGTCTGATTCGCTTTCTCCTCAGTTAGTTTTTCCTTGGGAAATTATTTAGGCACTACCGCCATTTTCATGGGTGTTAGTGCCTCTTTATAGGACAAGTCACCTTCCACCGCTTGCGCTGCAGATGTGGTTGCCCTTTCTCTATCAGACCCAATTTTAGGGTTCTTGGAGTGACCTCTTACCGTGACTTCCGTTGAAGACGGACTGTCACTTTGAAGGCGGTCCCGTTTGAGTTGGGGAGTTTAATTTGGAGTTTGGTTGGCTCATTTCTTCTCTATCCTTCTCTCAGCTCTGGGTCTGATTGGTTTTCTTTCAGCCTTAGCCTTTTGAATTGCCAATTTCCTCTTTTGGACGCCTAAGAGTTGCTCATGCGGCTCCAGGTGAGTCCTGTTGAATTTTGAGGCAACTTGTTTCAGGTTAGTTTCTTCCTTGGGGTTTGTGGAATTGCCACTTGCCTCCGAAGATTGTTCCGCCTTAGGATGTTATCCAGAGGTTGATGGAGACGAAGTTAATTCTTCTGGAATCGCTTCGGTTTCCATTACATCAGTTGCTTGTTGTGAAAGGGTTTCTCCTTCTGGGAGTTCCCTGTTCCGTGGTTATTTTTGGGTTAGTTTTTTCCATATTGATCCCACGAGTCATAGGCGCCGGAATTCAAAAATTGCTTTGGGTGCCCGGCTTCTATGCGGAAAATGGGGCTATCCCCCTTAAAGGCACCACCGGTATTGTCAACTGTTCAATTGCTGGATAGGCAGAAGGCCCCCACTTAAAACGTGATATCTGGTAACCCTATATGGTCCATGCAGCCTCCACTGGTATTTTAAAGGTATTTTTACAGATTATAATCCCCGAGTTTTAAATCGCTACTGTCTTCCTAGCCATGATATTTTAACGATATTTATTTTCTGTAAAAGCTTACCAGTTACTCGAGTAAATGCTAGAAATGCTGACCCTGGGCCTCCATGCAATAATAAATGTTTTGTTCAAAATGCTCTCGGTGATTTTGAAGCATCTGTGGCGTGATTTGATAACATTCATCAATTATCCGTTTTCGCCGATTTTGCAGTGCGTGGCATAAATTTTAGTTTTTAAGTGGCCCCATAAAAAAATCCAACAGGCTTAGATCCAGAGGCTGTGGGGACCACTCAATACTTTCTCTTCTTCAGATCCTGGAAACCTGGAAACGTTTGATCCAAATACTGACGAACAGTGGCGCACCGTCATGCTGGAATATTAAGTTGTTTGCTATGTACTGATCGTCATCGTTTTATTATAATTCCAGATACATTTCTGCTGTTAAAGTTTCTGGTAAAAAAGGGGCCTATTATATGGTTCCCAAACATTCAGTTTTTCCGGATGTTGCCTATGCACTTCATGAAATATTCTGGGATTTGAATCGGACCAATAACGACAGTTGTGACGATTTACCGTACCATTTAGGAAAAAAATGCATTGTCTGAATAACACACGTTGAAAAGAAATTGCTGTTCATTTAATGCCCGTTCAGTTATAATTTCACAAAATTGTAATCGCCTATTAAAACCGTCTTCGTTAAGTTCTTTTACCAGATGTATTTTTTCAATATCTTCTGAATGCTACGTCTCTTAATACCAAATATTATTGCCAACTTTCTTGTACTCAATATAGGTTCTTGAACAACATGTCCTAAAATCGCCACCCCTGTAGCGTCATTTACTATAGAATTTTCCATTTCACGTTATTTATTAGCTACTGACCCCGTTTTTCAAAATGTTTGGATTAACTCCAAAATGTAGTTTCGATGGACTTGTCGATTTTGATGTTGATTGTTAAATAGTTAGGCAGTTCACTTTTATGCCGACTCTACAACTAAACCTTACTACTTTACGATGACCAAAGAATGTCATCTGATAACAATAATTGAAAGCCACAGGAACAAAAGTAGAATTGTTACAAAGAATTCCTTTTTTTTAAATAACAATATAAAAATTATGTTAAACAGGTTTTGTACTTTTGGCGAGCCACTGTATGGGCTATATAGATAGTAGCAATGTAAAACTTGAGGATTATTATCTAGGTAAAAATACATTTAAAATAACATATTATTCGACCAATCGTTCCATTTAAGATATAACTGGTGAATCTCACCCCCGATAGAGGGTTTCCACTCAGGAAAGCTATTCTCTTACTCATGGGAGCACTCCCATATTCCCATGCTCCCATACTACCATGCTCCCATACTCCCATGATAACGTTGCCAAGTCGACAGAATAACTTTGATCTACTATTTAAGTAGTTAAAATTTGCTGTGTGATAAATACGGACCTAAGGTCCGTATTTATAAACAAAACTCAGCTAAGTCGGACTTGGGTAAGTCGTCCTTGAACGAAAATCGAAGTTCGGTTTTATCGCGTGAATTTAGAGATGGGTAGTAACAAATCCGTAAATGTACATAACAATTACAGATTTGCTAATATTCATCTCTAAATTCCAGAACCACCTAGAACTTTAGAGACGTTGTAACCAAACTTCGATTTTAGTTCAAGGACGACTTACCCAAGTACAACTCAGGTAAGTTCTGTTTATAAATACGGATCAAAATCTGGCAAGCCCGCAATTCTCCCTCCCATGGTATAAAATCTGACCTTACTACGCATGTACCTTGGCTAAAAGTGAGTAAGCACGATATACCCACCTAAGAGTATGAGAGCAAAATATATGGGAGCACTCCTATGGGAGCGCTCCCATGACTTAATGAATAGCTATCCTGGTGGTGAAACTGCCAAAACAATGTTCCCCCTAAAAAACAAAATTGACGGGTCCAAGCGTTTTTCTGGTTTCTCACCAGCAATACTAGAGAGCTCTTTCTAACTCTAAATGAACGTTCTCTTCTAACGGTGCTTGATCGGGGGCAACTTTCAAATGTTGTCTCTTTTCCTCTCAAGCATTTGCTAAATGGCATATGTACAAAGATCTTGTCTTGATAATTGTAGACCGTTATTAATCTTTCTTTTTTGACGTCATAGGGTTTTATACACCAAGAATAATAAACCCTTAGTCCAAGTTCAACGCGTTGTCTACAACAAGTCACGGCGACTTTTTTATCACAAAAAATACAGCTCCAAACGATATTTTATTGAGGCATCTGTCACTATACCAACTTGGGCCATGATAGCTTCTTCATTTCACTTATTGACACTTTTTGTCCTCGCTGTGCTATGGGTGCTCTGCACCCTGTTTAAAACTGCCACGAGTAGCTAGGGAAATAGATGTCCACCCGATCAGAGCTTTAGAACGTTTCCTTATACCTTAGCTTGGGTTATTGATGGAGTGCTATTTAGTTATTTAATAGCGCTGTTCATAGAGCAGCATGGGCAGACACTCGATGACTGTAGTTCTCCATTGGCCTGCAAAAAGAGTTACCTACAAGCAGACAAGCAAACAAGCAAGCAATCTAAGCTACAAAGCTAAACTACAACCAACCCCGCCATGTCTATACTTCACTCAACATTTATTTTGTTATTGTATCGAGAAATAATATTTAAAGCAAACTCTGTTTTTTTTTTCAAACAAATGTAATCTTCCAAGTTTAAAGCTTTTCTTGAATGTAGATCATACTTTTTTTCTGTGTAGGGTTTTCTAAAGAATATTTAGTTTACTTCAAATATTCTTTTTTTATAATTTTTTTCTGTGTAGGGTTTTCTAAAGAATATTTAGTTTACTTCAAATATTCTTTTTTTTATCGTTTTTACTTTCCTATCTGTATACAGATATAAGGAAAGTATAGGAATTATGATTTTTTTCGACCTCGAGTTTTCGACGGATTTTTACGTTTTGAGGTCCCCTGAATCCGTTTGGACTATTTTCGCGATGATGTCTGTGTGTGTGCGTGTACGTGTGCGTGTGTGTGTGCGTGTGCGTGTACGTGTGCGTGTGTGTGTGCGTGTGCGTGTGTGTCTGTGTGTGTGTGTGTGTGTGTGTGTGTGTGTGTGTGTGTGTGTGTGTGTGTGTGTGTGTGTGTGTGTGTGTGTGTGTGTGTGTGTGTGTGTGTGTGTGTGTGTGTGTGTGTGTGTGTGTGTGTGTGTGTGTGTGTGTGTGTGTGTGTGTGTGTGTGTGTGTGTGTGTGTGTGTGTGTGTGTGTGTGTGTGTGTGTGTGTGTGTGTGTGTGTGTGTGTGTGTGTGTGTGTGTGTGTGTGTGTGTGTGTGTGTGTGTGTGTGTGTGTGTGTGTGTGTGTGTGTGTGTGTGTGTGTGTGTGTGTGTGTGTGTGTGTGTGTGTCGCATAACTCATGAACCGATACACAAAAAACCACCAAATTTTAAACTTAAGCTTTATTCCAGCGTCCAATGTGCTGACTAGATTTACGTTTGGGGAAGAAAATTCTTTGAATAAAAGTTACTTCTTATATTATTGTCTATAATTTTTGTTCTATACAAAATTTTTCTAAAATGGTCCGTATTCGAGAAATTTGACAAAATGTAAAAAAATATTTTTTTATAAAAATTGTTCAAACAAAAGTTATTTGTAATATAATTCTCTACAATTTTTATCCTATACATAATTTCTCTAGACCGTATTCTAGATATTTGAGAAAATGTGTAAATTTCGAAATTTGAAGAAAACTCAAAAACGGATAAAGAAAAAAACATTAAATTTTAAATATAAGTTTTATTTCGGCCTGACGTGAAATGATTAGATTTTGGAAAAAGTCGGAACATCTGGGGGGTACTTTATGGGGGGCCGTTTTTATATTTTATGGAATATATCTGTTATTTATGTTTGGAGAAAAAAATTATTCAAATAAAAGTTATTTCTAATAATATTATCTATAATTTTTGCTTTATGTTAAAATTTCCTGAAATGTTCCGTATTCGAGAAATTTGACAAAATGTGCAAAATTCTGATTTTTATGAAAATTGTTGAACTAAAAGTTGTTTGCGATATCGATCTCTATAAATTTTGTTTATACATGATTTTTCTAAAATGGACCGTAATGGAAAAATTGTAGGAAAAGTGCTAAATTCAAATTTTTCAGTATTTTCATTTTCAATGAATATCTATAGAAAAATATTTCGAGGTAAATGTATGTGGAAAATGTATATATTTATTTTATCCTCTAAACATTTATGGAGGTACTGCAATAGGTTGTACAAAATAACCGGAAAAAGCCTGTAATAACTAGATAGGAAAGTCATGTGTTGGACATATCAGATTTTTTTTTCACTGCGCCATGTTATCATTGAAATAACTATTTAAAAACTGAATCTTTATTTGTTGTCTTTAAGAAAACGTTATAAGCCGGGAACTATTGCTAATGTATTAATCATACATTTATAGTCCAGATACTAATATAAAATAATATATTTAAATTGAAATACAATTATCCCTTATTTGTCAAAATCTTGGAAAGAACAAAGTTAGGCTTAATTAGCTTAGATGTATCTTTAAAAAGAAGAAACAAAATGCAGTCTCACTTGACAAAGCAGTCTGCTCTTTGTCTCTAATAATTGAACAAACTACATTTTTTATACCATTGTAAATACTTTAATATAACGTTTATTATGTAATAGCTGCATTTAGTAACTGCACCTTACTTAATTCAATTCAGCAAATGTGTTTGTTTTAGTTTTATTTGATTATCAGATCCCGTTGTAGACTAGCCGGTAATGACAGATTTTGTGCAACGTTTTTTTAATGTATGCATCTTTTGAGTTAGGATTATTATAGGTTTTTAACATGTTCTAACCAATTATATAAGAGTGTTCACATGCAGCGGCGTTACCAATGAAATTTGAATTTGTATTTAAAATTGATAATTCCGAACGATTAGTAGAGGCATGCAAATCATTCTTTGTTGAAATTTGAAAAAATATATCGTGAAAAATAATCTTCGTACACCTCCTTCGTGTAGTACGTCCCAAAATTGTTAATTGAACATGTAAAAAAGAAGAGGTATTGAACAATATTTAAACGTATGCTTTTAAGCAGCAATATATTTATTGTTAAATATACCACGAAAAACTACTTTGCATATAATCTCGGAGTGCACAGGCATTGCAATAATTTTTTAAAAATGTACTTTTTTTTCAATTACTCGTGTTAGCAAATTTTGTCGACAAGGAATGTTTTTTCGTTTAAAAACCTATGTGTTGTGTTTTTTTGGGTATTCTAAATCACGATGATTTCATCGCGGCTCGGAATTTAGATATAATAGTTTGGATGTTTAGTTTAAGAATAGCAATTGAATTGAACGCAATAAATATATTTTTGTAAATCGGACGTATTATTATTATTTGATATTAGTGCAGCGGTGGGATTATTACGCTATATTCGAAGGGACTGTTGTGTACTTTCTATTGTAAATTGTGTGTTGAGTTCGTGATAGTGTTTAAAATGGGCAAAACAAGAAAATATAGTTCTTCATCTTTGACGTCCTCCAACAGTAGTGAGAGTGCAAGCGATTATGGCCGGTACAAGAGAAAATCAAGTGAGAACTCACGAAGAAAATTAAGGAAACGTTCCTTGACTACTAAAACTACACATCACCATCACCGAAAGAAACTGTAAATACAAGCAATTCTAAGCATGCCGCAGCTTCCGACCTCATTGACAATCAAAATAAGAAAATTCGAGATTTAGAAAACGTTGTAAAAGAACTCCTTGTTCAAAATCCAAATATGTTACAACCTGTTCAAAATATACAATCAGATTGTATACCAGAATTTTCCCCTGATTTGCTGGGCATGTGCGCCAAAAAATGGGTTAGGAAAATAGATTAGTTAAAATCCATTAACAACTGGGACGAAAAGTCAACCATTTATATTATGCAATCGCGATTAAGAGGCGTGGTTTAAAAGTTTAGATAGTTACGATTATTCTTGGAAAGAGTGGAAAACTATGAATAAATATATATTCCCCACTCAACATGATTTTCCATCTACTTTAAAAAAAAAATGATCGGTTTGGTTAAAACGCACAAACAAACATGGACTGAATAATATTTTACAAAAATGAAACTGCTTCGTATTTGTAATATTACGGGAAAAAACGCTATAGCCATGTTGATAGATGGTATTGAGGATAGTGCTATACAAAATGGTGCGAAAGCTGGTCGATATTCTGAACCTGAGGTCCTTTTTAAAGAGTATTTTTGTCGGCACTAGCTCCAACATCAGTATATCCACAACAGAACACAAATTTTTACAGGGGAGACAAAAAATTTGCCAAAGTAATCAGCGCCCAGTACCTTCTTTTGTTACAGAGAAAATAAGTTTAGCGACAATATCAATTCAAAAGTTTTAATTGTGGTCAGTGGGAGCATATGGCCAAAAACTGTCGTAAGCCTAAGCTTGAATGCTCTCTATGTAAAAAGTTGTTAGGACACAGTGTGACTAATTGTTGTAGCAACCGTGCGTCTACCTCAAAAACAGTTCTAACTTGCCAAACCCCAAATACAAATTTTGAAAAATGTTATGAAGTTGTTTGCAAAATAAACCGGTTTACTTGCCATGGGTTAGTAGATACAAGGTGTGCAGTGGTTAACATACGTGTATCTGAGGCTGAAAAGTGTGGTGTCAAATGAGAACCTTGCAATGTAAGAATATGTGGTTACGGTTGCGGTTATGCTTCTGCTTTATGTACTGCGAAAGTTAACGGTGAAATAGATCTGGTTAATGTTGATGTACCTGCCCTTATTGTACCTGATGAGATGCAGCATGTACCGGTTATTATTGGTCAACCTGTTTTAAACCATATCGATATTGTACTAGTAGTAAAAGATAACGAAATAAGACTTTCTAAGTCGGATTTACTGCCGCTACGTGATATGGACTGTCTTCCACCCAGTAAGATTAAGATGCACGTCGATGGGAAAGTGACCATTCCATCAAATCACATAGGTCATGTGGATTTTTGTTGTGCTGATGACAAATACGAAAGCGAGCTGTTTGTAGACTTTCAGCGTCGAATGGTGCCAACGATGGAGTATTCCATACCTAGCTATGTAGTATCTACTAAGAATGGGATACAACCTATCTTCTACATGCCTGACTCCAACTTGACTCTTGGAAATTCCCAACTCATTGCTCGGGGTCAAGTGTGTTACTCGAAGAACGTCTTAAAAAAACATGAGGTAAGAATACTTAATGTTAATTCTAAAAGTTGTCGAGAATTTGTTTTAACCGATATTAATTATGATTTATCCCTCACTGATAAGGTTGCTTAATAAGTATAGAGCCTGCTTTGCGGAAAATTTAGAAGAGTTAGGTTATATAAACAACGCCGAGATGAATATTCAATTAAATGATGATATGCCTGTAACGTACAGACCATATTTTAATGAGCGAACGAGATCTAGTCCGGGACATCGTTCAGGATATTTTAAAACCTGGCGTAATCCAGGAGTCAAATTCCTCTTATTCAAGTCCAATACTTTTGGTTAAGAAAAAAGATGGAAGCAGCAGAATGTGTGTGGACTACAGAGCTTTGACTCGAAAGACTGTTAAGGATTGTTACCCTCTCCCACGAGTCGACGACCATCTAGAACGATTAAACAACTGTTCGCATATTACAACTCTCGACATGACAAGTGGTTATCACCAGATACCTATGGCGAAAAAGGCTGTTCCTAAAACTGCTTTTATCACACCAGACGGGCATTATGAGTACTTGAGAACGCCATTTGGGTTGGTTAATGCTCCGATGGTGTTCCAGAGAACTGTAAACCAGATTCTTGGTTCTCTGAGGTTTACGATCGCTATAGCCTACCTAGATGACATGCTAATTCCTTCAACTGATGTTTCATCGGAATTAGAAGCTCTTGAGACCATTCTACAGCTGTTTCAAAGTGTGGGTTTAACCTTGCGACTCTCAAAGCGCCATTTCTTTAAAAAGTCTATTGAATACTTGGGCCATAAAATTGGCATGTGGTAAAATTCTAGCTGTTGAGAAGTTTCCTGTTCCCAAAAATGTGCATGAAATCCGTCAGTTTTTGGGAATAGCTAGCTACTTTAGAAAATATATTAAGAACTTCGCTATTATTGCACGACCGCTTACGCAATTGTTCAAGAAGGATGTAAAATTCGTTTGGGAATATCAGCAGCGGCAGGCTTTCACCTTCCTCAAAAATAAGTTGTGAACAAGACCGGTCCTTGCAATTTACAACCCAAAACATGAGACGGAATTACACACAGGTGCCTCAAAACATGGAGTTGTGGGTATCTTACTGCAGAGACAACCAAACGACAAGCTAAAGCCAGTTTTCTACTGTAATAGACAGACAAGTAAGGAAAAACAGCGTTACCACTTATACGAACTGAAAACAATGGAAGTGGTGAACTCTATGCAGCGACTCCGAGTTTACTTGATAGGTTTACCATTTAAAGTTGTTACGGATTGTAATGTTTTGCGATTAACCATGACAAAACGAGATTTGATACCGAGAATTGGGCGCTGGTAGATGGTAACGCAGAAATTTATTTTCACGGTAGAACATCGTCCTGGAGTGCGAATGCCTCATGTGGATGCCCCAAGGCAGAATCCTGTAGATGGACCCATCGGTGAGTATGAAAAGGTTCAAATAATAACGAATAATATATCCGAGAGTGAATGGGTATCAAGCGCACAACTTCAAGATAAGCGCTGTCGTTATCTTAACGAAGTACTTTTAAGATCACCAACTAATAAAGAAAAACAACTAGTCCACGAGGAGTACGAGCTAAAGAATTAAAGGGTGTACCGGAAAACTAGTAAAGGTCCTAAGTGGGTGGTGCCAAAATCAGCAAGACATGCAGTAGTTGCTTTTTGCCATGATCAAGCTGGACATTTAGCGACAGACAAAACGTTGCGAAACGTCACAAGATCAAAGAGCAAGTGCTTCGAAGTCGAGCGTAGGTATAAAACGCGGCAAGGATCTTAGGTTGACACTAACAAGAAAACGAACAGCAAAGGATAAGTCTCGCTAGATAATATTAAAGTAAAAGGTTTGCCTATGTTATTATTGTTTCAAGCTTGAGGCTCGATAAGAGGATAAGGACAGTCTCGGGGCGATTTTGTGTTGTGTTTTTTTGGGTATTCTGAATCACGATGATTTCATCGCGGCTCGGAATTTAAATATAATAGTTTTGGATGTTTAGTTTAAGAATAGCAATTGAATTGAACGCAATAAATATATTTTTGTAAATCGGACGTATTATTATTTAATATTACTCGGAACAATTATTTAACAATTTAAAACAAATTAGATATAAAGTTCATATAATTCATTATTTGCCTACAGTTTTGTCGTATAGCACTATTTATAAGACAATTTAAATGTTTTATAAATATTATAAAACATTTATTAGTCATTCGTATACCTTACAAACTAAACATTTTGGTATAAAATCTATTGTAAGCTTTTTATTGAATTGTGGTATTTCCTCTTCTCTTGTTGGTACAGATTTTCACGATGTCAAATATAGCCTATATCATATCCAGTTAATATTACAGATTAGAGCATTTTGCCAAATATAAGACGGAACATTAAAAGATCTTTAGGGCTGTGCTGTTTATTAGGTTTATTAGTTCTATATCATTTATGCCATGTTTTTTTTTTCAAAACACCTTGTATAGTTTGATAACATATTTTCATTATTAACTAAGCTTTCCAAATACTTGTTATTTCTGTTATTGCTTACTCCATTTATTTCAGAGTCATTAGACCTGAAAAATGTTTTATTTCGGTTTAAGGCACAAAATGCATTAAATTGTGTCTAGGACAATAAAAAGCCCCGTTCGGGTTGTTGAGATTCCATTCTCGACGCCTGGAAAACCATTTGTAAAATTGGCACGTAACAAATGTTAGAGTTCTTATTATCAACTGCTTTTTGTTTCCATATTTCACGTGTTTGCGGATATACATCAAAAAAACAGAATGTGACTCGACAACATCGTAAAGAATGGGTTTAGATGCAGTTAGAAATACCAGCTTTAAGTTACCAAGTTTCTATTAGAAACGTGTGAAGAAATTTGTATTTTACGGGTGTTTTACTGATCTTGAAAATGTTTGCTATCGGGAAATTTATATCGTTTTTGGAATATATCTATGGTTTTGGAATCTCTTTTATTGATCTTGACAGGAAAATTCTAAAATAGGAAATGAGTTTTTTTTTTTTTTTTTTTTATTATTTGTTCATAATAAAGATAAATTAGATCCCTTTGACTTGTCTGGAATTTATAAATTGACTTGTAAATCTTGCCATTCTTTCTATGTGGGACGCACATTTCGAAATTTCAAGATCCGTTTAAAAGAACATTTGCGTTGTCTTAACCAAAATACAACAGGATTTTCACATTTTGCCAACCACCTACTGGACTCAAATCACGACTTCGATTCAACTGAAGGTTTCGAAATCCTACATAGTTCCTACCATAGATTTACTCTTAATAGCTTCGAAAGCCTCGAGATATTGAGAAATTTAAAATTAAATCCTGTTGGTTGCTTAAATGCCCAGATAATGTCAGAAACTCCTCCAGTTTTCTCAACACTAATCTAAATTTATCGTTCTAACTACATCGTACCAGAATATGGTAGTCCTATTTTAGGTAGAAGGTGGATACGGTCACTACAAATTGATGTCCATGATATTTCACTAATCAACACAAATCAAACTGTAATTAGTCAAATTTTCGAACAATTTCAAGATGTTTTTAGTCCTGAAGTTGGTAAAGTTCCAGATTTCCAATGTTCACTTCAATTACGATCAGATGCTAAACCAATTTACCTTAAACCCCGACGAGTTCCTTACGCTCTCCAACAAGAAGTTGAACGAGAATTAGATACATTAGAAAAGGAAAATATCATAACTAAAACCGACCATTCAGCATGGGGAACACCGTTGGTCATCGTTAAAAAAAAAGAATGGCAAAATACGTCTTTGTGCCGATTACAAGGTCACTGTTAACAACCAACTTATGGAAAACCATTACCCGATTCCTAGAATTGAAGATATTTTCAATAAATGAAAAATGGCGCATATTTCTGCAGATTAGATATTTTCAAAGCCTATCTCCATATTCCAGTTGATGATACCACTTCAAAAATCCAGGCTATATCTACACATAGAGGAACGTATTTAGCAGGAACAGGCTATTTTTCGGAATTAAAACCGCACCAAATGAGTTTCATAAGATAATTGACCAGATCACCCAAAATTTAGATGGAACAACCGTATATTTTGACGACATTTTGGTTCAGGGTTCGACTGTTGAAGAGTGTAAATGCCGATTAATCACAGTATTAGAAAAACTGCGTAGATATAATTTACACCTCAACAAAGAAAAATGCAGATTTTAAAAAAACGATAGTTAGCTACTTAGGTCATACCATCTCAGCTAAAGGCCTTCAAAAATCCGACGATAAAATTAAAGCGGTGCAAAATGCACCTAGACCTAAATCACCCGAGGGAGTCCAACAGTTCCTGGGGCTGATTATGTATTATACCAAGTTTATACCGAATGCTTCTACTCTCCTGTATCCACTGAATCGGTTACTAAGAAAAGACGTTCCTTTTAAATGGACAACTGCTTGTGAAGAGGCTTTCAAAAGAGCTAAAGAAGAAATACCTAGTGAACGAGTTCTGATGCCTTTTACATCTGAACTAGAAGTTACCTTAGCAACTGATGCTAGTCCGTATAAATTGTCCGGAATTTTGTCACATCGCTTAGCTGACGGAACAGAAAGACCGGTAGCATTTATATCTAGATCCTTAACTAGAACGGAACAAAATTAAAGCCAATTAGACAAAGAAGCCACGGCCATCTATTGGTCTTTTAAAAAACTATTTCATTATTTATACGGACGAAAATTTACATTAATTGTTGATAATAAACCTCTTACTATCATTTTAAATCCACACAAACAATTGCCTACATTGTCGGCTACCAGGATGATACGTTATGCTCAGTATTTATCAGGATTCGACTATAATATTGAATACCGGAATACCAAAGATCATTTAAATGTAGACTACCTGTCCAGAAACCCGCTCAAATTAAGTACAGATGCAGAAAATCAAACAGATGATACTTATATCTCCAATATTGAATTACTACACAAAATCAGTACAGACACATCACTCGAAATAGCAAATGAAATTGAAAACGATCCGGAACTATCAAAACTCAAATTGGACGTACTTCGTGAAACTATAAGAGATCCAGAATTATCCCTTCAGGACGGAATTCTTTTCAGAGGTAATCGAGTCATTATTCCCAAAGCGCTGCAACCTGATATATTAAGAGAACTGCACTCTACTCATATAGGAATCGTTAAAATGAAAGCACTGGCCCGAAATTATTGCTACTGGAAAAATATCGATTCAGATATAGAAAACATGGTAAAAAGTTGTTTACCTTGTTGCAATGTCAAGAAAAATCCAGCTACACCGTTGGGAAATACCAGAACGAAATTGACAACGGGTACATATTGATTTTGCTGGCCCATTCTTAAATCACCATTTCCTTCTTGTTGTTGATGCCAAGTCAAAATGGCGAGAAATAATGATGATGCAGTGCATTCCAACCACAGCTAAAACAATTTACCTTCTAAGGGAAATTTTTAGTAGAATGGGTCTTCCAGAAATTCTAGTAAGTGATAATTCTTCACTTTTTAAATCCAAAGAATTTATAGAATTCTGTCAACGAAATTACATTAAACAACGATTTATTGCACCAGGCCATCCCGCTACAAATGGTCAAGCGGAACGATATTGCCAGACGTTAAAAACTAAACTTAAATGTATGATGAATGAACCGGGAGATTTGCAGGAGAAATTATGTACATTTTTATTCAGATATCGAGTAACGCCATTATCGTCAGGAAAATCGCCTTCAGAAAACTTATTTGGGACCATAAAAACGTGAGTGAACAACCTGATTTTGGGAAAAGTTATAACCTAGGGGATAGGGTCCAGTCGAGAAGTTATTTAACTTCTTGTAAATGGAAGTATGGAACCATTATAGAACGTTTAGGGATATTGCATTATTTAGTGAAACTGGATGATGGATATACTGTTAAACGACACTACAATCAAATTCAACCCTGTCAAATAGAAAATCCATACCAATCTACAGTTGAATATATTCCTTTTACTTTAAACGAAACTATCGTCTCTACTTCAAATCGAAAAAAAAACTGAAACTAGAAAAACAAATGACTTCACTCTTCCACATAATGATGAGCTAATTAATGAAACAGATAACTCATTACATCCAAATCGACCTACCCAAAATGAAGACATCCGGTTTTCCAACAGTGAAAGCACAGAAACCCCTACATTCGATACCATCGATGTAGATCATCAGCAGAACACCGAATTGAGGCGATCCACACGCATTCGGAAACCAGTAGAACGTTTAGGATTTTAATATATTTTAATTTTAATGTTGTTAATATATATTTTTATAGGAAAAAAACTAAGGGGGGAGAAACTGTTGTATACTATATTCCTTGCTACGGTCTACACGTTATATACTATGTACCTGGCTTTGGATAATCAATGTCATTACGACTTAAATATATATAACGTAAAGTCAAAAGAGTTTAATTTCAACATAATAGAAGGTGAACACGTTTTAAATGCTGGGCATCTAATATTAGCGGGTAAAACGAAATCCACAGCAACAAATACTAACCTCTATAAAAATAATCGTTTTCAGAGAAATGCAATGAACATACTCTCATGTACGGACTCACAGGCTTTCCAATTTTTAATTTTCTTATCCATTCCTCCCTCCGATCAACAGCTTCTCGTTTCCCTAATTTTGTTTCTACCAAAACACGTTGTCCTTTTTTGGGAAATGTATGAAAACTAAATTCTTTATTTAGTTTTACCCAAGAGGAACACACCAGTGATGGTTCATTTTGATAAAATAAATAATAATTTTATCAATTAAACGTCTTTAAAACACCAAATACAAACAGAAACTGTAAGATTAACCTATATTATGCTTGAATTACATGAGTAAACAAAATATTAAGGCGAGAGTTTAATTGCGTTTCATATTATTTTCTAATAAATTTTACAAATTAGAGAGCTAAGATTTTGTAGACGTTTTTGAAATAAATCAGAGCAGTTGCTGCCGCCAATATAAATAATGTAACTTTGATAATAATAAAAATAAAAGTTTAAACAATTATAAAAAATTTAATATGGTTTTTTCAAGGGGTTAAGCAAATACTCTATTAATAATCAAATACAATTACCTTGAAACCAATTCTCATATCAATGTAATAACGGAGAAAATTGAGAAATAAAATACAAGCTGAAATTTCAAATATTATACGCGCCAACACCTGTTTTACCAACATTTTAGTTCAGGCACTCGTTGATAGATCTAAAAACAAGCGAGTCACCAACCATTTTCAATCATTCAACACGTGCCATTCGGAGTAAAGTTTTGATATGTCTAAACTGCATACAGACGACGAAATAACGTGGGTTTCAAATACACAGGGAATTAATTTTGGCAACACTGACAATTCGTTCTGTGCTCGCTGTATTTGTAAATTCACATCCACATAAAATTATCTTTTATACGAAATCGTTAGAAAATGATTTGTATGATGGATGGGCGATTAATTTGTCGGGCGATTGACTGTTTTTTTTTTATTATTTAGGTAATATAGATAGCTAAAATATCTTGCGTATTAAGTATTTTTCAGATCAGTTATGAACGTTTTATATAAGAGTAGAAGCATACTGGATGTCTCATAAGAAACACAAAAATCATAGCACCTTCTATAATTAAAATTCGGTATAAAGGTAGTTTAAAATGATTTCTTTTTAGATTTTCTCATTTTATTTCACGGAGCTGTGACATGATTTTGTTTAATTTTCTTAAAAACCGTTCAAGAAAAATTAGAATTAGGTATTATTAATTAAGTACTTGATTTTTATTTAAATTAACTAACTTTTTAAAAATTGTGAATTTATTATCGAGGAATCGCAAATAGAAATCCGAAAAATACTTATACCTACTAATCGTTAGTAATTCTTCTGTGCAAATTTTATTAGTTAACGATGGATTTTTATTCGATCAATAAAAACTTGAAACAATTCTTGCATTTAAGACTCTTATTAAAAACAAGAATGTAGAAAAATATTGGCTCTACTTGATGTGAGAGTCGCCTAAAAAATGTTGTGTGCACCTTGGCCGTATGATTATTTTTATCCTAACCAGAAGTTGCAAATTTATAATTCGGCCAAAAAAGATCAACTTTACGGCCTTACTACACAAATAACTATTTTGGACGCTTAAAATGAATGTACTTATTTCTGTTGCCTACCAATATACAGTGAGGACAAAAGGATACATTAATTTTCTGTCTTATTAATAATTAATTTTTAAAGAAAATTCTCTAACGTAAAATTTTTGAATGCGACAGTATTTCAATTAATTGTATAGGTACCTACTTCTTCAAACCTCTTGAACTGACAACTACCGCCTTTTCATTTTGAAATGAAATAAGTGATCATGTCATACCTCATTTTAAAGGGGTTATTACTCGTATCAGTAATAGAAGTTTTTTAAAATTTTAACATTTTTCTTTATAAAGAAGCATAACTGTAAATCCAGCAAATCTCCCCAAAAATTGCTGAACATGTTTTATAAGAATCTGAAAAATTATTTCATTTTAATTTTTTTTATAATAAAATACACCATGTAAGACTGCTTGTTAAAAATTAGAAAAATACATACAAAAATCCTTATGTGACTGAATAAAGAATTAAAAACTTTTTAAAATGAGGTATCAAATCCCTCATTTTATTTAAAAATTTGAATTGGTTGCTGTCACTCCAAAGCGGTTCAAGCAAGAGGTACATAATTATGTTAAAACATTGTCATTTTAGAAATCAAAATTGACCTATTTTAGCAAATTAAAGAAGTAGTTTGCTGGAAATTTATAATTTACTTACTCTATTAAATTCACAATGTTCTGTTAGTAGTTAGTGGGTAACTTGAGCATACTTTGACCTTTGTACCCAAGCACTGCGCAGGCGAGGCGTTTGACGTTTTCGTTTGACGTTTTCGTTTGACGTTTGACGTTTAGATTGACATTTGACGTTTCGATACGTTTCGATACGTTTTCGTTTGACGTTTTCGTTCGACGTTTCGTTTGACGTTTGACTTTTCGATTGACGTTTTCGATTGATGTTTCATTTTAACGTTTCGTTTTGACGTTTCGTTTTGACGTTTTCGTTTGACGTTTCGTCATGTGAAACGTCAAACGTCAATCAAAAATGTTAATCGAAAACGTCAATCGAAAACGTCAATCGAAAACGTCAATCGAAAACGTCAATCGAAAACGTCAATCGAAAACGTCAATCGAAAACGTCAATCTAAAACGTCAATCGAAAACATCAATCGAAAACGTCAAACGTCAAACGAAACGTCAATCGAAAACGTCAATCGAAACGTCAAATGTCAATCTAAACGTCAAACGAAAACGTCAAACACCTCGCCTGCGCAGTGCTTGGGTACAAAGGTCAAAGTGTGCTCAAGTTACCCATTAACTACTTCTGTTTATTGGCTTTTTTTAACAGCAACGATTTTTTCATCAGTGTCGATTTTTTGGATCGACTACCTGTTTTGGAAGGAAAACGTCTGGTTTTCATGCCAAAAATTTCGTAAACAAATCAGATACCTAGCACAAATTTTTAAAAGTAAATACTGAAGAAAATACAAGCAATAAGTAACCTTTTAAGTCATTTAAAAACAAAAGTACCTATAACTTACCTGTTTTAGACATGGCTATTGTCTTTCACAAAAAATGTTTAATAATTAAAAAAAATATTAAATCAATCCAAAATACACTAATACAATACACAATGTTACAGCTTCAGAAGCAAAGAGGAAAATAAGCTTTAGTACTTTTTGGCTTGTATAAATACCGACAAAGGGCGTTATACCTACTTTGATATTAGCGAAATAAAAAACTTTCTTGCGACCCGTGCGGTCTAGGATATATTCCGGGTGTCCTATAGGATTCTGGCCAGCTATTGTCTAAATGATTTAATAGTATCAAATCAACCTTCGCCAAACCAACCGGTAGAAACCATCCCTAGCCGAGCGGCTAGCATGAGATTAGTGTACATCCGCGTTCTCGCAACAGTTAAGCTGTGATATCTCCAGTCACGTCGTGGATGGTTGTCGGCTGGGACGATTACCATAGGCCATGTGATTTAGTCAACAAGCGTTTAATTGTCGACGATGTGAAATTAATAACGGTGAATGAGTTAGTAATTGAGAAAGTAGTGGCACGTTCAAATGGTGGTACAATAAACTGCAAGCTGCAGTGACATCACGCTACAAATTGATTAGGGTAATACTACGAAGGGTCCAATGGATGTAAAATAAAATAAAACCATTCCTAGCATTCATTTTTCAACTTCAAGCTCATGTTTTTTTGTTAATATGATCAAATGTATCACCCTCAGTTCAGTCATATAATATATTGCTTTTTTTAGGCTGTATTTATATGGTCAAAATCGTAAAAAAGGCTGACTTAACAATGGAAATATTTTACTATGTAATACACATTTAATTTCTTATTTTTGTAGGCGGTATTTTAAATCAACCGCTTGTCAAACCACGCACCCATTAGAAACAGGTTAAATGAGTCTGTTATTTACAATTTTGACCAATACATCGTATAATATCGTTGACATGAAGCGAAAAATTTATTATATTAAAAAAAAGTGTGGTGGTGTGGTTTGAAACATAAATGATAATGGTGGTTTCTAGCGGGTAGTTTTATAAGAGGTTGATTTGGGTTTATCAGGTAAAACACTTTTATCCCTTTTAACAGTTATCCAGAAACATATAGGACAACTGGTATATACATTATTGTATTTTAGTATACTATTGTTTAAATTTAGTATTCTGTGTGATTCGCGTTGTTCCTTTAGCGGTTTGTTTCATGGCATACCGAAAACAAAAAGCATATTTTTTGTTGAAGAAAATTGTATCCTCGGTTTCAAAGCGGTAACGACTTATAGGTATACCGCCATCAACAAAAAAAATTTAAAGCGGCCGCCAAAATGGGTTTGAACTATCCCGCAATCGCCGCCAAGTGTGGCTCGAATTTAGTTAGTCATAAGAATTTTGTTAAAAAGAGATAAATAAATAAAATGATCTAGGCAAGTTGTATTAAACAATAAGTCAAATATAAAGGAATACCGCAAATGCAAAAAAAGGTCGGCCACAGCTTGAAGTACTCGAAAAAAATTGGTGTACAAAACGAATTGTTAGTGGGAAGTCAACTAGCTAAAAACATCAACAAATCGACCTCTTTGATTTACCGCCCATAGCATACTTAAAATGCTATTCGTATATTTTTCATCATTGAGTCAAAAAAATACTTTATTTCAATTCTTTTTTCCGCATTGAATAATGATTTTTTATTTCACTTATTAATTAATATAATTAATCTTAGAAATTGAAATATTTGTTGAATATGTTTTTTTTGCAATGAGCCTATCCGACATTTATTCTTAGTAAGTATTTAATAAAAATGTTCTTCTAATTTGTCTTACAAAGTAACATTTTTTGTAATCTAAAGTATCCAAATAATCCATACCTACTTTAAGTAACTAGTTACATAAATTAAACTGATTGTCATAATTATGTTTATTATTAAAAAAGAAAATAAATTAAAAAAAGAACATGTTTGGTATTTAAATTAATATATGTATAGGTACCTCTATTGCTTTTGAAAGTATATATAGGAAGAACGAAGATTGGTTATATAAAAATACATTTAGACAATGTGCTAAGGTACAATTAGTAATAATTCTGGCTCATTCGCTATTTTAAAAAGTCATCCTAAACCTGAACAAAATAATGGAATGACTGTTTCACTCAATACACAAGAAAAAATATAATTATAAATTAAAATATCCCTAACTATGTACTATGCAAAATAACCCATTTTCTTGACAAGAAAAAAGAAAAATGTTTGTGATGATAAATATTTAAATATTTTAAAAGTATCAGATTAGTGTGAAGTTGACTATTATTTCCAAATATTCATTTTCTAATATCTTTGATTGGAAGTACACAAAATTATCTGCTAGTCATTTTTTTCCAAACAATTCTATAAATAGAAAAAATTTAAACAAACTAACCAATATTTAAATAATAAACACACATCACGACGACACTGGCTCTTCCTAATTTCTTCTGCTTCTACATGTTATAAGCGAACAGCTCGTCTATATCGGTTAATCTTAGCAAAGTAGAGAAAGAAAATGAATAATTGGAATGTTGTATATTTCGTACAGAGTTAGATAATGTTATTTTTAAATATTATTTTCGTAGAATAGTAATGTCAAAAAGCATCGTATAATCAATACGCCCTCATTTTTAAAAATATATTGAGATATAAAAAATATAGTAATTTTTTTTGGAGCATCTTCAAAATATCCTATTAACATTATCATGTAAAACCTAATGCTTGTCGTAATTAAAAAATACACCAGTCCTTTACATTGGCCTGACATATAGTGCTAAAGTTAAGCCACATTCCCCTTCCATTTCTAAATTCCGTTATTTTTAAAACAAAGATGCATTTTAATAAAATATTTTAATGCCAATACTATTTCTATTCTTACAAAAAAAAATAAGACATCGGGATTTATAATATGTATCGGCATCACTGCAATATATCCGTCGTGTCCACAAAATGCGTTCATCTCCGAGTCAGTAGCAAAAGCTTCCGTTCAAATTAGGGAAAATAGTTTTGAGAACGTTTTTAGTTTATTGCTGTTATGACGGGTTCGAATATGAGATATGTAACGGTTCCCGATCGCCGAGGAGGTCGTATTAAACTGCCGCCTTAATGGTCCACTGCAAGGTTTCAAATTAAAACTGTAGGTGGCGTATCGCTTATTTTGTCAAGCCTATTGCTTCTCCAAAGTTGTTTCTGGGTATCCAGATAGTTCTGTGATTGCATTTGACATGTTCTGCAATTTTAATAGTACATTTTCAAATGTTGTTAAATTAAAGCGAAAATTATACTGAAATTGTTGATCCGTGAAATTTTGCAACAGTTTCTTATACAAAATTTCAAATTTTGATTGTAATTTCTGTTTCTTCGTCATCACTATCATCATGAAAAAACATATTTATCTCAAAATAGAGGGGAAGAAGTCTGTTGATGTTTATTTTTAAAATATTAATGATAAACAGTTTTTCGAAGTTATAAATTATTTCTCCTGAGCGATCGAACGGTCTGCTTTCACTCTGTCATGACGTCACGTTCTCTTTATCTACCCCGCTCGCTCTACCGATCGTCAATCCGAACTCAACCAGTAAAAAAAGCCATGAACGAAATAGCGTCAGTTAAAATGTACACTTAATAACCTGTCGAAATCATGCGGATGTCTTTAACACCCCGTATATCTGCCTGCTAAGAAGAAAAATGTACATATTAACAATATAGTTTTTCGTATGTACTTAAGCTTTTCCTTCTTATCAACCGATCAGATAGAAGGTAAAATTTTTGCGGTTTACGTGACCAATGTCCAGAAAATTTACAATCAGACTTTTTATAGCGCTTTCTGAACCCATTTCTGATTTGTTGGTATTTTATGTTGTTTTCGATCGAAATCGAAAGGTTATTTGCTTAGGGATTTTAGTCGAACGTTGGCAGATTCGTAACAATACCTAACATATTAGCAAAAGGAGACACGTACGACTCTGTTACTTGGTATTCGACGCAATATGAAACTCAACCCGATTCAGTAATAAATCCATTGTTCTATATTGTCAGAGTTTGAATGACAGTAGGAGTTTATGTAAATAAATGAACACATCACCCTGAGATTGATTCTATGAAATTATATTGATACGCAAAGTAGGTTAAAATATATGTAAAGTGAAATCAAAAGTTATCTTTCTAGGGGAGTATCGCATACGGATACTGACAATGTACCCAGATACTTTTTAAAGAAGTAAAGAAAGGTAACAGCAACGTTGAGAAAGTTATTCCAAATTTTTGGTTTATTTACATGTACAAAAACAGTGGAAAAAGTGATGAATAAATTAGTTTTTAAGTGGTAATATGGTTATTAGTAAAGCCCGATTACCTGTAAGTGAAATTAAATAAGTTATATTGGATTTACAAAGAATTTGACTTTTCGCGTGGCCCATAATTGCTGAAATTACCCTTTGCACCTTAAATTTATTACACCGTCACGTTCCCTTGTTGCCATCAACTCAGTTCTACAATCAACATTAAAGAAAAATTTCGAGTCGATATTGATAATTTTATTTCTTCACATGAATAAATAAACTGTTTAGTACGATTATGAATCTAATGGAAAATGTACCAAAGGATCAAAGGAAATTATTTCAACTTTTGTTAATGGCCAACCACATGCAAACAGAGGAAATAAAAAAGAACTAAAAAGTAAAATTAAAAATGTTATTGAAACACTATTCATTAAATTAAAAGATGCTCGTAAAGAAATAGCTCTGCTTAAAGAAAATTGGAAAGAAATTTAAAAAGAAATAATATTATTATTTTTGGAATAAAAACAGAAGGAAATGAAAATATAATTAAAAAAACTGTTAGTCTCTTTAATTAAAATCTAGATTGCAATATAAAAGAAGAACATTTGAACAATGTACACAAACTAGCAAAAGGCCCAAACACTCCAATTTTAGTAGTTTATTTCATCTCACAAAAAAAGTTATTTGCAAATATACAGAAACTCAAACAACTCAAAGATAAAGGATTATCTATCTCCGACGATTTATCTAAAGAAGATAGAGAAGATATAAAAATTCTAAGAATTCATCTGCAAGATGCCCGAAATAAAAAGTGTTATGCTAAAATAAGAGGACTGCAGCTTCTAATTAATGGAAAATCTTTTACTGTGAAAGAATTGGAAAAAGAAAATTTAAAAACAGGCGAAGAAGAAAGTGATAATGAAAGTAACTCGAACAGCGAAGAAGAAAATGAAAGTGAAAATTCAGATTCTAAGCGTGAAGAATCTAATAAACGAAAAAAAGATAACATAAGCCCTAAAAATACAAGAAGTGAGAAGAAAAAACAAAAGTATACACTATAAAAATATTTTTTGCTCTTTTTTTGGCTATTTATGAACTTTGGACTTAATCTTCTTACTATTCTTAATTTTATTTATTTTTTCCTTACTATTGGGAACTTTAACTATTAATATATTTTCTAAATTATTAATAAATATAATTTCATTTATAAACTGTAAACAATGGATCAATTTATATGAAAATGAACCTCTAGAGGCACAAAACATACTTCAATTAAATCAATTTAAAAACTATGTTAACTTAAACGAGTTTAAAATATTTCACATGAATATTAGAATGGGTTGAAAAAATATCTTGAATTCTCTATAGTATTAGACCATTTAACTGTAAAACTTGATCTGATAATAACTTACACCAAATCCCTAACTACGATATTTTATATAATGAAGGAAACTTAAACAAAAATGATGGACTGTTAATATTTATCAAATCTCATTTAAAATATACTTCATCTAATATTTTTATCGGGGATGTAAAATGTTTGAAAATACAAATAATGTCATTCAAAAATACCATAGATATTACTGCCTTGTATCGATCACCATCCATCTCTCCGGTAATTTTTAATTTAGAATTTTTGAATTATTTAAATCATTTTCATCGCAGTGATATAAATATTATCGTAGGATATTTAAACATGAATCTTTTAAACAATAGTGACTGTATCGAAGAATATAAAAATATATTATCATTTATATTAAGGTATCATATAACAGACCACTGCCCAATAGGCCTCACATTTAGAACAGATAAAGTAAGTATCAAAGAGCCTTCACAAAATATTAAACGAAAATTAGAAAATTTAAAGCAGGAATTAATGAATCTTGGAATGAACTTTATAATGAAATAAACCCAGATATCATGTGAAAAAACTTTATAGCTAAACTAAAATCTTTTATAAATAAAAATACAAATATAGTCTTAATAAATGCTACCTACTTTCTGTGCCTAAGCACCTGAGGTGGGATTTATGTCAATCCAAAGTTGGATGCCGACTAACTACAGTGAAGAAGGGGGTTAGTCGTAGCGAAAGTTATGTTCTTCAGTGGGCGCCAGCAGTTTAACCTCACATCCAACAATCCATGTGACAGTTCACTACCAAACTCCAAATAGAAAACTATAGTATATCCTCTACAAGGCCATCAAGCGGCTACAAATCGAGTATGCTCCTAATATATTAAAAGTGTACTTGACCATAAAAATAAATGATCAACCAGATGTTTATAAAATCAAACAGACAATTAGCAAGTGGGATAAATAATAAGTAAAGTTCAATATATACCCAAGTTTAATAATATAAATAATTAATCATGTTGACATGGGGGGTCAACTTCGTTACCAATATGAAATGTACTGATATTTACCAAATTAATAACAATTAAATCACTTTACTAACAGATTCCCCAACTATTAACAGTAATCCAGTATCACTGGGAGTAATATTTACAACTAAAATACTATATCAAGCTTAAAAATCATTAAATGGGACTAAGGGTAATCGTAAAACTATAACACATGAAGTGTGTACTGTATTTATCAAAGAAAACAAATAATAGTGTACTATTTACGGACGCTAGGGGTAAAAACAAGTAAAATTCTATTACTTATTAAAAATACAGTTACCCATCAGTAAAATAACCCACGAAGAGCTTTTGGTGAAGTGTTTCGGGTTTGATAAAAATGTACTGTGAACCATAAACCCCTAAACCTCGTTTACATTAGCTTTAGATAAAATTATATACTAATAACACCCCCCCAATAAAATAGATTAAATAGTAATAAGTGATATAAAAAAATAAGATATCAAAACTTGCGGTACACAATGACTTCTTCCCAGTAGACTTTGATGTCTCTGCTTCGTTAGCAGCATACGAATCAATCAGCTGGTCACAAGATGTGCTAGTCAACCCGTCACAAGAAGTGTTGGCCCTTCACAAGGACTACTGGCCCGTAACAAGAAGTGTTGGCTTTCACAAATATTGACAGCCCGTCACAAGAATACTGGCCGGTCACAGTGTGTGCCCGTCACAAGAACCCTAAAGAAAACGTATTAGATAAAACACAGTAATAACTATTTATCCCTGGTTAATAAGAAGTTAAAATTAAATAACCAGGTACCTACATAGCCTTCTCGTGAAGTGAGGTCTAGACATAGGTAATAACTACTCAACGTTTACTAGTTAAATTAAGTTCGGCTTATTAATTTATGTAGGTAAGCTTCAGATTTACAAAGCAAAAAGATAGACGGCTCGTGAAGCGAGTTCTACCCAACAATTACATTTAATAAGTAAATTACATCCATAGATTTCAAGATACTACCCCTAATAGTTCATCTCATATACTGAAAATATATACAACGAAAAGAACATAACCTAGGGTTAGGTCTAAGTAAGCATTCTAACTAAAAGCAAAGCATATTTACCCCTTTTTTTAATCCGCAAAGGAGGAACAAACCACGCACCAGATCAGCTTGGAATGCCAAATTCGTGAACGACTTATTCAGAAAGACTACATATATATGTGGACACTGAAATAAAAGACGAAGGCCTTACAATAAGAATAACTACGTCGTAATTTTAAATACTATGTAGAAAAACTTAACACAAAAAGGTTGCTTCGCAATATCCCAAATGGATTGAAACGACTTCCAATAAATTTCGAAACAATACCTTCCACATTAACCCTCGTGTTGAATATTAATCACGAAAAATATTCCAGAAGGCGGAAACCAATGTCACTTAAAAAAAAACAGTAATACCAACATACCTCAGTGACAGATAGGTGTCCCATCAGCGCCCTCTATTACGAAATAAATTCTTGACAGAAAGGGCTAAAATAAGCAAACAAAGCCTCTAAAACGAAATAGCCTAACTAAACCCAAATAGAGGTCCAATCTACCCCAAACTGATCATATACTCACACTTAACATCAGAGAGGACACGCTAGACCTACATCTTGAATACAGGGCAGCCACATGCTCAACCAGTGTCACAGAAGGACCGCTCTGTTCGAATATCGAACCAAAAGCACAGTGGTTAAAAATGCGGGTATAGAAGGACCCATTAAATAATTATTGAACACGGATAAAAACTAGTGTATTCTTATTTTTATGAAAAACCGCTATAAGGCCAAATTTAAACGTTACACGAAAGATATTTATAAAAAAATTGGGTGACATCAAGTTTGCTAAAAAGTATTAAAAAGAAGCACACCATGTACAAATATACCTTAAAACATCCAGATAATATGGAATTAAAAGAACAATACAAAAACTATAATAATCGATTAAATAATATAATTAAAAAAGCCAAGAGAACATATTTTTCTTGACAAATTGAAGCTAATAAAAATACATCTAAAGCCGTTTGGGAATGCGTAAAAGATATTTGCGGTAAACAAAAGCAAAATAATGGGTGCCAGCCAAAAACCCCGGCGACCAAATCCCCGGGACCAAATCCCCGCGACCAAATCCCCGGGACAAAATCCCCGGGGACAAAATTCCCGACGACCAAACCCTCGGAAACAAGAATCCCCGGTGGCAAAATCCCCGACGTCACAAAATACCCGTGCCAAAAAACAATGCAAAAAAATCGAAAAATATTATTCCATTAAGTTTCAAAACATGATAAAGCATGCTTATGCCCGATATACTCAGCCTTTCACAAAACAATTTTCTCAATATTCTCGTGTATTTTTCAACTGTTATATGTCGTATATCAACGAAAATAGAAAATATACATATCATAAATAATGCTCGCAGGTGAAACTGTAAGTAGGAAAAGAAAATTGTAAAAACTAGAAAATCGCTTTGCGATTAAAATATTTCTTATTGTAATGTGTACATATTGTTTGTGTTAATTATCGAAATAAGATTTTTAGCTTTGTTATTAAGATAATTATTCATAAATTTGTATTTATGTTCGATATTGGAATTATGAGTTTGTTAGAATAAAATTTCTGAGTTGTGCCAGTTTATGGTATTTTAAGCAATTATTTTTTTGTATCCAAGGGGTTTTTTTACCGGGATATATTTTTATTCAAGGGATTTTTGTTTCAGGGGATTTTCTCGCCGGGGATTTTAGTTTCCGGGGACTTTGTCGCCGGGGATTTTGCCTCGCTGGGCATTTTGTCGCGGGGATTTTGTCGGCGGAGCTTTTTTCGCCGGGGATTCTGCGCCGGGGATTATGTCGGTAACCCCAAAATAATAACATTGAGGAAATTAAGCTTTTAGACGGAAAACAGTAAAAAAACGGATGAAATTTTAAATCACTCTATTACTTACTTTAGTACAATTGGAGAAAATTTAGCTGACAGAATACCAGATCTGAATAATTATAAAGATAACTTTGATTTTTTGGAAAATACTATGTATCTATGTCCAACAGACACATCGGAGGTCTTAGAAATAATAAATATTCTAAACAATAAAAAATCTCAAGGTTTGGATGAAATTTGTGCAGACACTTTGAAAGAAATGGCTTACGAAATTGTTGAACCACTGACATTTCTTATAAATTAATGTTTAGATACAGGGTGTTTTCCAAAGATTTTAAAATGTGCTAGAGTCAAAGCGCTATTTAAAAATGGAAATAAAAATGAATTATGAAATTATCGACCAATATCGCTGTTATCAACTATTTCAAAAATAATTGAAAAAATTTTAAAAATACGCCTTTGCAAATTTCTAAACAAATTTCGTATATTATCCGATCGTCAATTTGGTTTCAGGGAGGGTCGATCAACTGAGGATGCCATTCGTAAACTAACATCAACAATTTATGACTCTTTGGATAAAAAAGTACCCATTTTATGTATATTTCTAGATCTCTCCAAAGCTTTCGACACTGTGTGCAATGTAAAATTATTAGAAAAGTTGCAAACGTATGAAATTAGGAGTAAATCATATAACATCTTTGAAAGTTATTTATCAAATAGGCAGCAGCTCGTTCAAATTGGAGATACTAGAAGTGATTCAGAAACAGTAACTGTTGGAGTTCCTCAGGGAACTGTGTTAGGCCCAATCCTTTTTTCTGGATACATAAATAGCCTTCTGAATTTGGAATCACTTGGCCAAATTTTTAGCTCCGCGGATGATACGGTTGTCATACACACTTCGTTGAAAGTGACTTTCTAAGAATAGCAATATAATAAACTTACAATAAACTATACAAAAACAAGGTACTTACCGTTTAGCTCCTATACTAGTAGTCTTCCTTCCATGGGATCTTAAAAAGTAGGCCTAGATATAGACATCCTTGAATTCTCTTCAGTAAAATATCTTGGAATTCTTATAGATAGGTATACGAGGTGAGATTTGCATATCAAGCAACTTATTAAAAAAATAAGAGGATTAATGCCCAAATTCAGGTATTTAAAAGATTTTTAAAATGTTCATGCTCTAAAATCAATGTATTTCTCTTTGGTACAGTCGTTATTAGTCTATGGTACTATAGGCTGGGGAGGAATACACGTCAACTTTCTGAATGATGTTCATGTGGTGCAAAAATGGGTTTTGCGTATTATCTCCAACAAAGATATTCAATATTCTAGTACATGGAATTAAAATATTATATTTTTTAAAATTCTTTATCTTATAATGTATTAAAAAAACATCCAACAAATTGGATTCTTCAAAAAAACCGAGAAGAATTTAGAATGTTATAAATAATTACCTATCGTAAACTATTATATTCATCATCCATACTTTTAATAACTATACTAATTTCCCGATTAATTTCTTTAATTTCTTAAAATTTGTAATTTACTCACGCAACACAAGGATTTGTTCTTCTGATTACGACCTATTAGGACCTATTCCTCGATTATGTCTTCTATCTCGATTACGACCTTTTTTTCGAGTGTAACTAATTACCGATTATGACCTCTATCTCGATTATGACCTTCCTCTCGATTATAACTAATTCCCGATTATGACCCGTTTTCCTATTATTATATTATACAGGGTGTTTGAGATTTAAACGGACAGCTTAATGGGAGGTAGAGTACACTTAGCTGAGTTTAAAGCACCCATTCTTAGCCTTTAATCTTACTCGTTTCTGAGATATAGGGTGTTTTATGATTTTTTGCCAAAACTAAAATGGGCCATTGTGTTTGAACGGCTAAAGTCTCTTCAGAATTCATTTACGCCGCGTCAAAACAATTTCTCCCATTCAGCAACAGCTCACGTGACATTTTTTTGCGCTTCTATTGGTTAATCGGTCGTTAGTCATTTAGACGTCGCGCAAATATTTTTTGTCAGAGTCGAATTCAGTTCAATTTGGATAATTATAAACGACGTTTTGGTAGCATTCACCGTGTTGGTTAGTTTGGACATTTTGTATGTTTGATTGATTATAATTCATTATATTATAGTTTAGATATACATATATTGTGTTATTTATTTTTTTGTTTTTGTGGTTGTTATTAGTTTGAACATGTTTTACTCTATTTTATGGACATTTAATGGACTATATTTTGTAATGAAGTCCAGAAAAATGTTTTTACTCCTTCTAAAAAGCGACTGAAAAAGGGACATTTGGTCATCCGTACTAAAGAAATGGTTCTTAATATTTATAAGCATTAAATTTTATAGAACCCTGATATGTTGGTACATGACGTTGAAAGGAGAGTTGCTGATAAAACAGGGATGTGCCCTAAAACCGTTTTTAATGTTATGAAGGAGTATAGGCAGATTCATAAATTTTCTGAACCAAAAAGAAAGCTACGTTATAAACAAATTAGTGGCTCTGTGGATGATTTTGATAAAATTGCAATAAGGCGCAAAGTACATCAATTCTTCTTTAGAAATTAACTTCCAACAATTGATAAGGTTTTATAAGAAGTCAACGATGATCCATATTTGTCTACTTTTAAGCGAGCTACATTTTACAAGCTTTTCAAAACCCTTAATTTTAAATTTAAAACTCGAGGAAAAAATAGTTTGCTTTTAGACAAAAATGAAATTGTTTCGTCCTACGCCACAAAACATAAAACGGTACAGAGAAGAAAAGCAAAAAATATATTATCTTGATGAGACTTGGATTAACGCAGGCCACACCAAATCAAAAGTATGTTTCGATATGTCGGTTTTCATCCAGACAAGCCTTTCTGGATGCACTTTTAACTGGTTTTAAAAACCCATCAGGTATGTGCGTAAAAACAGCTCATTATATGCCATATTGGAAGTGAAGAAGGCTTTGTCTCTAATTCACTTTATGTATTTGAATTGAAAAATCCGGTGACTACCATGAAGAAATGTGTGGAGAATCGTTCAAAGAGTGGTTTTCAAACACCCTACCAAAATTAGAAGATTATTGCATTATTATTCGAGAAAGCTGGAAAAAATATCTACGACGTCTAAAAAAGGTGATATTTAAAAATGGCTATAAGGGAAAAAAATTGAATTCGACTACCAAATGCTTAAGATCCAACTTCTAAAACTTGGTAAGCAACATAAACATTATGATAGGTATGTAATAGATGAAATGGCTAAGCAGCAAAACAACATAATACTTCACATGTCTCCGTATCATTGTGAACTTAATCCTATTGAATTAATCTAGGTTGACGTTAAACAATACGTAGCAGATAAAAACTCAACATTTAAATCTGGAGACATTAAAATTCTTTTTGAAGAAGTAATATCATTAATTTCTCCAGAAAAATGAAAAATCTGATGTGTCCAACACATAACTTTCTTATCTAGATATTATAGGCTTTTTCCGGCTATTTTGTACAACCTATTGCAGCAACTCTATAAATGTTTAGAGGATAAACTAAATATATACATTGTCCACATACATCTACCTCGAAACATTTTTCTATAGATATTCATTGAAAACGCAAATACTGAAAAATTTAAATTTAGCACTTTCCCTACAATTTTTCCATTACGGTCCATTTTAGAAAAATCATGTATAAACAAAAATTATAGAGATCGATATCGCAAACAACTTTTAGTTCAACAATTTTCATAAAAATCAGAATTTTGCACATTTTGTCAAATTTCTCGGATACGGACCATTTCAGGAAATTTTGACATAAAACAAAAATTATAGATAATAATATTAGAAGTAACTTTTTTTACATCCAATTTATTTAAATTTGATATAACTAATAATTTAAAATTTTTTGGGTTCAATTCCAATAAAATAGGTTGAATTATTTTAGGTTCTTTAACACATAT
Organism: Psylliodes chrysocephalus; assembly: GCA_927349885.1. Classification (NCBI taxonomy): domain Eukaryota; kingdom Metazoa; phylum Arthropoda; class Insecta; order Coleoptera; family Chrysomelidae; genus Psylliodes; species Psylliodes chrysocephalus. The sequence goes on along the minus strand of OV651815.1, from coordinate 26,435,322 downwards.
AAATAATTTGTAAACAAAACGAAAATAATGAAGGACAGTCTACGTATCCTAGTAATAGGATATATAACCTGTTTTGCTAAATATCTGACTAATAGGACAAATAGTATCAAAGCTGAATATCCTACTATTATTCAGAATTTGGCGAATTCTACAGTAAAAGTGAGGTTAAGATCTGTTTTGTGATGTTTCTTTAGTGTTTAGGCTGTTTGTTTTATCACTGCAATAATTATTTTAAGTTAATGTTTTTAAAATTAGTTTATGCCGTTTGTTTGAGTGCAATATTATTATGGATTCCATGGTTAAAAAGGAAATTTAGTTTTTTCTTGAGATACAGACATTTATAAAGAACTATGAAGATTAAAACTTTATGCAATTATATAAAATTCGGAGTTGTCTAATACACGGTACACTCAAAAAACCAATGTGGTGGAGGACATTTATATTGAAGAAGCAGATATCAAGAATTACCTTACCGATCCAAATATAGTTTAGAATAAAGAAAATCTAAACTGTCATAATAAATTTATTATAAATAAATTAAAGATAAGAGTGGATGAAAGTGTTATTTATTTATTTCTATTTTATTTACTTTCTATGCATGTTATATTTGTAAATTAATTTATACAAATTAAAAATATTAAAAGGACATCACCTTCTTTTACACCTTCCACTTGTGTCTTCAAATAATATTAAAGGTGGTTAAAATAATGTTTACTGCAAATTAGGTAAGAAGAACCCAACGTAACCAATCAAAGACAGGTTTTATAATCGCAAGGCCTACGTAGGGTAGCGTACGCTATGCGTAAATTTATTAGAAGTTCAAATTTAGCTCATTCATTCTGTAATTTGAAACTAACAAACTAAGCCCGACGATGGCTTCTGCTTCTTTTCCTACCTCTGCATACCTTAACTCTCGACAGCATTTGAAAGAAAAATTATTCTTGCCTACCAGATAGACTTAAGTAAGCAGCTATTGCATGATCTAAGGCGTCGGTTTCTACTACAAAAATATCATCATTATCAATTGATGTGACAACTGCATTAGATATATCGTTCTCGATATTTTCAAAGTCAATAATTGAATTTTTTTCAAGTGGGAATGATTCAGAATTGACAAGACTGTATATTTTTTCGGAAAATCGTGGTACCCACTTTGAATAATAAGAAAACATCCCAAGTATTTTTTGCAAACACTTAGCTGTCGTAGGCACTAGTAATTTTACTAAAGATTCTAGTTTTGATGGATCTGGCCTGATATTTCCATTTTCTATTAAGTAACCAAGTATTGTAATGCAGTTCTTTGAAAATTTACTTTTGTTTTTGTTTATTGTTAATTTATATTTTTCGACAGCTCTTAAAAATTTGTGTAAATTTTCGTCATGTTAGGCTTGATCTTTACAACATACAGTAATATCATCCTAGTAATCATAAGTACCTGAAAGATTCTCAGTTTTTATGATATTGTCAATTACTTGCTGAAAACAAGCCACTCCGTTTGTCACAACAAATGGAACTCTAAGAAACTTATAAAGCTTGCCATCGGCTTCGAATGCTGTATATTTTCTGTTTTCTTCACGTAGGGGTAGTTGATGATAAGCACTCTGTAAATCTATAGTGCTAAACACCATGGGCGTCGTTATACAATTCTATAGGAAGGGGCAAAATTAAAAAAAAAATTAAAATGTTTATGTTTTGGAAAACAAAGAAGGTGTAATATAAAAAAATAGGTACAAGAATACACAGCCATCCACAATAAAACAAAAATATTTACAGAAACACGAAAACATAAAAAACTCACTCAAACACATCGACGAACACAAACAAAGACTTTCGGAAAACGTATATTTAAAATTTCTTCTTTCTCTACCAAAAATATCGATAATAGAAGACATAACTGCTTTTTTATTTTCTGTACACTCATTATGTATAGCCCAGTTCTAAGTCACCTATTTTCATTCATTGTAGACCGCAACCATGTTCAGCTATCTCATTAACGGAGAGCTCATTGTGTGAAGGAAGCTCTGTCGTAGTCCAGTGTTAGCTATCCATGTTTGGTATTTAGCTTCAAAATTGTCGATTCCAAATTTGTCCACTATTTTCATTTTCTGATCGGTAGTAACAAAAGTATTATTTTTTATGTTTTTGGGATGTAACAGGCTTAAAGAACCTATAGTACCTACCTACCTACCTACCTACCTACCTACCTACCTACCTACCTACCTACCTACCTACCTACCTACCTACCTACCTACCTACCTACCTACCTACCTACCTACCTACCTACCTACCTACCTACCTACCTACCTACCTACCTACCTACCTACCTACCTACCTACCTACCTACCTACCTACCTACCTACCTACCTACCTACCTACCTACCTACCTACCTACCTACCTACCTACCTACCTACCTACCTACCTACCTACCTACCTACCTACCTACCTACCTACCTACCTACCTACCTACCTACCTACCTACCTACCTACCTACCTACCTACCTACCTACCTACCTACCTACCTACCTACCTACCTACCTACCTACCTACCTACCTACCTACCTACCTACCTACCTACCTACCTACCTACCTACCTACCTACCTACCTACCTACCTACCTACCTACCTACCTACCTACCTACCTACCTACCTACCTACCTACCTACCTACCTACCTACCTACCTACCTACCTACCTACCTACCTACCTACCTACCTACCTACCTACCTACCTACCTACCTACCTACCTACCTACCTACCTACCTACCTACCTACCTACCTACCTACCTACCTAACAAAATATTAGTAATTTATATATTACACGTTGTTGATTAAGTTGATTACTTTGGGCAACTGCCCCTCCTTGCTTCCTCCAAACGACGCCCATGCTAAACACACTGTATTGTGAAACGGCGTTAACTATGTTCTCTATATTCGGCAATGGATAAGCATCTAAAAAAGAATCTAGAAAAATGCTAATATATTAATTGTTTGCGAATAATCAATAACCATCCTCTTCTTAAGATTTTCGTTTTTAGTTACGAGAACCCGAGCTCTCCATGGTGAGTTGCTTTCTTGTATTATTTTTTTTAGAAATAAGATTTTTAATTCCTTCTTGTATGAATAATTTATCCTCAACATTGTGATGTCGAGATTTTGTAGCTATTGGTATACAATTATAAAATAAATTTGCAAAATGAGTTAGGGAACAAACTTTAGCAGCAACTTATGAACATAAGATAAAAGGAGATCTGGAACCACCAAAATTGACTTCAATTGTTACGGGCTAAAAGTACCTTACTGAGCAATATATTTAAAATTTACATTAGTTACCTTTTTTTATGATTCTATCATATTTTCAATTATATAAATATTTAAATTTAATTAATTCCATACCTCAATCTGATTCAAGAGTCAAAACAAAACAAATGAACTTTATTTAATAAAATATATTTGTATAACTATAAAATTTTATATGCTATTTTTCGTGAATAATCCAATGATTTTGGCTGGCTGGTTCCGCCATATTTCATTTCTAAAATAAAAGAAAATTAATAACTATAAATATTCAAATATTGTAAACAAACAATTATAACCTTGTCTAAGAATTGTCATATTCTTCCTTGTCTCTTCTTTTAATTTCCAATTTGTCATTAATTCTTAAAACAGTAATTTCTCTTAAATCAATTAAAAGAAGAAAACAGTATACCAACTAAAACAATTAATTTATTCCTAAAACTTCGCGGCAAAATATTAGCAAAAAAAAAGTGGTTCTTGCCTTTTTTTTGGGCACATTTTCTGAGAAAGAAACGTGCCCGCGTTTTACGGATTTTGTTCGAAAAACCTCATATTTAGTGAACTAAAAGATTGTGTGTTTATACTAAACAATAATCTCATCATTGTGGATAAAAGTTCCGAATATTTTGAGTTTTTCACCTTTTTTTTATATTAACTTCAGTTGAAGCCCCTTTGTGGCCACCCATCATCCAAGATGAGTTTTTAAAGAATAACCCCTATAAAAAAGAATATTATTAAACATTTTATCATCCTAATTTTGGCAATATATTTTTAGGCCTCTTATGCAGACTTTCACTCTTATGCAGACTTTCACTCTTAAGCAGACTATCACTCTTATGATGATTTTCAATCTCATTTCCATTCAAATTCCAATTTGAAGTATACATTTTGATTTTACTATATCTAGCCTGGAACCCGGAGGTTGCTAGACACCAAATAATTTAAAGACATCAAATAAAACTAGTGTAGGAATCCAACCAGTTCATCTCTTTGGGTTTAAGATAATTGGAGACTCAACTAATGGTTAACAGCCAGAAGACCTGGAAAAACAGCTAAGAATATTTGAATACTAACTTTATCTATACCTAATCATTTTTTTTATGCACTTGTCTTTACACCCAATTGGTGACGTTTAAGATTATTTGCTTTGATTTTATATAATTTATTGTTTAATCTAATTTTATTAATATTATTTACTTCTAGAAATAAACTACATCTTACCGTAGGTTGTTACAGCAATTACTAAACTTTAATTCATTGTATTTCAAGCTCTTAAAGCCTTTAAATCTTCAGAATATCTTCAATTTATAATTGCTTTTCAAACTACCTAAAATCTTTTATATTTATATAAAATAATAATTAAGGTATATAATTACTACCCTGTTTATAATCCATTTGTGCTTATTTATCTAAAACCACAAAATATATATCTACTCTCATCACTTAATAGAAAATATTCCGCACTATATTTGTTTTCTTAAAAGAACCCGAATCTGTTTTAAAAGCAAACCAAAACTGTTTTTAATCCAGTAGGTACACAATTTTCGAATGTTGCGACAATATATCATGACTAATGAATATATCTGCATACAGATCTGGTAATACGGATATTCTAATCTGATCATACTTGTAGCCCAAACTAATAAAACAATGTCCACAAATTTTTGAAAGTAAAGCTGTGGAAGCCATACTAATTTGTCCTTTACTTGGTAGTAATTCATTATTAGCTGATTAGATGAAGTTTTTACTGATAAAAGTTTCGGAGCTTCCTGTATCCACAAGTGCATCACAGATAATTTCATTATTAATGTTAATTTTAATTAAGGATTTATGTTAGCAGTTTGGAGCAGCTGCTAACACGTGGGAAAGGGGAGATATAAGAAAAACTGATGTTGATACAGAGACTTATTGTGTTGTTTCTTTAACATGCAAACTTTGCTAAAATTGCTTTTTTCCCACATGTTTTGCAGAATGAATCACGAGCTGGACAGATACTGAGAGAGTGTCTTCTATTTCCACAAAAGAAGTATTTATTAGAAGGAGTTATAGCAGCCATGTTATTTTCAGAGTCAATTTGGTTGTTATTGTCTCCATTCTCTGGAACAGAGCATACCATACTAGTAAGAATGTAAGCTTCAGAATGGTTTTGGTCAGACTCCAAAGATCTAGCTTGATTCACAGCATCTTCAAATTTAAGTATATGGTTTTCAAGTATGCGCTGCTTGATATTATTCGAATGCAACCCAGTATTAATGATTAATGATAATATAAATGATACGAAAATCTTTCGTTTTGGTAAGAATAACAAAAATGGACATTGTCCTCTCAAAGTAATTTTATCTTAAACTAGAGATGTTCATCTGATACTCAAAAATAAACAAAACATTACTAGAAATAAGAAAATGTTCATTCATTTGGATCAAACTTCTCATCAGAGACAACTCCTAGAATCTGTAAGAACTGAACTCTCTGTTCGACAAAATTCAGGTGAGCAGGATTTAACAATTAAATATCTTAATAATGTACCCAAGATCGTCCAAAAAAACCATTAAAGAATACTGACCTGGGCAAGCTCAAGTTCTCTGTATACTACCAAAATGTTAGAGGACTCTGAACCAAATTAACTGGATTAAGTCTCAATACCTCAAACAGTTCTTATGACATTATCATTCTAACAGAAACTTGGCTTACTGCCGGCTTTAATGATGCTGAACTTGACCTTGTTAACTATAACGTGTATAGACCAGGCCGCACGCAGCAATCTAGTAAATATGAAAGAGAAGGAGGTGTACTAATAGCTACGAAGAAAAAACTTTCTACCAGTCTTATTCAGTCCAACGCATCAGTTGAACAGCTGTTTGTACACATAAATAATAAATTTATCCTATGTTATATATCCTCCGAAATCACCTGTTGCTAATTATCAAACTCATTTTGATCAGATTACATACTTAAGCGAACAATATTCATACTCCAAGTTCCGTCTATTTAGTGATTATAATCTTCCGTCTGCAGTTTGGAAAGTGGAAGATTATTGTTCCTCAGCAACTGTACAGCACAAAACATCATTTGCGGAAGCTGAAGCTACTCAAGTTGTCTCAAATATGTGTGCCTTACATAACCTCTTTCAATCAAACGGGGTGTTCAATAGTAGGGGAGTAATTCTTGATCTAGTCCTTTCACCTGATGAACTCACAGTTTCCAATGCTGTAGACATTTTAATTCCACCTGACTCTTATCACTCTCCATTTGTAACTACTTTGCAGCTTTATGTTGATAAAAACAAACCTTCTGGAACAGAATACTACTATGATTTCCGTAATGCAGATTTATCAGCTATACGCCAGTGACTGGACGCAATTGAGTGGGATGGCTTTCTTCATGGTAAAGAACTTTCCGATATGGTGTGCATATTCTACGATGTGATGTTTTCAGTGATAGAACAATTTGTTCCAGTGAAAAAAATCGGTAAAAGTTAATTATTTCCTTGTTTGTATTCTCCGCAGCTTAGACAGTTGTTACGCGATAAAAAGTTAGCCCATAAAACTTATAAATGTACTAAGTCTCCTGAAAATTACAATTATTTCAGTCAACTCAGAGCTCAATGCAAAATGTTATCAAAAGAGTGTTATGCTAGTTACGTAAGCCGTACCGAGAATTCAGTTGTAAAAAATGTTAAAAAATTAGAGAGAAAATAATTCTTTACCTAACTCGATGACATCAAACGATACAGTGGCTTCCTGCGGTAATGACATTGCCAATCTATTTGCTAGTTACTTTTCTTCTGTATACTCGAACCAAACGCTAAATTTAAATGGAAGTGAAATCCAATTTGTAATATGCGTATCTTCTTATTTTATTTAAATTTCCAAGATCTATGTAAGGCTGTCAACACTTGACACTAATAAAGGGTCAAGTCCCACCCATTTTCCACAAAAAATTTAATTTTGCATTGTCTAGGCCACTTTTTCATATCTTTAACAAATCACTGAGCATAGGTGAATTTCCTGAATTTTGGAAACTCTCTTATGTTACTCCCATTTACAAATCGGGTAGCAAATCTAATATAATAAATTAATGCCCCATTTCCATCCTAAGCACAATCCTAAAAAATCTTTGAAAGTATAATAACTGATTTTCTAACTCGACGACTGCTCCAATATCTTAAATTCCCAACAATTTTATTTTTTGCCAGACAAATCTGCTAAACTAAACTTATTAACATGTGCTAACTTTCTGTCTGAAGCTTTGGAGAAGGGTCTACAGGTAGATTCTGTATATACAGACTGTTCCAAGGCCTTTGACAAGGTGACCCATGATCTTCTCGTTCATAAGCTAAATGTATATGGTATTGATGGTATTGTCTTACAGTGTGTGGGATCTTTAAAATGTCGGATCTCATCATAAATAAATTGTTTTACTAAGATGTATAAGATCTATTTAATTCGTAGACTAAAAAGACATGTCTTGCATATAAAAATATAAAAGTCATAATATCATGATCAATAATAAATCTTAGCAACCAAAGTTGCTTAGGAGATGAGTTTATCCTTTGTCATACAAGGACTGCCACAAATTGAAGGGTTAGCTAAAAAGTGTTAAGTGTGTGACATTTTAACGTATGTAGTGCAACTGAGGCGCTACACAGTGGCTCGGTAGTTATCTAACAAATAGGACTCAACAGGTTCGAGTAAATCATCATTATTCCCAAATTTTCCCAGTAACTTCGGGTATCCCTCAAGGGTCTCACTTAGGACTGCTACTATTCAACCTGTTTATTAATGATATCACAACTTGCTTTCCTAACACTAAAGCCCTATTGTTTGCAGATGACTTGAAATGCTTCAAGATCATTTATGATTATGCCGACACTTAGATTTTGCAGTCGGATTTAAATAAACTAGAAAGTTGGTGCTCTAGTAATGGCATGGATCTAAATACTAACAAATGTCACATTATCCGACTTTGCTGCAGCCATAATTTAATAGCCTTTAATTATAGTTTATTTCAACATGTTTTGGACTCTGTCGATAAAATCAAGGATCTAGGGATCACCTTTGACTCTTCCATGAGCTTTAATGGCCATATCACTGCTACAGTTCAAAAATTAATGAAAATGCTGGGCTTTGTCAAGAGGACAACTCATGACTTCACTAATATAAACACAATTAAAATGCTATACTTCTCTTTAGTTAGGACACAACTTGATTATTGCTCCTCAGTCTGGTTCCCACACTACTTAATTCATAAAACTAATTGGATGGATTTCAAAATAATTTTCTTAGATAGAATTTAAGTTTAACATTTACTAAAATTGTGCGGAATTGTAACAATACTCAAGCAAACCTTCTCTGGAAGTTCGTAGGAAACGAAAAGATCTTACCATACTGTCCAATATTATCAATGACAAATTCAAACATTCCATGTACCTTTTCACCGTTACTATTATGCGTTTAATACTTTTATTCCCAGAACACTTAGACTAGCTAACTCTCTTCATGATATTCAACTTTTTGAAAGTTCTGTTCAAGGTTTTAATAATTCTAATGAGGAATACCTTCTAAAATAAGGCTTCATTTAGCGAAAATTGACATAAATAATAACACATTGACAATATACATTAAACCTTAGCATTTAACCTTAGAAACAAAGTTCATAGTATAAATATTCTTTAGGCAAATTCACTACATTAGTTCACTACATGAAAGTACATCAATTTTCAATTTTAATTCTATTCATTTGCCTAATGAATACAATTATTAGTAAAATGAATTTCAAATAAAACATTTTATGGTAACATTGATTGACTACATAATTATTTAATAAAATGGGTTTATAATATTATTAACTTTGGTTATAAATTCAAAAAAACGAATAACATTTTTCATAATAATGAAAAATTAATTGAGCCAATAACTTTTGTGCAAATAAATGAAGTTTATTAATATTGACAGATTTATTTTCAGCGCATTAAATTTAAAATTAGGCAATTCAACACCTCGCAAAAGCTAATATTCAACAACGATCAAAGCTTTCAAACCTTTTATAAAAAGTTAACAGAAAATCATTGTTTATGTTCAAACGCTTTGCATCACCAACGTCCAACGTGTAATTTCATTCTAATGGAAAAAAGAAAGATCCCGATTTAACATGAAGCTCAAAAAAGCCTAAAAAGATTCATTGAAAATCACAAATTCTCTTTGAAAATTAGCTCCAGTTCGTTGGTATGAAAACACTCAATTTGTTTTATATATAGTGAAATTGGATTATTCGCTTCATTTATGTTCAAACAAATGTGTCGAGCACCTTCTGTTAAAGCGGGTATCGCAGTTTCCGCTAGGAACACTTCAATGGGAGTATTTTAAAATATTTTTGTACGACTTTAAGATGCCAGAGATGTAGCTTGTTTAGAGTACATTAGAAAACATTTTTTTCATTCTTTTCAGTAAACAGAATTGGCCGATAGACCTCCGCTCAGCTCGAATATTGTTTATATTTGAATAATAATTTTTACATCACTGACAAATAGAATAATTATTAATTTACAATTAACTTTAGAAAAATACTTAATATAAGAAGGTTCTCTGAGAATAATCCTATATGTCAGACCTAACAATTCAGTTATAACTAGTAAACAAAAAACAAACAAATAAAGAAAATCTCAAATAAGATCATTAAAGAATATATATTCTCATAGACAAGCTCTTTAATGATCTTATTTGAGATTTTCTTTATTTGTTTGTTTTTTTTTACTAGTTATAACTGAATTGTTAGATCCGACATATAGGATTATTTACTTACGAGTTAATTAAATTGTTTAGTTAACCTGATTCTATATAAGTATATATTTTCTTATCAAAGAAAAAAATACATACAAAGAAAAGAAAAAGTACATTAAGACAAATCAATAATATTGTGAAAAATAATTTTATTTTCAGAAAAAAACCAGGTTTTAATTTTTTTTTTAAGTATGAATTCCCATGTTGATTTTGATTATGATGGTGGGCGGGGAAATTCCGGGTTTTCCTCACCTGTAAGTCAAATGGCACCATCAATCATCTTTAAGTCGCCCCGGAGCGCCACGGCAAATAATAATAATAATAGCCGTCCCTTTCCCCGCACAAGCTCAGCTTTTGAGGTTTAAATTCACTGGTAAGGGGGTGAATTAGAGAGAGCATTAATATTAATATTATATAAGATGGTAACATATATTGTAGTCTAGGTGCTATATAGTTAAAATGTTTTTGTCCATTTGATTTGAATGCTCTAGGTAAGTAAACGTGCGTTGCGGTTCTTGTGTTATGTGTATGTAGTACTGGTTAAAAAAAATATCTATTTTTATTGGTAAAACTTATGACTATTTTCGAATAAACCCAGACAGCACATTATATCCCTGGCATATGCCACCAATCTGCCTATTTGCCAAAATATATTGCAATATTTATGGAATATTCACTGAATATATTTTATATTCTACATTCTAGCAGGATATTCCAGGCATATGTATTTTTGATATGCTCTGCATATTCATTTTTCATATTGTATAGATATCTCTGTAGAAAATTATGTTATATTTAACTATTTTGTTTTATTATCTATAAGTACAAATGAAGACATAGTTAACAGGATCATCCTTGTTTAGTTTATAAAGACTTAAACGGAACAAAAACGTGCACTTAGAACTCTGGTATGTAACTTTAAATCATTACCGTGCAAACTTATTTTCAATTAATAAAAAAAAATAAGCCTTCGAGATCAAATTATCTTTCTCTTCATAGATAAAATAAGTATGTATAGTTTTCCTATAATGTAGACAAGAAAAGGACAAAAGAATGATTCTAACAGTCAAGTCAAAAGTATGCGCCTAGTACGTTTTGGTAGTTGGTATTAAAAATTACCTAATAGTGTCTTATTGGCTCCACTCATAATCTAGCCTATCGTCGAACGTAAGTCTTTCTTACACGGAAAGTTCGATTGTGAGGAATATTTTTTATTCATGATACCCTGGTCAAATACTCTAAACGGTGAAGGCCACTAATAAAAAAAAAAAAAGAAGAATATGCCACATAACCAAACATTGTCAGATTTACAAAAGTGTAGTTTTTGTTTTTTCTCACGATATACCCACCTAAGAGGTAAGTCTGATTATTTATAATATATGGTCCTTCTGTAGTATCAGTGTGGTGCTTAAAATCATAAATATTTTATAAGTAGCGTAAATCAATTGGTAGACATCCACAGTACACAAATGACAACGGAAAATGTAGAGACCTATAAATAAAGTGACCCAAAGATGCTATACAAATAAGTATTACTGTAATGTTTGTGTCAAGGTTTTAAAATATTTCTTTTTTACTGATATTTTTATCTCAATTCTAACACTTATTATTAAAAGCACCAAAATGTAAATAATTTATAAATGTTTTATAATACATATACATATCTTATATATCTTTTTTTTAGGAGAAAAGTACGTGAAGAACCTCAACAAATAAATTTAAATTTTTAGTTTTTGTATGTATGTATTGTTTTATTTTTTTTTAATTTATTTTATTTTGAAAATAAAATGTATTTTTTATTTAAGTATGGGTTTTATTTTCTAAACTATGGTACGGCATTACAAAAAAAAATTGAATATCCCATGAATATTCAAAATACCATAAATATAGGCATACATAGATATCCTCAGTAAATCCAGAGAATATGCCATACATATATTTTGGCAGATAAAAACATATCGTGGACATATGTTTCATGGTGACCTTGAATATTCCTGCAATCTTCCTGTCATATGCCATAGCGGATATGGCATATCCATGGAATATAGGAGTATGCAGTTGAGATATGCATTGAATATTCATGCAATATTTTTGTGCTGTCTGGGAAGTTGCCGAATGTCCATTATACGAGCGTCGATATGAAGTAAATCAGAGGGATATACAGGGTGTTTCGAAAAGGTATGTCATAAATTCTTCCTCAAAATAAGTGGATTTGGCTATATTTACTTATATCCAGAACTGGCTCCTAACAAAGTTACAGGGCGTTAAACTAACATTCAAAAAACGTTTTTTTGTTGTAAAAAGTTTGCTGTTGCAAGTTTTTCTTTGAATTTTTTACCAGTGCTGTAGATTTAAATGTCCAATATTCTAAGGAAAAAAAATTATTGCGACTCCCTTAAAAAAAGTTGGGGGGTACCTTTTAACCCTCCGTATTTTTTTTTGACATAAAGAAACTTGCTTTATCGATCTTAAAATCAAAAATCTGATGTGTCCAACACATGACTTTCCTATCTAGTTATTACAGGCTTTTTCCGGTTATTTTGTACAACCTATTGCAGCACCTCCATAAATGTTTAGAGGATAAAATAAATATATACATTTTCCACATACATCTACCTCGAAACATTTTTCTATAGATATTCATTGAAAATGAAAATACTGAAAAATTTAAATTTAGCACTTTTCCTACAATTTTTCCATTACGGTCCATTTTAGAAAAGTCATGTAAAAACAAAAATTATAGAGATCGATGTCGCAAACAACTTTTATTTCAACAATTTTCATAAAAATCAGAATTTTGCACATTTTGTCAAATTTCTCGAATACGGACCATTTCAGGAAATTTTGACATAAAGCAACAATTATAGATAATAATATTAGAAATAACTTTTATTTGAACAATTTTTTTCTCCAAACATAAATAACATATATTCCATAAAATATAAAAACGGCCCCCTATAAAGTACCCCCCCCCCCAGATGTTCCGACTTTGTCCAAAATCTAATCATTTCACGTCAGGCCGAAATAAAACTTAAGTTTAAAATTTAATGTTTTTTTCTTTATCCGTTTTTGAGTTTTCTTCAAATTTCAAAATTTACACATTTTCTCAAATATCTCGAATACGGCTCATTTTAGAGAAATTATGTATAGGATAAAACTTATAGAGAATTATATTACAAACAACTTTTGTTTGAACAATTTTTATAAAAAAATATTTTTTTACATTTTGTCAAATTTTCTCGAATACAGACCATTTTAGGAAAATTTTGTATAGAATAAAAATTTTAGATAATAATATAAGAAGTAACTTTTAATTAAAGAATTTTCTTCCCCAAACGTAAATAACAGATATATTCCATAAAATATAAAAATGACCACCTATAAAGTACCCCCAGATGTTCCGACACTGCCCAAAATCTAATCAGCACATTGGACGCTAGAACAAAGCTTAAGTTTGAAATTTGGTGTTTTTCTGTGTATCGGTTCATGAGTTATGCGACACACACACACACACACACACACACACACACACACACACACACACACACACACACACACACACACACACACACACACACACACACACACACACACACACACACACACACACGCACGCAAGCACGCACGCACGCACCCACACACACACATCATCGCGAAAATAGTCAAAACGGATTCAGGGGACCTCAAAACGTAAAAATCCGTCGATAACTCGAGGTCGAAAAATATCATGATTCCTATACTTTCCTTATATCTGTATACAGATAGGAAAGTAAAAAGGACTGTAAATTTTTAAATTTTTTTTTATAGAGAAATGAACTTTGTATCTTTCTTAGTTAACGAGCTATTTACAATTGTTTAACTGAATTTATAAAGCAATTCGTCCGTCCTGGACTTAACATATCAACAAAACTAATAATAGGTCAGGAATTATTGTACAAAAAACGCATATAAAAATCAGTGGTTAGGGCTGTGCTTGAGCCGCCCCTGCAAAAACTACTTCTTTTATTTATATTTTTGTATTCAAGAAAGAGGAAGACATGTTGAAAAATTACTAAATTAAAAAGTTTATAAAATATTTATATAATTATTGTCAAGTGTTTATTTTTAATTGTTAATTTTTTGTTAATTGTTTACTTAAAAAAATAAATTATTTAATTATCATTAAATTTAATAAATACATTTCCAAACTAACGTGTATTTTTATCAGTGGCGCACAGCTCTAGGCACACCACTGATTTGTATATACGTTTTTTGTACAATAACTCCTGACCTACTCTTAGTTTTGTTGATATGTTAAGTCCAGGACGGACAAATTGCTCTAGAAATTCAGTTAAAAAATTGTTAAATGCTAGTTAACTAAGAAAGATACAAAGTTCATTTCGCTACAAAAAAAAAATAAAAAAATGTATAATTGTTTTTGATTTTAAGATCGATAAAGCAAAGTTTCTTTATGTCAAAAAAAATCCGGGGTGTTAAAAGGTACACTTCAGAATCCAAGGGCACTATATCTAGGAGGATATCAAATAGAAGAGGGAGATTTACCTAACTTGAAGCCACTTCAAATCCTACACTTCCTTGAGAAAATAGAATTGGAAGGGTCGCTATAGGCATTGAGACATTTCCTTAGTGCAGTGGCGACAGAAGGGGACACAATAGATCTTTTAGGTCGCAGTGTATTAACCCCCCATTCTCAACATAACATAAGGTACCCAACCCCCAACTTTTTTTAAAGGGGGTCACTTTAATTTTTTTTTCTCCTTAGAATATTGGGCCTTAAAATCTACAGCACTTGCAAAAATTTAAAAGAAAAAATCGTAACAGCACTTTTTACAAAACAAAAACGTTTTTCTGGATGTTAGTTTAACGCCCCGTAACTTTGTTGGGAGCCAGTTCTTGATATAAGTAAATATAGCCAAATTCACTTATTTTTTGGTAATCCATCTGAGGAAGAATTTGTGACATACCTTTTTAAAACACCCTGTATATATGGTTTATTTAAGATTGTTTTTTGCAAGATTTCGAGAGATTGCAAACATTATTTTGGCTGTTGGGTCAACTTCACTGAGACAGGGCTCGTATACAGGGTGGTCCATTTAACTTGAGACAGCGCGATATCTCAAAAACTGTTTTTAAAAAAAAAAGTTTAAATAAAAGTTGTTCGACGTTACGGGGGAGGTGTAATGATTGACAACTTTTTGAAGGTTTTTTCAAGGTTAACTCTCTTTTTTTAAATGGAAATATAGATTTTTTATTTCAGAATCTTGTTGTATGTAAAAAAGCAAATAAGTTTTGTTTAAAGAAAATTTTCATAGATAAAAAATAAAATAAAATTTTTTTTTTTCAAAATTTTACAATAATGAAATGGTTCAGTAAAAATGTTTTTCTTCTTACAAAAAATTAAATGACACAATTATATCAAACAACAAAAAAAAAATAATGTAACAAATACTCAAAAAGATGACCATCAACTTCAACACATTTTTTTTGTTGTTGTTTGATATGATAATTGTGTCATTTAAGAAGAAAAACATTTTTAAACCATTTCATTATTATAAAATTTTGAAAAAAAAATGTTATTTTATTTTTATCTACTGAAGATGCAATTCTATGAAAAATTTCTTTAAACAAAACTTATTTGCTTTTTTATATAAAACAAGATTCTGAAATAAAATAATCTATATTTTTATCTAGAAAAAGAGAGTTAACCTTGAAAAACCTTCAAAAAGTTGTCAATATAAAAAAAATATTCATCATTACATCTCCCCCGTAACGCCTAACAACTTTTGTTTAAACTTTTTTTTTGAAAAACTTATCGTTTTTGAGATATTGCGCTGTCTCAAGTTAAATGGACCACCCTGTATACATTTATATTTTTATATACTTATTCGATAATCATTATTGCCGGTTTTCCTCACCGGAAATAATTTTTGTGACAACCAATTCGTTCTAAAATGCTGAAGATCATTTATAATAATAACCGCACGCCTATGAATCGTCGATTGCCTTTCCCCTCAGACCCGTAAAGGTCTATGTTAAAAATGTGGTATTGTCTTTCTAGACACAATCCAACACGGCATTATAACCGACTAGCGCCGACTTCAAAGGGACCACGCACATGGGCGTATCGTTTTTTATTATTAAAATTAAATAAATTAAATTATTAATTGGGTATAATTCTTCCATTATCAATAATTGGAAGGCATTAAATGCCGTTATTTAGACAGATGCACTTAATTATAGTTCTACTTGAAACATAAAAAAAATTATTATTATTATTGCTCGTTAACTTGCTACAACTGAATATTAAATTATAAAACGTAAATTGACGGGTAAAATGTTCCTGCCTGTAAGGGCGTTTGGTTTAAACAGGGTACCAGACGCGAACTGAGCTCTTTTTTCGTTTTTTTTTCTGGAAAACGAAATTTCAAAGCAAAAACCATAAAGGAAAATAAATTCTTTACAAATAAAACAAAACTATAAATGTATTAATGTGATGACTTTCGGATTATCAATAATGGAAAATAAGAAAGTTAATCCGAATCTAAATCAGAACCATCTGTCGAGGAATCGAGGTTTGGATTTATAACTACTGGAGCTGTAGAAGGTAAAACATAATATTTTTTTCCTTTTTAATGACGTGATTAACGCTATTTTTCCTAACGTCAGTCAAAGACGGATCTGTGCAAAATTATTACGTCTCAGTTTTTGTTTAAGAGCGATAGTCATCACGTGACCAACTGAATTTCGGCATCGGCTTGTCGGTACGCTGTTCTGTATGCACGCGTAATCTACGCAACACTGCGCATCGTTTCCTCCTGCCCTCCTCGATTCCTCGAAGATAGCTATCAATTATTTTGCAAAGTACATCATCGGTTAAAAAGTTCGCGCGGCATCCTACTGCAATGTCAGAAGTGATTTCGCATGCTATATAAAATCAAACTTTTTATTGTGTGACTTACTGCTGCCTTTTTGGCTATGCTTTTTACTTTCCTGTCTCTAAGTATATAGAAATTATGATTTTCTGTTCGACGGATCTTTACGTTTATGGATTCCCTGAATACACACGCACGTATGTGTGTGTGTGCGCACGCACGTTTAATGTGTGTGTGCGTGTGTGTGTATGTGTGTACATGTGTACGTGTGTATGTATGTGTGTGTGTCTATATATTTAATAACTTATAATCACCAAATTTTAAACTTAAGTTTTATTCTATCTTGGGGTGAGTTGATTATATTTTGGGCATAGTCGAAACATCTGGGGTGATTTTTCTAATTTAAGGTATATTTCTGTTATTTATTATTATAGAAGAAAATGCTTTCATTAAGAGTTGTTTGTAATGTCATTCTCTATCATTTTTGTTAAATACATATTTTCTCTAAAATGAACCGTAAGGGAAAATGTTATAGGAAAGGGCAAAATTTGCGTTTTTCGGTATTTTGGTGGCCAGTGAAGACATAAAATGTGTTGAATAATTTTTATTATTGTTTTATGTTCTAAATACTTTCTGATTACATGGACTGTACTCAATATTTTTGATAACTCCACAGGAAAGTCATGTGTTGGACAGATGATATATTTTTTTTTTGTTCGAAATTTTTATAAAAAAATGACAAAATGTCTAATACCCTTCAGTTTATACCCAGGTATATGAATGAATACTGAAAATTTCTTCAGTTCTAGAGTTATGGAAAGTAACCGATATTTATTTACATTATTTCATAATACATTTTAGGAAAATACTGACTGATTCATTTGATATATAGCTGAGAGCGGAAAAAATACCATTTTAATATATGTATGGATAAAAAAACTTATGTTTTTGGTGAGTTTCTTATTTCGAGTCCCTTGTTATGCATTGAATCTATAATTTCAGGTAAAAGACACTTGAAATAGAACGTTTTTAGTTTTTCTTCCACGTTTTCTTTCCAAAACTAATCATCTCTTGAAATCTGGAATTATAAGTATAAAGTTGGTAAAATATCATTATAAAAAATGTGAATAATTTTACCTTCTCCACAAGCATGCCCTTTGGTGTCCACACTATAAAGTAGCAATTATCCCTTTTAGTGATATGTAATTGTCCCTGTATTTGATAATGATAATCGTGTTTTGGTTTGAGTCTTAGGTTATCATTTTCGTCTAATGTAGCAAAGGTAATAAGTTTTTGTTGTATTGCTTCAATAGGACTTAGGCCAGAGGCTTTTGTGGGACACTTTAGCTCGATAAGGCCATGTGTACTGACTAATTCATCTGGACTTGCTGCCAAAGCGCAGCACTCGTCGTCAATAAATAGTTCGCTTGCGAACTTGCGAACTACACCCTTGGGTGTACTTTTAATTGAAACTCATTTTCAAATTGTTTTATTGCAAAGGCTTCTTTTTCTGTGCTATATTTTGTATTATTGTTTCCCCTAAAATCTGAATATAGCAGTTGCTTAACTTTATTCTGACAATTTGTTTTTGGAAGCATTTTGCAAATTGAACCAAAATTTGACGCAGTAAGCCGTATGCTTCTTTCTTGACTCCATAATGGGTTTCCTCCTTGGCCTCTAGTATTTATTTACAATTCGATTATTTCACTTCTGTTTTTTTTTCAAGATTTCTTAAAAATATATCTTGTTCCTTATACTTCTTTTCATCAAGATCTTGTTGTATGTCGTGTGCTTGTCCTTTTTTTAATTTTCTCGATACACTTTTAAGCAGCGCCAAAGGGACTTTTGTTTGCAATAGTTTTAATGATTTCTCTGTGATATTCTCCACTTCCAACATTAAAAGATAAAGCAGCTGCTCGCACCTTATTTGGTAGGAACCTTTTTTTGAGAAATCCACTCGTTTTCCTCCAACAAACTTGCATACAATAGAATTGTACTGCTCAGCAATATTAGTGTCCTTATTGCGTAATAAGCTTGCTGCATGAAAAATTAACCTATTAAGACACACTTCAATATCTTGCAGTAGACCACAAGCTATCATTTCGGGAATCAAATTTCTTTCGCCATCCTTTTTTTCACATTTAAAATACCCTACTGAGGCACACTTTTGATGTTCTCCAAATACGTGGGATGGAATATTTTTTATATCATCAATAAGATATTTAACTTTTTCTGAAAGTACATTATCTTCTTTGTTTCTGTGACTAACAGCCATTGTAACGGCAGTCTGTAGCCGTCTTATATTATTTTGTAAATGCTTACGTAGACATGGGGGAACCGGCCTATTTGTCGAATTACCTACTGTGTTTCTTCCCTGGAAAGTAAAATGAATATAATAATATTAATAAATTCTGTTCTATTTCATAAATATGATATTTAAAGTAAAATAACTTACCACATAAATTTTCTAGTTTCTTTAGTGCGGAAGAAATATTGACATAAATGCCTACCTTTTATACATAATATAATAATACACATTTACCTACCAATCCACAGTTTTGCGTATAAACCTATCCTTTCTCTTTTTTTTTACTACTGTAAACATTTTTTTTGCCATCTTTAAATTTCCCCATTCCTAAAAACTAATATACAAGTTTGTTAGCGCTTTAAATTAATAATAATACTACCGATTTACCTACCTTATAGTACACAATATGTATTTAATAAAAACACTTTTGTCAAAAGTTTAAATCACTAGAAAACGCCGTAATCAGTCGCATAAACAGAAACAAAACCTGCACTGTCTCCGCGCTTCAATGCATCTAGCTTCTCTGTGAAGCAGTGTTGCCCGATACTTTTTAAAGTAGCGAATACCAAGATTAAGACGAATTTATTCATTAATTTTGAATTTCCGGTTTAAAAAATTTGTTATTTGCATTAGATAGTTTATGCTTTGGAGAAAAGTTATTGAAAATTGTATATCTAGACTGCTCTGGAACGTTTTTCCCTAAATGTGAAATAATAAAAAAATTAAAATTCAATAAGAAATTATTTAAAAAATATACGACCAGAGCAGTCTTAAGAAAATTATTTTGAACCCGACAGTGAAAACCGCAATCGAATAACTTCAAAAACAAAGCCAAAAAACAAGGAACAGGATTTAATGCCTGATTAATGTTCTTAACTGAAGACCAAACTAACTCAATTGGATTAAGTATACAATAATAAGGTGGTAACCTCAATACAGTGTGACCACCATCTTTTGCAAAATTTTCAATATAATACTGTATTGGAATATTCTTACTTTCAACAATTTCTAACAATTGTGGTTTTGTTTTCACGGAAGCAGGAATATCAATGTTATTATCTTTTAAATATTGTATTATAATTGATTTCTTAGAGCCACTATTTGGCTTCTTATGAATTTGCCGGGAATGATATGACGCATTGTCCATTACAATGACTGAATTTGGTGAAATATTCGGTAAGCTGAAAGTAGCAAAGCGTTTGGTACAAAGCCATTTTCATTTCCGGCATGTAAAATTATGACTCGTTTCCCCCTCGAGCATGGTGCATTTAAAACACAATTTCGTGAACCGTCTGCCCAACCACGTTGAACGACATCATGAGTGTCGAACCATGTTTCATCTAAATAAACTATATTTCTATTGCTATTTCTAAATTTAAAAATTTCCCTTAAATAAATTTGACGTAATTCCACAATTCGACGCGACTTCATAATGCACATTCGGCTATCTAACTTTTTATGTCTAAAACCACAAGTTATTAAAATTTGTCGAAGTGATTCTAATGAATTATATTTGAAATCTTCAAAATCTTGTAATTTTCTAAAAAGTATCTCTAAGGTTGGGACTTGGTTTTCTTTATACGTGTTGTAAACCGTTCGTCGAATCACATCATCTATCCGACGGCTGACGACACGTTTTCTTATTTGACTGTGTTTAATAACGCCTCGTTTAATAACTAAATAAATTGTGGAATAGGGAATTTTTGGTAACTTACATATTCTTTTAACTACATCTGTTTATGAAATATTTGGATTTTCTGATTTAAGACAAACAAACATATTTAAAATGACCTGTTAAACTTGAGTCTTGGTTTTTGAATTCCCAAGATTGTGTTTCACCTTGATTGTCATTATTTGGAATTGCATTATTAATACGTATTTCATCATTAATTTGTACTGCATTTAATTGTACTTCATCATTATTCTGAATTTAATTATTTATTGCAATTTCATTATTAATGTGAATATTATCATTAACCTGCAATTCATTAGCATCTACATTTACCTCAAATGGTCTCCAGAAAGCCATCTCGTACAACACAAATCAAAATTTAACAGAAACATCTTAAAATAAAAACAAGAAAAGTTTATAGGTATATATAACAAACGTTTGAGAAAGGTTTCAGATTGTGCATGCACTGAATAACAACATAATAACCGAAGAGTCCGAAAATCGGTCTTTACCGCGTCCCATAAATTATAAATCTTATTTTGAACACGCTTCCAAGTTCCCGTTTGCGTGTTTTCATTAGTAGACAAAGAAGATGATGGGCTTGTGACACACGTCAATCAAGTCCACGTTGTCTAGCGGCTCCTGTGTTTAAAAAGGGGAGTATACAATATTTTTCGCGCTTATTTGCAATGTAAAGATATAGCATTCTCAGCGCCTATAACGTAAATTATTACGCGATTCCGGTACAAACGCTATGTTGGATTGATTTTGAGAAGAGTATATTTGACTGTATATATATCTCTCGACGACTTGTTACCCAACGGTATTTTGACGAGCTGGCCTAACTACTATGGGGCCAACCACTTCTGCCTTCCTTACAGATATAAATACTGGACCAAACAGAACATAATTTTTCATTTTAAAGGATGATTTGTTTAACATTTCAATTTTAATTTAAACTTTAGTACACTCTTCCCGAACATGTTTTTTTTTTCATATCAGCCCTGTAAAACCCGCGGGACTTAAGAGTTTTGTGTTCGTGGATTTCAATCGATAAAAATATTGACGAAGATTATCTACATAAATTTGTGAATATGTTGGAAAATGTTAGGCTTCAGAAAAAACAATTTTTATTAGTTTAGATAATTTAGCTGTGATTATATAAAAATAAAATACTTTCGCTTTACATCATAACGTAGTTTTTTTTCTAATGAAACTAAGACCGTTTTGTGTTTTAATTCGGTTTTTCAGATTTCATTACCATTTGCTTTTGTCACTTTCGACGTATTATCAATTAAATTGAAAACAGACTCAATAATCCACTCAAACTTATTGAAATCACATTTTCGTGAATAAAACTGTTATGACAGGACGTTAATGGCTTTTTGTCGAGCTTTTCAGAGGGTAAATCCATTGGAAAATTGTAGCGGAAAAATACACATATTCAATTCCGTCTTACGTGTTGTTAAATTGTCTGTGTCAAAAATTGTTAAACTGAATTGGAGGAGTAAGATAAATATACGGATTATTATTTTAAAAAACTTTTCGGAGTTTATGCAGTAACACTTTTCAAATCTTGGAAAAACTTTTAGAGTTTCCAAGAAATAGTTACAGTATAAATATTCATATTAGTCAGAGAGGAAATTTACAAAAATTATATGTTTTAAAGAATTATAATCATTTACTAAAATTTTCTTATAATATTTTGAGTATTAAAAAAAGTATCTATAATTAATACTAAGCTATATAAAGGTGCGTACAAATATAAAGTGTCGGGCGCGGGTCAACAACGGACCCAGGTTCGTCATATTTGTACGTTGTTGTATATCTACGGCACGATGGAAAGCAACGAGCCTAATTCGTTTTGATTTGGTCCGGTTAATGATAGACACACAGCACCGTATAGTGTTTCTAGACTCATATTGCAAATTGTCTTGGTATATGCTTGGTATAGCACTGATGTGGCACACTCAAAGAGGTTAGAAAGGGTAGAGGTAACATAGGAAGCATTTCTCGCTGCGCGAATTTTGCCAAAACCGAAAAACTGGGTGGAAGGAGTAGGGAGGTGTTCTGGGCCGGACTTAAATACCTATTTGTATTGTAGTACCTAATTTTGGTGGGTAATTAAAAGATGAAAAATTATGAGACGTTTGTTTGACTTTATTTGTTAGCACGATTCTTGTATGATGAGGGCAATAACACTTTATCAATATATAACTAGCTAAGGGCCGATTCCACCGTTGTGTCAAACGAAGTTTAAATTATTAAACGAAGATTAAAATGACATTGCTAATATAAAAATGTCATTTTAAACACCATTTAGTAATTTAAACTTCGTTTTTGTTAATATAAAAATGTCATTTTAATATTCGTTTAGTATTTTAAACTTCGTTTAATAAAACGGTAAAATCGACCCTAAGTAAAAGTTTATAAGTACTTTCTGATCGAATTACACAAAAGATTTTTTCTACGATCACACCAAAATAAAATAAATAACTAAATTTTATTAGAAATGGGTTACCTTTTCGTTCGTTATAATATTTTAAGTTTATTTGACATAGGCCTACTGTTCTAAGAGAAAAAAATGTTTTGGTACTTATATCCTGGTAATTATTTATGATTTAATTATTTACGGAAAATACCGTCCAATGAATTAAAATATTAGAAAGTCAATTAATAGTTATTTATGTAACCAGTTACGAAATGCCTTATTTTGTGTAACGAGTAAATATTTGCAAAACGAGCGGAGCGAGTTCCCGCAACATGAACGACTTACACAAAACGGCATTTCGTAACGTGTTTATATACATAATTTTTTCTAATTTTGACGTGATTATTTATAAAATTGTGTTGAAAAATTATTCACCATCATTCTTGTGTAGGTACTTCCAATCAAATATTTTAGAAAATTGTTGTATTTGATTGCCCTACGACGTTTTTTTTTTCAATAGTAATAATAAAAATAAGGGACATGTGCAGTGTTGCCGATCCAATTTTTGACATTACCCGCGAGAAATTTGAAAAAAAAACATTTTTACCCATTATCCTTAAAGAAGTACGTCAAAATTTTACCCCCAACATTTCTGGGCAGTTTTCAATAACGGTGTTATTTTAAAAATTAAACGCAATTTACAGCTTCTCTTTTTTTGTTTTTAAACGTAATGTCATATTTTCAAATGTGAAATGTCACTATTCATTGCCTCTTTTTCGATATTTGGTTTTTTCGATTTTTCGTTTTTTGGATTTTTGGATTTTTCAATTTTTTATTTTTAGATTTTTCGATTACTCGATTTCTCGATTTTTCGATTTCTCGGTATCTCAATTTCTCGATTTTACGATTTTTCAACTTAGAAACCAAGAACGAGGCAGTTTTATTTATTTTCATTTCGTAACTGGTGACATAATCAACTTTTCGTAATCAGTTGCATAATGTTCTACTTTATGCAAATGTCCATATAAATATTCATTAAATTTATTTAAGCCAAAAATTATTGCAAGGATCTCTCTTTCAATTTGGGAATATTTTTGTTCGGACTTTGATAAGGTACGCGAAGCAGAAACTATAGATTTCTCAATATTTTTTTTTTTTTTTTTTCACAAACATGACATATCATGGCCCTTATTCCCACATTTGATGCATCTACGAATAATTTAATCGGCTGAAAATGCACAAGAGCATCATTTATTTTTGATTTATTCCAAAGATTCCTTGCAAAAATTATCCCAAATCTATTTCACCAATAAAAAATTAAATAAAAAAAAGTCCTAAAGCAAAATCATATCCTCTTTCCTGTAGTGACTTAAAAAAATTACTTCCCAAAAAACGGTCCTCAAGCCAGGTCCCTCCATTTTGTGGCGATAGTACTGTTTTTTTTTTTATTGTGATTATTTTCTTCGCGGAAACTTTGGCTTTACACTTAAAGTAACACTATTATAGAGAATTACTAAATAAATAGTTTTGAGAAAACTATTGAAACCAGTTGTGAAGTTTGAAACGAATAAATTGGCAATGAAATTGATATTTTTGTATTTGATTGTATGTTTCTCTTTTCACTTCCTAAAAAAAGATTCCCTATGAAACAAGAAATAGTAAATAGTTTATAATAATAACCTTTATTTGCTACTTATAACATGTACCAATGACCAAGTCCGATTCTGTTTATTTTCAAATCAACAAATATGGACGTCAACAGAATCTTTAAAAATTAAATATCTCACCGAAATAAATATAAGTTTCTTTTATCTCCGTCACATTTCGCAGGTTTATTATAAATAAAGCTTTTTACAACACATCTTGGCATTTTCAACGTTAATTTCCAAAATTTAAGTTACTAAAATACCAAATTAATTCTCGTTGACACATTAAATTTGAATGGACAACGGTCTGACATGTAATGTTCTCAACTGTGATTGGTGGGTGTGAATCATTTTGAAATGGGATTATGCGCAGTATCTTATGTTCCATCTAAGGTTTGTATAATCTAAGGGCACACTTAAGTTTTAAACATCAACGCACCTACAGTTGATATAAAGTCCATAAGTGAGCGGTCATAATAACTGGTACGCCTGGCTGCTTTAGTTGTTTTATCTTTGTTCAGTAGCGTGCACGATCTGAAAATTTCGTTATTAAACAAGGCTGTCAAAACTAAGAACATTTTGGCTATTATTCATTGTGATAACAGTCTTTGTAGAATGTTATTTAATTATTAGTTACCTACAGGGTGTCTGTAAAAGGTCTTTACAAAAACATACCACATATTCCTTAGACAAAAACAAGTCGATTTAAGTAAAATTACCTTAGTACAAAGTTGCTTCGTTTGGGCTCCAGAGGGCTTTGAAGTTATAATTTTTAAATCGTTTTTCCCATATAAATTTAAAACGGCATAAGTATGCGATTTTGCTGAAATTTGGTATATTGGTAGTGTTTTATGTAGCAAAAAAATGGTATTAAAATTTTGTCCGATAATAATACATAGGCGTAGAACTTGATTTTTTAAATAATTGCACCTTTAAAAATTCTACGCCAAAGGAAGAAAAGGAGTTTGAGTATGAAATTTAGATTGCGCAACTCATTTACTTTAAAAAAGGTACTCTTGATAAGACTCGATTACTCTCATGGTTTTCGCTAAATTTCTGTTTTAATAATTTAGAGTGTATAGGTTTCACAAAAATATTTATTTACAACATAATCAAAATAGAGATTTTACAAAAATTGTTCAAAATGTCCACCATTTTCACGCATACAAAGATTTATACGTCGAAGAAAATTAAAATGTATCCTTTCCATAACTTCTTCATCACTTCTAAGATTGTTTATTGCATCTTGAATACGTTGCCAGAGTTGTTCCTCATTTTATACAGGTTCCCTGGAAACTGTGGATTTCAGATGTCCCCATAAAAGTAATCCATCGGTGTTAGGTCTGGGGAACCTGGTGGCCAGTTTATAGGTGTGTTATTACCTCTGCCTATCCATTTGTGTGGATATTGTTCATTCAAGTGGTTTCTAACGTTTAAAGAAAAATGTGGTGGAGCTCCATCTTGCATAAACCACATATCTCTCCGAAGTTGGAGAGGTAAATCTTCTAACAATTCTGGCAACGTATTTTGTAGAAAATCCAAATAATTTTCTCCAGCTTATCTTCGTGGACGTATGACAGGACCAACAATGAAATTACCAATTATTCCAGCCCACACATTAATTTTGAAATCGTGCTGAAAATGGTTTACCTTTATTGCATGCGGATTTTCAACGGCACAAAACATGTTCATTATGGGTATTAGTTAAACCTCTTCTTGTAAAACCCGCTTCATCGGTAAAGAGAACCTTCTTGACAAAGTTTGGATCTCTTTCTCTTTGCATATTAACAAATCGACAAAAACCCATACGAATTTGAGGATCATGGACTAATAATGCTTGTACTGGCTTCTTATGGTATGGATATAGCAATTGTTCTCTAAGCACTTTATGAACGACATCTTTACTTACTCCTAGTTCCCTTCCAATTCGTCTGGTGCTTAATTCTGGATCTTCTTCAACATGTTCTAAAATGTCTTCTTTAACTTCAGGAATCCTTACAAAACGTTCTCTTCCATTATCAACAGTGTTGGGAGCAAAGGAACCGGTCTCCCGAAGATGTCTCTCAACAGCAGCAAAAGTTGGGTGGCCAGGTACACGACGATTTGGAAACCTTTCAGAGTACACCCTGACACTCTCTCGAGCATTTCCTTCACAAAATCCTTATATCAGTAACGTATCGGTATATTCTTCATTGGTATATTGTACAGCCATATTAACAAACCACGCATTTGTTTTTTTAATTATTGAGTCAGATAGAACACTTTCAATCGTTGACAAGAGATTAGGTGTTAAAACAATATTTTTATTTAGATGAAACTATGGAAACCAACAATAAATGTTTTTGTATACGTATTGCAGGCAAATAATTAATATTCCTCAAAAAATCGTACATGGCAAGAATCGAGTATTTTTGTTAAAAGTCTTGATTAGAGGTGTTAAAGAAAATATGAAAAAAGTATATTTTTATGTTTTTCATCGCATAAAATTTTGTCCGATAATAATACATAGGCGTAGAACTTGATTTTTTAAATAATTTAAAAATTCTGAGCCAATGGCAAAAAGGGGGTTGAGTATGAAATTTGGATTGGGTACTCATTTACTACAAAAAAGTACCCTTGATAACACTCGATTTGCTCTCATTGTTTTGATAAAGTTTGTATTTTAATAATTATTGTTTATGTTCTAAAATTACTAAAATTCAAATTTCGTCAAAACTTACTATTTTTGATCAATTTAACTGCCGCAAAACCAAAATAACCAAAGTTAATATAAAAATATTGTGTATTAATCAGAAAATAAACCATTTTCCTAAAAAACCTCTATTATTATCTATAGCCATGTTGCCAATTTGATAAAACATCGGAAAATCGATAATACTATCGATGGTAACTTACGGCAATCAAATGTCAATTCCATAAAATTTATTAATTTATTTAGTTTCCTAAAAAAAAAACTTTTATATTTAATTTCCAACCATATCAGGCGATTTATACATTTATTTTGACCGAATTGTAGAACATATTGACTAAATATTAATATTACATTATCTCTAAAATACTTTTCAAAAACTTTTAAACTTAAATACTTTGTGTAATCCAAAAGTTTTTAAACATTTTTTAAAATATGAAATTTATCTTATGCATTGTCAACCAATGCCTTTAATAATTAAAGAGGATAGCTGAATTCCTTAAATTTTTGCTGAGTCAGCCGTGACGTGACGTCTCCCCTCGATGCTTTCAACGGTTCAGCCGGAACTCATTTAAAATATACATATACACATTTTTTTATTCTATTTATCATTAAACTAAAAGGTATTTGAGACATTCAAAACATCATTTTAACCAGAGAAAACATTACAAACATCCCAAAATTACATGAGTAAGTAAAATAGCTAATAAATTTGACATGCTAGTTAGAAGACAGAAGTCGAAATTTATATACAAAGTGTACAAAAGTTAATGCAACTTACTAATAAAATTAAATTTCACAAAAAAGTTTTGAATAAAAGTTTTATGAAGTTATCAGTATATAAGTTAATAAGAGATATACTGGGTTGGCCATTATTCCAAAATCAAGCAAGAATATATTTTTACGTACTGTATTAAACTTAAAATAAAACCATTAAAACTGCATTGTGCTAACTTTGTTAGCTCGAATAGAGGGTGTACTATTAAAAAAAAACACAGGTTGCACTCCGGGAGTGCCGGCAGAAGTAAAAACTTGAATTTTTGATTTTTTGGAATAGTTAGGGAATAATTTTAAACGAATGCCTATTATTATTCCAATTTATTCCAATTTATTCCAATTTATTCCAATTTATTCCAATTTATTCCAATTTATTCCAATTTATTCCAATTTATTCCAATTTATTCCAATTTATTCCAATTTATTTCAATTTATTCCAATTTATTCAAATTTATTCCAATTTATTCCAATTTATTCCAATTTATTCCAATTTATTCCAATTTATTCCAATTTATTCCAATTTATTCCAATTTATTCCAATTTATTCCAATTTATTCCAATTTATTCCAATTTATTCCAATTTATTCCAATTTATTCCAATTTATTCCAATTTATTCCAATTTATTTCAATTTATTCCAATTTATTCCAATTTATTCCAATTTATTCCAATTTATTCCAATTTATTCCAATTTATTCCAATTTATTCCAATTTATTCCAATTTATTCCAATTTATTCCAATTTATTCCAATTTATTCCAATTTATTCCAATTTATTCCAATTTATTCCAATTTATTCCAATTTATTCCAATTTATTCCAATTTATTCCAATTTATTCCAATTTATTCCAATTTATTCCAATTTATTCCAATTTATTCCAATTTATTCCAATTTATTCCAATTTATTCCAATTTATTCCAATTTATTCCAATTTATTCCAATTTATTCCAATTTATTCCAATTTATTCCAATTTATTCCAATTTATTCCAATTTATTCCAATTTATTCCAATTTATTCCAATTTATTCCAATTTATTCCAATTTATTCCAATTTATTCCAATTTATTCCAATTTATTCCAATTTATTCCAATTTATTCCAATTTATTCCAATTTATTCCAATTTATTCCAATTTATTCCAATTTATTCCAATTTATTCCAATTTATTCCAATTTATTCCAATTTATTCCAATTTATTCCAATTTATTCCAATTTATTCCAATTTATTCCAATTTATTCCAATTTATTCCAATTTATTCCAATTTATTCCAATTTATTCCAATTTATTCCAATTTATTCCAATTTATTCCAATTTATTCCAATTTATTCCAATTTATTCCAATTTATTCCAATTTATTCCAATTTATTCCAATTTATTCCAATTTATTCCAATTTATTCCAATTTATTCCAATTTATTCCAATTTATTCCAATTTATTCCAATTTATTCCAATTTATTCCAATTTATTCCAATTTATTCCAATTTATTCCAATTTATTCCAATTTATTCCAATTTATTCCAATTTATTCCAATTTATTCCAATTTATTCCAATTTATTCCAATTTATTCCAATTTATTCCAATTTAAAAAATATCGACAATCGAAACCAAACAATCGATTGTTCGATTAATCGATTTCGATGTTACAACACTACTATCCAACCGTCTTACGAATTTTCGATCAGCATACGTGTCCTGACGCGAGTTTCACAGTTTTTACCCATCCCACAAAAGTGCTAAACGCCGCTAAAGAAGTTTTCACTTCAAAAAATATCCTTGCGTTAGTTTGGAGTAATAGTGCGCTTAGTATATTTCTAACTGACTTATACCGATATAACTTGATATATTTTATAAAAATTTTATCCAAAACGCTTTTTGTAAATCTGTTAGAAATCAAAAAATAAAAAAATTATGGCCGACGTTTTCAAATTCACGCTTGTCCTTTTTACAGTTACACCATAAGAACACGCTACGCTCTTCCCGCCTACGTCCTAACACCTACAGAATACAGCGGGCGAAGGCAATGAGTTGTGGGACGAGCGTAGTTCTTATGGTGTAGGTGTAAAATTAGCGCGCCCGGCCGACACCCACATCAAGAGTCAGCTAGGCTCGTCCCAACTACGGCCTTACTACTAGAGGAAGGAGCGAGGGCGAACGACGAGGGACGACCGTAGCTGACTCCTATAGTGTAGGCGTAAAAGGGCGCGCCTGGCCGGCGTTTCGAAATTCGGGCGCGTGAATTTCGAGTAATTCTCTAGTAATGAGGCCGTTATTGGGACAAGCGTAGCTGACTCTTATGGTATAAGTGTAAAAAGGGCGTACTTGCTTCGTTCGCTCCTGCCTCTAGGCGAGCATAGCTGTTATGGTGTAAGTGTAAAAAGGGTGCGCCCAAATTTCAAAACATCGGCCAAGCGTGCTAGCTTCCAAGGTAGTTAGGACGTGGTAGGATGAACGTGCTTTCATGGTGTAGGTATGTCAGGAAACGTTTATATTTTGTTTATAAAATAAATCAAGTCATCAATGCAAGTCAGTTAGAAATATGTTAGGTGCACCATTACTCAAAAATAACGAATGGATGGCTAATGGCTAATATAGATAAAATAATGTTTCTTTAACGGTTTTATTTTAAATTTAATTTAGTACGAAAAATTATTTAAAAAAATATATTTTTTTGTAATTTATGAATACTGGTCAACCCAATATATTTCTTATTAAGCACGAAGGTGTATTTCTTATTAACTTGATAAATTAATTTCATGAAACTTTTATCAAAACTTTTCTTGTAAACTTATCAAGAATGTACATAATAATAAGTTGAGTTACTTTTTGTTCACTCTGTATATAAATTTCGACTTTATCATGTCAAATTTCTTAAATATGAGTTTATTAAAAAAAATGTTTAAAAAACATGGCCATAGTATTAAAATTTATTACCTTCAATTTATATATTTATTTACTTCTATAATTTTCAGATGAGTAAATTTTCTCACTGGTAAAATGATCTTTTGAATATCTGAAATATCTTTTAGTTTAAAAATAAACAAAATAAAACGTAATTTAAAAATAAGCTGTATTGATATGCGTTTTAAATAGGACGGCTAAAAGTTTTCAGGGTTGACGTCACGCCACGCCGGACAGAAATTGAATGAATTCAGCTATACTCTTTAGTTGATATAGTCATTGACTTTGGTAGACAATTCATTTGTCAGACTTATTAATTCTCTTGTTTGACAGTTTAAAAACTGTTTGATAACCCAAAATAATCATTGTTTATTACTTTATTATCGAAGTAATATTATTATGCTTCACATCCTTGTTAGTGGAAATAAAGATAACCATGTAGTATACCTATGTTACGCCGCTGACCCACATGTTTAGATTTAAAATTTTACGACACTCTCTGCTCTGTCTACATTGCTCATAACCAATTGTTGTGTCGCATGGTTCACATCGTAAAACCGACCACATTTTAGCGATTATAAAAAAGTGTAAAAGGGTAAAAACTATCGAAAATCGTATTAGAAATACGATAAATTGAAAAAGAAATGAAGGGATTCAGAGCACAGGTAGGAGAATATTGTTTTTCTTTTTATTTAACGGATTTTTAGCTTGCAGAAGATACTACTTTATGTGTAAATTTCTGCATTTAGACGACAAATAAATATACAGAAGATACTACTTTATGTGTTAACGGTGCAGTCATTCATAAAATCCGTCTGCAAAACGAAAAATGCTACTTAATGTGCAAATTTCGCAAAACTTTGATGAGGGCAGATACTACTTTGTGTGTAAATTCTGCATTATAGACAAAGACATATACAGAGGAGGCTACTTTATGTGTTAACTCTGATCTTATACTAGTACAGGTTTGAGAATGGTTTTCTTCCTAATTTAATTGATTTTTAGCTTGCAGAAGATACTGCTTTACTGTAAATTTCCGAATTTAGACGACATATAAATATGCAGAAGATACATCATTCATATAAGCCGTATGCAGAGCGAAAATGCGACTTTACGTGCAAATTTCGCAAAAATTTTGTGGTGGAAGATACTACTTTATGTGTAAAATCTGCAAATAATAAATAACTATACTGAGGAAGCTACTTTATGTTTAACTCTGATCTAATACTTTATGCAAGCCCAGCTAACTGAAACTCGAAAAATGCTACTTAATGTGTAAATTTTTACAAACAGCTAATAAAGCAAAATTTTAATTATAATTAAGAGGAAAATTTACTTTAGCAAATATCTTTTTCTAACCAATACGAAATAGAGCCATGGACATTTCTATAGTTTATTTTAATTTTTTGTGAATGAAAAATATGTACCTTCAGGTAAAAGTTAAATTATTCCAAAATTTAATTTAATTATTTTCTCAAAAATTGAGAAAATCTTTACAGAAACAAAAATTTGCGTTTCTGCCATCAAAATTGTATCAAATTTTAAAATAGTGGTTCCAGGGGAACATATTTAACATTTACCTATATGTAGGTAGATCTTTTTTATTTCATTAAAAATAAAAAACCAACTAAAATTTTTAATGGCTATATTTTGTATTAGATAGAAAATAATAATTGTAAATGTACATTCTCCTTTTAGAAGAAAAAAATCCCGAAAATTTTAAAATTAAATATATTACGGGTAGCTACATTACCGACAGAGTAATAGCGTAGTTAATATTGCAGGAAATTGCATTACCGACAGAGTAAGATTAGTTTAACCACCCGCACCCACAGGTCGCTGCAAGCAAACTTGTTGCCAAATTTCTACAAAGACACGGCAACTCTTAACTATCCTTCCTCCATTATTTAGTTGTAATGGAGCGATTTACGGGGCAACAACGTGCTTAATGCATTTGTGCGTTTTATAAAAACAATGATTATTATGCTCTTTTGAGTCGTTTGTACAGAAATCATTATAACATAGCCAGAATTAAAGATGTCCCAAGTACAAATTTAGTTAAACATTGTTTAAGAAATTTTAAGAGTACTGGAAATTAAATTTAAAACTTTCTTAACCAATATTTTCCTAAATTTACACTTGGGGCGTCTTTTATTCTTGTTATGTTATAGTGATTTATGTACAAACGAACCACAAGAATATAAAAATCATTGTTTTTATATAACACACGTATACAAAAAAGCACGTTGTAGCCCCTAAATCGCTCCATTGCAACTAAAACTTAACATTTTCGAACACCGTTGTTTGCCAACTGCCTCCTTTTTCGTATTTGTGTCTATTGCGCCAGCGAACGGATTAATAAATGAAAATATTTCTGAGACACCCTATATATTGTAAAGCGTAACACTTTATTTGAAAGCTAGACTGAGACATTGTATAAAGAACTAATAGTAGTCTCACCTTATAGAAGTTTCATTGGAGCGAAATGGATACTACCAATAGATGGCGCTAGTGAATATGGATAAGTCAGTATTCATTTGCAGTGGGCGGAGTTGAAGGTCCACCTGAAATTTTAGTGAATGCCGGAGACCGATCGATGGATTACTATTTTTAGCTCTTGGATGAAATTTCATTTACTCGTGATTTATTTGGACTATTTTCTATCTAATGTTTGTTATTGTGCGTTGTTAGTGCGTTTACGGGTAGTAGGTATTGTGAATGAGTTGTGTTTATGTTTTATTACTGAATTATTTTACTGTTAATAAAGGACGAGTTCCCAACAAGAGTACCTACATGATTTATATAAAAAAAATTAAATTATAGTTTAAATTAGTTTTTGGGAAGTGTCAAAAATGTTTACCGAATTCAGTAAAATGATATTGAAAAATAAAAATATTATAGCCATTAATAATTTTTGAATTTTCAACTTTAACACCCTGCATTTCGAAAACGGGTATTTTTTTTCTAAGCATATTTCATTGAATAGTTTTATTTTTAATTAGATAATCTTTAGTTGTACTATGTCCCATTCTTAATGATATATATTATGATATAAATTAGTTAACTATTAATTAATGTTTTAAAATTAGAATTAAAAATTTGTGTATTTATAACTGTTTTGAAATTAATAAAATAGAAAATATGCTTTTGTTTTTCTTTTCCTTTACAGGTTTTATTCCAATTAATTTAAAATAAATTATATAATATTAATGTGTTGAGAAAAATTGTATTTTTAATTCAAATACATATACCTATAGGTAGGTAGGTAAGGTACCTACCTAAGTACTTAGCATAAATAATTATAAACTACAGGTTATTTCTTTAATCTGGTGCGTAACAATGTAATTAAAAAAAGTTGGTAAATAATATAAATGAATTCTTCATATTAAAGTAAACACAATGGGTTCTATAAGGATTATTGGTTGGGGTTCGGCTCTGGGGATAGGGCATTTAGGATCGAAATATTAAAACTAAACTTAATATATGGATGTATTATCCCATAAAAATAAAAATCGCTTTAAAAAATTCACCCCTCCCCACCCCTCTCTGATATGGTGAGGGTGGCATCCCCAAAAAATTAAGTTAGAACTTTTTAAATAAAACAGTTGAAGTCTACGATTTTTTATACATAAAAACCCAAAATTACAATTTTTTTGAAAAAAATTTTCCAAATTTTTTTTTGAACTTAAAAAAATTTCGACTTTAACCTTTATAGTTCGGATGTGGGGGCTGGCATTTAAAAATAGTTACAGACGACATAAAAATCTTATTTTTGACATATTTATAATATAAGTGATTTTCAACATTTTTGTATAAAAATCTTACCACCACTATCCCCTAGAGGGAAATGAAGGGGGTGGCATCCCCAAAAAATTAAATTAGAACGTTTTAAATAAAACAGTTGGAATCTACGATTTTCTATATAAACTTAAAATTACAATTTTTTTTGAAAAAAATTTTTCAAATTTTATTGAACTTAGAAAAAATTTCGACTTTAACCGTCATAATTCGGATGTGGGGACTGGCATTTAAACATAGTTACAGAGGACATAAAAATCTTATTTTTGGCATATTTACAATAAAAATGATTTGCAACATTTTTGTATAAAAATCTTACCACCACCATCCCCTAGAGGGAGATAGAGGGGTGGCATCCCCAAAAAATCAATTTAGAACTTAAAAAAAAAAACAATAAAAA
Source organism: Psylliodes chrysocephalus (assembly GCA_927349885.1). NCBI lineage: Eukaryota > Metazoa > Arthropoda > Insecta > Coleoptera > Chrysomelidae > Psylliodes > Psylliodes chrysocephalus. The sequence continues at coordinate 26,399,758 of OV651815.1, read as the reverse complement.
TCTACAATTTTTTTTACATACAAATCCAAAATTTCAATTTTTTTTGATAAAATTTTTCCTATTTTTTTTTAACTTTCTGACAAATTTGATAAAAAAATTGAAATTTTGGGTTTGTATGTATAAAAAATCGTAGATTTTAACTGTTTTGTTAAAAAGTTTTAACATTATTTTTTGGGGACCATATCAGATAGGGGTGGGGAGGGGTGAATTTTTTTAATGCAATTTTTATTTTTATGGGATAGTACATCCATATACCAAGTTTGGTCTCAATATCTCGACCCTAAATGCCCTAGCCCCCACAGCCGAACCCCAACCGGATTATTTTTGTTGGTATTTCCCAATAATCCTGTTGGTAGATTGAAGTGATTATTTTCAGGTGGTTCTTTACTGTTTTATTTAAGTCCAAGCTAAAAATTTTTTTCTTTAAATAATATAACTTTATTTCTTTATTATATTTAATATTATTTCTACTTTTTCTAACAATAATCAATTTAAGATATCTACTTTGATTGAGCCAAAATATTTAGTAGGTGTAGTTTTTAATATTATATAAACATACTGTGAATTTGGCTAAGCAGTAACCTTTATTTCTAAAAACAGGAGGACAATGTTACTTGAAAAATGTATATTTAGAATTAATATTTACCACCATCAAATCCCAGACCTGGACACAATTTTTTTTTGTTAGCAATACGGGAAAAGCAGAAGTGACATTTTTACAAATGAAATTAATTTCAACAAATTTCTTTGAGATCATGTATAAAATTATTCATTATTAAAGACACCTTTTATAACCACTATTGCATATTCAAAAAAAGCTTTAAATAAAAGTTTGTCGATATGACTGACTTTTTTTAAATATACCATAAAAACACGTATTCAGATTTCATGGAATACAACACAAATAAACTTTTTTAAATGGGATACCCTCTGTTATTAAATTTCTGGGATATATATTTTTTCTAATTTTACAAATGCATATTATTGATAACCCTATCTTATACCGTTTGTTCTCGAGTAATTTAACGTTGATAATGTAAATATGAAAAAGTTAACATTTATTAAAGTAAAAGATATGAAAATCACAACTATTATGTTTGATAATAAAATAATCCAAATATAGGTAGTTTACAGTGAGGAAGAAAAAGTGTAAATATTTATAAGATATTCGACGTTTAATTAATCAGGAAAAAATAAAAATCATTCCGAAAATTGAATGAAATATATATATGTATGCTATCCCTATTAAAAAATATTCATGTTAAATCCTGTGAAATATGCACGCCACTGATATGGTCATTTGATGACAATAATATTTATGGCATAAAGGAAGGGTAATTTATAATGAATAACCCTGTTAGGTACCTAATAATTTTCAGTAAAAAAATTTAATTCGCACTTTTTTACGTATGTTGGAAAATGAACTATTTGTAATGGCCTCGTATAATGTTTTTTGTACGTTATAATAAAAAATGTCAATGTTAATTGTCTAAGTAAAGTTTTAGAACAGTCAGTTTTCCCCTTTGTATTTGTGGCAGTCATTTTGCTGTACAAAAAGGTAAATAAATTTGAATCTATAAAAAGTTGTATTATTCCACTAAAGGTAAAAAAGCTAAACCCATATATCGAGCGAGGATGCGATGGTAAAGGAAGCAATCTGTTATCATCCATTCATGTGGTCCTTCTAGAGTCGGATTAGTGGAATAATACCCCAGGATTCCATAAAATTTGTTAAATTTAAATAAACGCCGTCCCAGGTGTCCCCCAAACGCGAGCAGGTAGCATCGCAAACGCAAAGTCTAGGTAGAAGCTTCGAGTTCGTTCCAGAAAAGCAGCCATATTTGATCGTCGTCAACGACCAATCATATCTCGCAGATTTAGTGTTGTCACTCACCAGTAGAAGCATTGTGATTTGCCGGGTTTGTCACGTCACGACACAATTTAAATGAGTGGAGGAGCTGCGTCGTGCTTGGAAGAAGCAGGACAGAAAATAGGTCACTAGGTCAGTGATTCGATTGTGATATTTTCAAGTTCAAGGTAACTGTTTGTTTTTATAACCAGCTGTTGAAAAATCAGTGCTAATTCAATTTTAAATGACTACTGTTCGTAACCAAAAGTGAAAATATAAAAGACACTTCTTGTTCAACAAAAATAATTTATTACTATTAGTAGTTAACGATGGAGAAATTAATAAAAAAGAGAGCGATTCAAAAGGGCGGTATTACTCGCATTATTTCATTTTTTAAAAGAAATCAAGACAAATCTTTAACTACTCCTGATTTAACAGTAAGACAAGTAGCTTTAGATGATAGTTTTAAGAAATATTCCGAAATACAAGATGAAATTGAATTATTGGATGAAGCTGAAAGTGCAGACAGAGAAGAAGTTGAATCGAAATATTTTGAAGTCAAAGTAGAAATTCAATCGAAATTAGATGAAATTAATTTAAAAACCTCAACAAATTCTTCATCTGCATTTCAACAAAATGTTCAAAATAGTTCATCTAGCTTACCAAAAATTTCTCTGCCAGTGTTTTCCGGTAAAATGGAAGACTGGAAAGGTTTTATAGATTTGTTTACAGCGTTAGTGATTGATAATACTAATATTACTAATGTAGAAAAATTATGTCATTTAAAAACGTCATTAAACAATGAAGCTCTTAAATTAATTAGCAATTTGAGAGTTGAAAATAATAATTTTGATGTAGCACTAAATATTTTAGAAGAAAGATATGGCAACGAATTATCTCAAGTGAACAACCATATAAAACAATTACTTGATTATCCTTCAATAAATTATTGCACAAGCAAAAATTTGCGTGAACTTATTGCACATCTCAAACAAAATTTACACAGTCTTCAAAACTTAAATGTTACTAATGACTCTTTGTTAGAACTGTTCTTAATTCACATATTTTCACAAAAACTCGATCAAAGGACAAGAAACTGTTTCGAACTAGAGCGAATAAAAGAAATTCAGTTAAAACGCTCGCTTCCCAATTTAACTGATTTTTATACGTATTTAGAGGGTAGATGTCTTTACCTTGAAGGTGCTTCAAATTCTACTGACGAAAGGTTACTCAAAAAAAAGGTTTCTCACTTAATAGTGAACCCCCATGATAATAAATTATCTTCTCTAATAAACTGTTTATATTGTTCGCTCAGTGACCATACTATTTTTAAATGTGTGAAATTCAATTCACTTAATCATTCACAAAAACGACAATTCGTATATACTAACAAGCTTTGCATCAATTGCCTTGGTACAAAACATTTATCGATAGACTGTAAATCAAAAAATTGTTCAATTTGTGATAAAAGACACCACACTTTACTGCATAATGATAATTTTACTAATTCCAAGTACTCTCACTTGAATAATAAGCGCCCTGGTCTTACCAATTTAGGTACCCCTAATGCTCAAAATAATTCACAATTGTTTCTCTTAAATACTCAAAATAATCCATCGAATTACTCTCACTCTAATAACACACGATTTAACCACTCAAGTACTCAAAGTAACCCCACAAATTTATCAAATGATACTCACTCTCAACCAAACACTCAACTGAATTATTCTCAACAGTCTCAAAATACTCGTTCAAATTACAGTCAACCCCATGGTCTCAGTAACCACACTCACACTCAAATAACCCCAGCGTCTCATCAAAATGCAGAAAATACTCAAATCGCTAATCCAAATAATCATTCTTTACATTGTACACAAACTCAAGTAATGAACACTAAGTCTATAGAGAATACATTTACACTATTCAATAACGCAACACAAATACTATTAGCCACAGCTACGGTTCAGGTACAATCAGACAATGGTGAGATTTTTTACGCAAAGGCATTGCTCGATAATGGATCACAGTCATCTTTTATTTCTTCTGAATTATTTAAAAAACTTAAAAATTCATCTTACACAAGAGAACTTCAAATCACAGGAATTACGAATACTTTGATGCAATCAAATAAAATGACTGATATAATAATAAGATCAACCTCGTGTAATAAAAAGTTTAAGGTATCTTGTGCAATATTACCAAAAATCACTTGTGATTTACCCCAAATTGGTATAGGGAAATTTTCATTACCAATACCAAACAATATAGAATTAGCTGACCCTACTTTTTACACCCCTTCAAAAATAGACTTATTACTTGGCTCAGACGTCTATTATGAATTAATAAAACCAGGTTTCATCAGATTAGGTGAAAATCTGCCTCTTTTACAAAATACTTATCTTGGTTGGGTTTTAGGTGGCCCTATTGAAATAAAAAATTGTCTTCCATCACAATCTCAATTAAGTTTTTATGCACAAACAGAACAAAACGATTTGTTAACAAAATTTTGGCAATTAGAGGAAATTCCAAACAAACCGCGTTTAACACCTGATGATGAACTCGCCGAAACTAAGTTTAAAGACACTCTTATTATTTTGGAAAATGGTCGTTTTCAGATTGATCTTCCTATAAAAAATTCAACTGAGCATTTAAAACTAGGAGACTCCTTTTCACAAGCCAGCAAAAGTTTTTATTTGTTAGAAAAACGTTTTCAAAGGAACTATAATTTATTCTCACAATATCAATCATTTATAAATGAATACATTTCGTTAAATCATGCAAGGTATGTTCCATTGACACTAACTAATTCATTAAATGAAAGTAAATATTTTCTACCGCATCATTGTGTGATTCGGGAAGAAAGCATTACAACTAAATTAAGAGTAGTTTTTGATGCCAGCATGAAGACAACATCTGGTATCTCATTAAATGATATAATGTTAAAGGGTTACACGGTACAACCGGAACTGTTTGATATCTTGTGTCGTTTTAGACACTTTAAATTTGTTTTAGTCACTGATATACAAAAAATGTATCGGCAAATTGAAATTAATCCTAAGCATCGATTTTTACTTAATATTCTATGGAGAGATCACCCAGAGCAACCTCTCAAATGCATTGAGTTGTCAACTGTCACATATGGTACTAATTGTGCTCCTTTTCTTGCAACCAGATCGCTTTTTGAATTAGCCAAAAAATACGAAAATAATTTTCCATTAGCCTCAGACGCCCTCATTAATCAATGTTATGTAGATGATATTCTCATGGGCACTAACGACATTGACCAGTTATTTAAATTATATCACCAACTTAAGGATTTATTAAATTTGGCTTGTTTCAATTTACATAAATGGAAATCCAATTCTGTTACATTTTTACAAAAAATTTATGAGAATTCCCATCATATAGACTATAATTTAACGTTAGATAATTCCACTAAAAAGGTCTTAGGTCTTTCTTGGAATGCACTAACTGATGAATTTTCCATCCAATTACCGTCCATCCCTTTTTCACAAATACCCACAAAAAGAAACGTGTTGTCAACAATATCCCAACTATTTGATCCTTTAGGTTTAGTGGGCCCTGTTATTCTAAAAGCTAAACTGATTATGCAAAAAATATGGATCAATAAGATTAATTGGGATGATCAATTACCGCAACAATTGCAAAGTGAGTGGAATACATTTGTAAATACTATCTCAAAATTGTCAGCAGTAAAAATTCCGAGATATATCTTTCTATCTATCAAAATAATAAGTATCGATATTTGTGGATTCTGCGATGCAAGTCTCAAGGCTTACGGAGCTTGCATCTACATAAGAACTTTATATGAAAACAATCAAACTTCCTCACATTTAATTTGTTCCAAATCTCGAGTTGCCCCACTGAAATCATTAACGTTACCTCGTTTAGAGTTGTGTGGAGCATATCTTCTTTCCAAACTCACTGAGAAAATAGTTTCCCTTGTTAAATCCAAATTAATCATAAATCATGTATATCTGTTTACCGACTCTCAAATTGTATTGTGTTGGTTAAAATCTCATCCGTCACGTTGGACAACCTTTGTTGCCAACCGAATTGCAGATATTCAAGAGCTTACATATTCTTACCAGTGGTGTCACGTAAGGTCAAGCCTCAATTCGGCTGATTTCGTATCTCGTGGAGCAGACCCTGAACAAATAATCAACTGCCCCTTATGGTAGCATGGTCCTGAATTTATCCAAGATCCTAACGTGAATCTGAATAATTTTGTTATGAACCAATGTTCAGAAAATTTGCCAGAGCAAAGAAAAACCTTTGTGCATCATCTAATAAATGAATCAAATTGTGAAGAAATTTTTGACCGTTTTAGTGATTTCACCAGACTACACAGAGTTCTAACTTTTTGTCTTCGTTTCATTAATAATGCAAACCCAAACTCAGAAAAACTTTCTGGGTCACTGTCAGTACAAGAGCTGCAAAATTCACTCACTAAAATTATAAAATGTGTACAATCTAGATATTTCTCCCGAGATATTCATGAACTCAATAAAGGAAAATACGTATCTAATAAAGATTTACTTCCTTTACATCCATTTGTAGATACGTGTGGCCTTCTTAGAGTTGGAGGCAGACTCTCAAAAGGTGATTTATCTTTCAATCAAAAACACCCCATTCTACTCCCAGCTAAAGACCATATTACTCACCTTTTAATAAAAAAGGAACATTTACGTTTGTACCATGCAGGTCCCAAATCAGTATTAGCTAATTTAAGATTGCGTTATTGGCCTATTAACGGCATTCGCGAAACTAAAAAGATCCTTAAAAACTGTGTTACATGTCATCGATTTAAGGCGCAGATTGCTCAACAAATTATGGCAGATTTGCCAAAATCCCGCATTTCCATCGCACGCCCATTTTCTAAGGTAGGAATTGATTTTGGAGGTCCCATATTAATAAAATCATCTCCTTTGCGAAAGGCACCCATATTAAAAGCCTATTTTGCAGTCTTTGTATGTATGGCCACTAAAGCCATACATATAGAACTTGTTTTCAGATTTGACATCTGAAGCATTTTTGCTTACACTTAAACGTTTTATTGCACGAAGAGGTAATCCTAATGAAATTTTTAGTGATAACGCTACAAATTTTGTAGGCGCGAAAAATCACTTACATGATGTATATAAATTTTTTAAATCTCAAGACAATTTAGAAAGTATATTTAATTTTTTAAGTTTAACGGAGATTAAATGGACGTTTTTACCTCCTAACAGTCCCCATTGGGGCGGGTTATGGGAAGCAGCAGTTAAAAGCACAAAATTCCATATAAAAAGAGTCCTTGGTGACGCACATTTAACTTTTGAACTTCTAACTACTGTCCTTGCTCAAATCGAAAGTATTTTAAACTCTCGGCCTTTATGTCCGCTATCAAATGACCCTTCGGACTTAAGTTTTTTAACGCCAGGTCATTTTTTAATAGGCACCAATCCAATGTCTTACCCTGAAAAAGACCTTAGTGAAATCCCAGAAAATAGGCTATCATTGTGGCAAAAGGTCACGCAAATTAATCAAAGATTTTGGAAAAGGTGGAGTGTTGAATACCTAAACCTTTTACAACATCGGCCAAAATGGCATACTAAATCAAAAAATTTAGAAATTGATGACCTTGTACTAATTGTTGAAAACAACACCCCTCCTCTTCACTGGCCACGTGGAAGGATACTAGAGATAATTTTGAGTCACGATAATAAAGTGCGAGCTGTAAAGGTTAAAACACAAGATGGTATTTTTGTTAGGCCAATTGTTAAAATATGTCCTTTTCCTGCAGCATCCGCATAGGTGTTTAAATATTTTATAATTGTTTTTTTTCATTCTGATTTATTTATTGTTTTGTTTTGAAGCTAAACACTTCAAAAGGGGGGAGGATGTTGGAAAATGAACTATTTGTAATGGCCTCGTATAATGTTTTTTGTACGTTATAATAAAAAATGTCAATGTTAATTGTCTAAGTAAAGTTTTAGAACAGTCAGTTTTCCAATTTGTATTTGTGGCAGTCATTTTGCTGTACAAAAAGGTAAATAAATTTGAATCTATAAAAAGTTGTATTATTCCACTAAAGGTAAAAAAGCTAAACCCATATATCGAGCGAGGATGCGATGGTAAAGGAAGCAATCTGTTATCATCCATTCATGTGATCCGGCTCGAAGGACCACATGAATGGATGATAACAGATTGCTTCCTTTACCATCGCATCCTCGCTCGATATATGGGTTTAGCTTTTTTACCTTTAGTGGAATAATACAACTTTTTATAGATTCAAATTTATTTACCTTTTTGTACAGCAAAATGACTGCCACAAATACAAAGGGGAAAACTGACTGTTCTAAAACTTTACTTAGACAATTAACATTGACATTTTTTATTATAACGTACAAAAAACATTATACGAGGCCATTACAAATAGTTCATTTTCCAACAACGTAGATTAAAGAAAAATGTAATTTCGTGTTTTCTTGGTGCAGACATTTTGCGAGACGCTGTATATTCAAATCCAAAATGATGTATTTTCTTTTAACACATACCTAATACAAATTTATTAGCAAAATTTAAATACTTGTTATTTTCAGTATATTTCTTCTTTAGACACACACATTTTTAGTTTCATTGTCAAAAGATTTGAATAAAATTACTGGACCTTATAATATTCTATTATAATTTGATGATCCCGAGTGGCCATAGCAAAAAGACGAAATTTGAGAATGAAGATTTAGATATCATTAACGTAAAATTAATGTTTTGAAATGATTTTAAGTTTTACCAATTTAGAAAATAAAATTAATTAATAAAAAAAAAAGTGTCTACTCGTGGGTTTGAACTCGGAACCTTTCGATTCATAGACGAGTACTCTAAATATTCGTTATGGAGGCTTACGAAAAAGTTTTAATTTTTAACGCTGATAATCAGATTGCTTTTAGTTTCATTAAAATCTCAGTTTATTTTTAAATATAGACAAATATCTTGTGGAATGCTATTATTTATTGATTCTTCGCAAGAATCACTAATTTTTAATTATATTTAATCTTAATAACTAAAATAATATATATTGACAATTAATTTGACGGAATTGTCACTTATAAAGTTCTAACATCTGACGTAGAGGGCGTATCTAACCAGTAAATAAAATCGTTAGTTCAATGATTGTACCAATAGATGTCGGGCGCGATTGCCTCCAATAACTTTTGCATGGCGATTATCCTACTATAGTTCTTTATACAATGACTGAGATGTTACCCGTTTAACTTGAAACCACCAAATGCCCTGCTCCATTATGTTATTACAACTAACGTGGAACGCCCACCACCCAATTATACTACATTGGATAAATTTTTTAATAAATAGTTTTTTTTTTTTGTTTACAGCTATTACGAAATACTAATGAAGAGTTAGGCCAGTATCAAGGTATTTCTTAAGTGCTAAGGGTAAGTAAACGCTTATTTATTTTCAGTTATTTTAAAGTAGTCTAACAATAGCTCTTTGTGCATTAAGAGAGAAAAGTAATACTGTTCTGTCGAAAGCGGCAACGAACTTTTCCCTCAAAATGCGCACAAGATTTTATCTACCATCACATTATTTCAAGAAAAAGGTATACAAACTAAACATATCAAATGAATTTAATTGCAAATCGCCTACTTTAAACATCTAAACATTGCGTATCGTGTATAATACTGAATTTGAACATATTTTTAAAGCTTTGTGTTCCTTAAATTTATTATATAATAGTTTCTTGTTAGTTATCAGTGATTTTAATATCAGCAAATATGCGGAATATATTATTAACGGCAAAACTAACAAACAAATTTCAATAATTAATGACTTCTCTCAACTCGTTATGATAATAATAGGATATTAGATCTAGTCTTCTTTAATGATTAATGTCTAGTTAAAAAATCGCTTAATCCATTTGTAGTAGAAGATAAACATCATCCTGCTCTGGACATCACTTGTTACTTGGAAGTAAAAACTAACCGTAAAAACAACCTGAAATTGTCCTTTGAAAACTGTTATAATTTCAAAAAAAGCCAATTTTCCACTACTGTACAATTTAATTTCCAGTATCGACTGGGCATTTTTAAAAGCCTTTAATAAAGCAGAAGACCCTTGTACATATTTTTATGGAAAGTTATATAATATTCTTGATAAATGTTGTCCCAAATATTCCTGCAAGCATCAAAACAAATATCCAGCGTGGTTTAATAGAGAAATAATCAATCAGTTACGCGTCAAAAGTAATATGTGGAAAAAATACAAACGAGAAAATGATTTAAAAGCATTTGAAGAATTCAAACGCATGAGAGCTGCTTTAAAATTAAAAGTAGACATTTCTTACAGAGCATATATTAAAAAGAATGAACAAGAGATATCTAGTAATCCAAGTAAATTTTGGGCATTTATAAATAGTAAGAAATCACAATCCAAATCCCCCTCAAATAATCTCTAATGACAACAAATTACTAAAAACTCCATTAGATATTCTCAATGGATTTGCTGACTTCTTCAAACAGTCATATTACCTCTAGCCCATTTATTGCTAATTTAAATTCACGACTCAATGTTCCGTTCCTTAATGTCAATAGTTTTACCGAAAAAGAGGTATATGAAGCTCTAAAGTCTATTAAACCTAAAAAGACAACTGGTCCAGACCATATTCCAGCTTTTATTTTAAAGGATTGTGTCTTTCAACTTACTCCTCCGTTAGTCACCCTCATAAATATATGCCTCAGGACATCAACAGTTCCAGATATTTGGAAGACCTCAAAAGTATGTGCAGTTTTTAAAAGGGGGATAAAAGAGATATAACCAATTACAGACCAATATCCATAATATGCACTTTCTCCAAAATATTTGGATGAAAACATCATAAAAAATTATTACAAATCAAGTTTAACCAGCTTTCATTCAAATAAATTGAAACCCTCCAATCTCAATTTATTTGGGTGAAAACATCATAAACAATTATTATAAATCAAGTTTAACCAACTATCACTCAAATAAATTGAAACCATCTTATATCATTATGTTAGTAAAATGCTATCAGTCAATCAACATGGGTTTATGAAAGGTCGCTCAACAGTCACAAACCTGGTTACCGTTACACAATATATTGCTGAATCTATTGATGAGCTCGTCCAGACTGATGTCATCTACACAGATTTCTCAAAGGCATTTGACAGTATTCTTCTTGGAAAACTCACATGGTTTGGGTTGTCCCCCCCTTTGATAAATATTTTTCAGTGCTATTTAGTAAATCGTACTCAGTTTGTACAGCTTAATGGGTTTAAGTCTCTTAAATTTGCAACAACATCTGGAGTTCCTCAGGATTCCATTTTGGGCCCGTTACTATTTAATATTTTCATCAATGATATTTCGAGTATAATTAAAGAGCAGTTTTTAATGTATGCAGATGATTTAAAATTATACAAGCGTGTGACAAGTATTGGCGACTGTGAACAACTTCACATGAACTTAAATCTAGTGGTTGAATGGTGTAATAATAATAAATTTGAACTTAACCTAAATTAAATGTAAAGTTATGTCTTTTACTTTAAAAACCGACCAAATAAAATATAATTATTTAATAGATCATATCTCACTTCAGCGACCAGATACTTCTACAGATCTTGGGGTAATTTTTGATCCCGGATTGACCTTTATATGTCACATAGATAAAATGATTGAAACATCGTATCGTACGTATGGTTTTATAACTCGCTGTACCAGGAATTTTAAAGATGTAGCCACATTAAAAACTTTGTATTACTCTCTTATAAGATCAAATCTTGAGTATGCGTCTGTCATCTGGAGTTCATTTTACCAACTTCACACGGATCGAATTGAAGCAGTTCAATGGCGGTTTCTAAAATTACTGTGTTAAAGGAGGATGGTGTTTATCCGCCAATCGGAGTACCACACCAAAATCTTCTTCAAAGATATCACTTTTTAATCCTCATAAAAAGACGCGAATACCATTGTTATATGTTAGGTTTCAAAATTGTTAACGGTTTAATTGATTCCCTGAATTGTTGAGAAAAATTGATATCTGTATTCCGAGAGTATCTTCTATAAATTCTGACATATTTCACATATCCGTACCTCGCACAAATGTTCTGAAAAATTCTCCACTTCATTACAGGAGATTTTAATATTCACTTTGATAAAAATTGCCAAGGGAAAAAAAGGTTACAAGACAATTAGTAACTGAATATACTAGAATATTTAAAGATTCTAAATCGATCATCGATCTTGTCTTCACTAATGATTACACCATAACCGCTGATGTTGGTAAGGATTGCATCATTTCTGATCATTCTATCGTATACATTAAAAGAAGGGAAACGGAAGAAAAAACATACTGACTTTAAAAAAACTAGAGGTAAATGAGATTACAATAAAATGGTCAATATGTTGATTGAAAAAGACTGGGGATATTCATTTACTAACGTAAATATTGTTAGTGATATATTTATGAATAACATATTATCTGTAATAAATGTTGTGTCTAAACCAAGTATTGTAAAGAAAACTAATTGTGTTAATCAATGGTTTGATAATAATTGTAGAAATGCTATTTCGGCTAAGAATAGAGCTTACAAAAAATTTGTTTTCACGAATCAGGTAGAGGATTGGAATAACTATAAGGAAACCAGAAATTCATCGGTTAGAATTTTAAGGGAAGCTAAAATAAAATACTATGAGAAATCAATTTATGACAATAGAGGAAATCCGAAATTATTGTGGAAAAGTCTAAAAAAAAAAAATAGTAGGAACGAAAAATACAGAAATAATATCAGAAACCTTACATTGTAATGGAATAATTTATAGTAATAATCTGCCAAATATTTTAAATCAGTAATATGTAACAAGTATAAATGACCTAGTGGTAAATATAGGAATAACTGGAATATGTGATGACGTCCTGCTTGATTCAATTCCAATAAATGCTGTAATAATGACAAACTTTCAGATGATTAATATTCAACAACTTTATGAAATAATTAATTCCCAAAAGAAAAAAAAATAGTACAGATGAAATTGGTATTGATTTAATGAGGCATCTTTATCACGTTTTGGGTTATCCTTTATTAAATTTGATTAATTTAAGTTTGGAAAAAGGAACTGTTCCTCAATGTTTTAAAACATCTACTGTCTTACCCTGGGTTTATAAGGCTTGACATTTTCTGCCTTAGATCATGGTGGACTGTATGACTATGTTCGAAATATGTTACCTGGGGTGAAGGCCTTATGCTTCACCCTGTAGCGTCTGGAAGATACTCTCGAAGTTCTGGTTGATGCACTGATTTTATTCAAATGAAACTATCACCTTATATTTGAATATGATATATTCACGGCTTACTGATTCCACATTTTACATATTAATACTTGGTTACATAAATTATTAATTTATTACATGTTACAACTTTTTAAATCAAATCGCACAAATCCTTTCACTTAAATTTGGGCTTGCTGCCGGCGTTGACAAGATTTTTGATGTGTGTTTTGTTTGAATGTCGAAACGAAAGTGAAAGTTTTTTCTCCGATACAATTCCGCCAGCCAGCGATGGTTTTACCGCCTTTTTTCTCATTGGCCGTCCCAGATCACATGATTGCGTACGTGATCAAATTAACTGTTTGCGAAGACACAGGTGTCTTTGCGACATACCAGGTGTCTGGCGGTCATTTGAAAGTCAAGCGTGTTGTTTCAAGTTTAGATAATTAGTTTATACAGGGAGTGAATATTCAGTACTTTATTATTTTTGTTTGCTAAAAGCGGAGGTTTATACAGGGAGTGTCTACCTAGTATTTAGCAGATAGGACATGTTGAATGTAATTTCAACAATCTACCACAGTTCCTATTCCTAAAGTGATAAATACAAATAGAGTTGATCAACTGAGACCTATAAATATGTTGCCATTTTGTAAAAAGGTACTTGAACCGGTTGTGTATAAACAAATTGTGAAGTTTTTAAATGATAATGATACATTATGCAGTTATCAATCAGGTTTCAGAAACTCGCATTTTTGTGAAACGGCTCTACAGTTAGTTGTGTCTGACATGAAAAAAATATTAGATAAATCAGGAATTGGCATTTGTGCAGTTTTTATAGACCTTCGAAGAGCTTTTGAAACTATAGATCGCAGAATTCTTTTGTTAAAATTAAAAAGGTATGGGTTTAATGGTTCTGTATGTGATTGGTTAGAAAATTATCTATCAAATAGATTTCAAAAAACAAAGATTAATGATAATACATCAGATTTATTATTAAACGATGAAGGCGTTCCCCAGGGCAGTGTCTTGGGTTCTTTACTCTTTATAATATATATGAATGATCTGGGATTGAAATTTGTTTAGTATTTTGAGGCGACGAAGGTCGAAAAATTGAATTTGTTAAATGTTCAAACACTAAATTCTTTATAACATTGGTAAAAATTAAGATATTTAAAAAAACAAAAATGCGTTTTGAACTTAAGGGATGTGACTAGTGATTCCCAGAAGGGGGCAAGAGAAATCCCAAAATTGGGCATATGGCGGAAGGGCAAAATGCACCGCGGTCCTAATTTCATTGTTTGTCTATAACGGCCAAACTATTTGAATTTTTTTAATGCCACTTACAAAGCTTACTCTTAAATATGAAATCTTATGTGTGTGTGAATTTCACCGACATCGGACCATAATTGGCTAAGATATTAAACAATTAAATAATTTTTTTTTCCAAAAAAAAAAATAATTTTTTTTTCGAAAGTTTGAAGTGGCACAAAAATGCCAAAAATGTACCCAATGGCTCAAAACTTTTTTTTTGAGTACTCTATTGTGTTTAAAATACGATTACATTACGGAAAATTCGGCAAATATATTTTATCTATTTTTTTGACCACTGTTCATTGAGTGACGACCAAAAAACACGGCTTTTGAGAAAAGTTGCCTAAAATTGACAATTTTTAGTTTTTTTGTCTGAAAATTAAACGAACCCAAATTTCATGTCTTTTAAATGTGTATGCAGAGTTTAAAGTGTATATATTTCTTCTAAGTTGTAGAATTCTCCCGACAAAAGTCCCATTACACGCGCTCCGCGGGATCCAAAACTCGTGTATACACTACATTACTGTAATTTGATTTTTTTGCTATTTCCAGTTTTAAATTTATTGCATATCTAAATTTATTAGGCTTAAAATATATTAAATTGTATTTTACTGACTTGTTATAAGACGTTTATTGAGTTTTGTGCAAAATATAGAATTACCAGATATTAGCGAACAAAAAGCAAGCTTATACCAAGTTGGAACTTACACTCAGGCTTAGGATTAATTTCCTAACATTTTTAAAGTATACCTTTTTGTGTATTTTTTTGTGCTCTTTTCGATGGCGAAGTTAGTTTTTTCAAATATATTTATTTTGTTAGATGTTTTCGGAAGACCCGGAAAAAATCTCATGGGAAAAAAATTAAAAAAAAAACCACGCCTCTGGTTTCCTGCGAATTCCCGAAAAATTATGTCAGATTTCGCCGCGGGACTTACTTTATTTGAGAGCCAACAAAAAAATACGCAACTTCTCTCATGGGCACATATGTCTAACATTTATAATTTCGCCACAAATTCATCGCAAATTTCATGTCCATGGTTCTGATCAAAAAAACGAAAAGACGACTTTTTGGTAAAAGCACTTCTGGCGGCGAGAAATTCGCCATTAAAACTACCTGTGCAATGAATTTCCGAACTATTTTTGCCTCCTCTTTCGAATGGTGCATTTATTTTCACTATCGGAATGATACTTGCCCAGATAATTAGCATTTTTACAGTGGAAAATTCCGGAAAACCCGGTTTTTCCTAATTTAAAAAAAATTGAAAAACTGCTACATCTTTTTTTTTTTTTTTTTCGGAAAGATCACATTAAAATACACAAGGTCCTTTTTGTTTCATCCAATTACAAATTAATGTAAGCTCGAAGGGGCTTTTTTTCGTTATTTAATTGGACTAATAATAAGTATTTAGGTTTAAATTTAAATGAAGTCATAAATGACGAAGTCATTGAGAATGTTGAAGAAATAAAATACTTAGGGTTAATACTAGACAGAGAATTGAAATTTAATAAGCACATTGGTTATATGTCTAAAAAAATTGGTAAGAAAATTGGTTTTATGAGAAGGGTATCACTGTTTTTATCTATATCGACTAGACAAACCATCTATAATACACTGAATTTACCTCATTTCTATTACTGTAGTACTATTATTTATACAGGGTGTTCTAATTTTGATAGGTTACAAATCCTTCAGAATAAGGCAATGCGGGCAATATTGGGATGTAATCGTTTTACTAGCTCACAGTTAATGTTGGAAGCTTTAAATTGGATGACAATTGAACATCTACTTTATATTCAGACGATAATATTTATATATAAAATGGTTAACAACATGTTACCTGAATACTTAAACTGTCAGCTTGTACCAGTTGCAAATATTCACGGGCGTAACACTAGAACGGCAAATTCTATAAAATTTTATGTGAATTCAAGTAACAAAACCAGCTCCATGAAAAGTTTATTTCATAAGGGTATAGTTCAGTTTAATATTCTGCCTGATGACGTTAAAGCAAGTTCAAGTGTAAACGTGTTCAAAAAAAAGATGAAGAATCATGTAAAGTTTATATAAACACAATTCGTTTTTTATGTTATTTCTTGTTTGTTTCGAAACAATAATATTTAATTTAATATTCAAAAACCCACTGATTTTTCCTAACGAATTTTTTTTTTTATTTTTTTATTCATGTCTGGTTTTTAAATTGTTAATCTACTTTCTAACCTCATAATGTACCTACGTTACTTTCTGTACTTATTATCTTTTGATAAATAAACATTATTTTATTCTATTCTATACTATTAGCCGCATTGTAAATAGTGTGAGTAGTGACATTGACATCTTCTCATGCAAACTTAGGGAAATAAAATATCATTTCCTAACTTAAAAAGAAAAGAAATTAAATTGTATTGCATTGTATTTTACCTACTAGCTGTTTACAAATTTTTTTATATTTTGTACCGTCTTCATAATGTATGTGTTTTTTTATTCCTGCTCTGTAATTGGGATTGCCTGTAGAGCATTGTAATAGATAAATAAATAATACAGGGTGATTCAAAATTGAGTACAAAGATTTTAAAGGCGTATTTGCCAACCAAAAATAAGATATATTTTTTATATAATCGTATGTCCCAATTTTCTTCGTTTTCTAGTTTTTAAAAAATTCGGTTTTTTTATCAATTACTCAAAAACCTTTCAACAGATTTAAATAAAATTTAGTAGGCTTATTTATCGCCATAAGGGCCTTTCTTTGGTGAAAATAAAATAAATTTAATAATTCCAGTGGCGTCTCAGAGGGCTATCTACTGGATACTTATAGGTAAAATTATGGTACGGCACTGCTTTTGTGACAATTAATTTTTTTTGTTTAGATTAAGCAGTCAATAATATAAGATTTTTACCTCCTGAGATTTACTCGTATGTAGTTTTGTTTTTAAGGAACAAATATGTGCTTGGCCGTATTAAAACATGTAATAATTTTACATCATTTATTGAGATTCATTTAATTTCTTTAATTTCTTTTTAAAATTAAACTTATCCTAAGTAATAGAAAAGCTGATTTTCATAACAAATGCTGGCAATGCCTGCCTCCTGCGGTGATACAACCCTACATTCTTCGCCTCATGGACTGCCAAACGTACTCGAAAATTCCGGGAGTGTTTCTAACTCTCGAAGGCATTAAATATCCCTTGTTGTAGGATTTCAAATCAAGGAACTGGTCCTGCATAAGACACCAGGCTTTCATATCCCCATAAAAAGAAATTCAACGGGGTAGAGTCTGGGGAACGCGGTGGCCACACTATTGGACCTGCTCAAATCCAACAGGGTACAGTCTAGGGAACGTGATGGCCACGCTATTGGACCTGCTTAAATCCAACAGGGTACAGTCTGGGGAACGTGATGGCCACGCTATTGGATCCAGCGTCTGGGGAATTCAATATCTAAATATTCGCGGACAGTTATTCAAAAATGGGGAGGGCTCCATCGTGCTTACAATAAAGGTTTTGGCGAATATTCAACGACGCATCCTCCAATAAACCGGGTAAAATATTTTGTAAAAAGTCCAGGTAAGTATCACCATTTAAAGTTCAGGGAAAAATAAGTCCCCAAATATTCAAACTGAACTGTTCTTGGTGGTTCGACTGTCGAAGTTTGGATCCCTGGCACAATTATTTAGTATCCATCTTGCGAATTGTACCCGCAGGGGAAAATCGCGTGGGAGCAAACCTTGCACGCGCTGGATATGGTATGGATAAAGACTATTTCGATATAAAACTCTTTAAACTGTTGATTGACGAAGGTTTCAATCCCGTGCCTTTTGCCTCGAGCTTAATGCAGGATTCTCCTCAATAACTTGCAGAATTTCCTCTTCAGTCACCATGTTTTGAACTTTACGCGGCTTACCAGCATTTATTCTGGTAGTTTGGAATCTTCCAAATTCCCGGAGATGCCGATGAGAGTTGCTAAAAGTTCTGCAGTTGGGCAGTTGACAATGAGGAAATCTTAACGAATACATCTTACGAGCTTCAAACGCGTTTTTATCAGCGAGACCATAAAAAAAATAAATATCTGCAAGGTGTTTAAATGAACATGGTTCATTTTCCATTGTTAAAAAAAGAAAAATGAAAAACAACTACACAAAAATAACTCAATTGACTGTAAACGCCAAAACGTAAATAATGACAAATGTGTCATTATTTAGGAGAAAAACGAAATACTGCCAATAAATGTCACAGCCCCCTAGGTTTTTTTAAAGTAATTTTCATGGTAGTTACAATTTTTTTTTTAGAAAATGAAAACAGAATTATTAATTAAATAAAATCACACTTTGAGACGCCATTGGAATAAATAGTGAATGAAATTTCATATCACAAATAAAAATTAAGACAGACCTATTTGGCGACAATCTCTATCATTTAGTAATTAATTTTTTACTTGTTTTAATAGGGGCCAAACACAGATTTTGATTTTTTTCTTGGAAATAAAGCTAGATAAGAGAAAAGCTCAAGAGGCAAGAAAGTTACATTATTGACCGATTAATCTAAACTTGTCAAAAAGGCAGTGCCGTATCATCATTTTACCTATAAGTATCAAGTAAGTAGCCCCCTGAGGCGCCTCCACAATTATAACTTTATTGTATTCTCATCAAAGGAAGGCCATTATGACGACAAATAAGCCTAGTAATTTTTTTTTTCAAATAGGCGGAAACGTTTTTGAGTAATTGATAAAAAACAATTTTTAAAAAAACTTTTACACCCCTGTATCTAGAAAATGAAGCAAGTTAAGACATACAATTATATGAAAACAACTTTCTTATTTTCGGCTATTTAATACGCCCTAAAAATCTTTGCACTCAAGTTTAAATATATTGCCTATCTCCTGAATTTTTCTAGTGGCTATTGTTTATAAATATAGTTTAATTTCGCTAAGAACTAATAATTATGTCGTGAAACAATAATAGAAATTATTTAATTTACTAATTATATTCATATCCCTGCAACATATGTTCAATTTACATGCTTTTTGCCATGAGAAAGGAGACGAGCAACAAAGCTGTAAATTTTGTCAAAGGACGAGCGACAAAGCTGTTACTTAATTAAATTCGAGGAAAACGTCAACTTTGCGGTCGGATTTCGAAGCGCAAAAGCTTACTGTGAATAGTGATCGTAGACAATAGTATATTACGTAACAAGAGTTGTAAGTAACCCATTACGCACGAAGTGAAAAAGTTTATTAGTTTATAAGTAAATTTCGCGAGTGCGTAATGGGCTTACAACTCGTATAACGTACTATATTTTTTCTACGCCCACTTATTTTCTTCTATTAAATAAAGGACATATGCTTGTATCGCCAATCCATAAATTTTCGATAGGTAATTTCGTACCTTTTTTTTGGATTTTAGTGGTAAAAAATTATGTGTGGCATCTTGAGATTTTTCTAAAATCTCCGGTGAAGTGCTCATAATTTCATCACTTTCATTACCAACAGACATATTCGTAGTAGTGCAGGGCATAGTGGCGCATTCGTTTGCAAAATTGTTTTAATTCGTAATTTTTTTTTAAATGTCCGGAAGGCTTTCCTGATTATAAAAGTGTAAGATGACACTCGATATCTGTTGATGTTATTGTTAAAACAACGAAAAATTAATTAAGCCAGAAAAAATGCATGTTTTGCAATTACTTTTTTTTATATTCTTCAAGATATTTCAAATAAAAAAAGTCCATAAATGTTTTAAAATCCGAAATTGACGAAAATTCTAATTTTCTTTAATTAAATAATATACCTTAAAATATAAAATACTATAATTTTAAATTTTTTACCGAATATTCAAACTATAATAAACAAAATAACCTAAATAAATTTTCAAAATTTTGTTTCTTGTTATGTTTTTTTTACGTCATAACAATATGCTTCCTACGCGCGTGTACTTTTAGAGAGTACTTCTATCTCACTTCCAACTCAATGTATAAGATGGGTAAGAGAAAGAAAGATGACGCGCTGAATCAATTTTTTGCTGTTAACCGGCAAATATAACAAAATGTTATGAAAAATGTTAATTATATTTTTGTTTAAACTTATTACCGCTGAAAAACAGAAAAAATTGATTTAGCGCGTCATCGGGCTTCTTCTTACCCATCTTATACATTGAGTTGGAAGTGAAATTGAAGTACTTCTCTCTAAAAGTACACGCGCGTAGGAAGCATATTGTTATAACGTAAAAAAAACATAACAACAAACAAAATTTAAAAAATTTATTTAGGTAATTTTGTTTATTATAGTTTGAATATATGGTAAAAAATTTAAAATTATAGCATTTTAAATTTTAAGGTATATTATTTAATTCAAGAAAATTAGAATTTTCGTCAATTTTGGATTTTAAAAAATTCATAACATTTAAAGGATTGAAGATACGATGATGGGCGTCAGGACTTTTTTTATTCCAAATATTCTAAAGAATATAAAAACAATTAATTCATTGCAAAAAATGCATTTTTCTGGCTTAATTAATTTTTCGTTGTTTAAACAATTGTAATAATATAAGTACTTTTATATATTATCATACTGTATATAATTTTTGTAGTTGTTATGGTTCTTTGAACTTGGATATAATTAGGTTAAGGAATGTATTTTATTATTTAATATTAAATTTTATAATGTGTTGATTCGACACTTATTTCGACGACGTAACAATTGTGTAGGTTCGTTGAAATAAGTGATCGAAGAATAGATTATTCAATAAATAACTTTCGTATAATCGAGTTGATTTTTATTTGCTATTAATAATACATGGTGACGTAAAACATCCAAAGACTAGTACCATCACATGGCGATCCTGCCAGTCCAGAATATTATGAAGAAATATAAATATATATGGCAAGAAAAATAATTATGGAAATAAATTAAGGAAATATTAAAGAAAATTAAATAAAGAATTATTAAGAAGATGGCTGGAAATACAAATTCTAAAGAGGTAAAAGAAGAAGCAATAATCGCTCAAAGTGGAAACAGTGGAGGTCAAACAAACACAACAGAATTTTTCACACCCAAAAATATTATAGAAGCAATGTTCGAGGTATTGGCATTCGTATTTTTGTTGATGCTATCAAGAAATGCAAGAAAATGTTAGAGAGAAATGTGGCTAAACAAATTAGAGCTAGCCAAGAATTAGTTTAGAGAAGGAAATACCAGAAGATTTTTATTTTTTAGCTTTTTAGGTATGACTAAATAAAATAATCATTATAATGGAATGAGTTTGCAAAAGGAATTTGAAAATCTAATAGAAGAACTTAAAGTGTTTCATAGAAATCTATTAAAAGACAGTAACGAAAGAAGAAGTGATATAAATGTAACTAACCGTAATTTTAAGAATTTATATAAGTTTAAAGATAGTTTTAAAGAGGTAAAAATATTATTTAATAAATCAGACGTAGATTTTCGCTCAAAAGCTTATATTAAAGAACTTGCAATTATTGTTGATAAACTTATTGTGGCAATTACAGTTAATTTAGTTGAAAGGTTACAGTTTTCGCACAACATAGAGAAAACTGAACGGGAAACCAATTTAGAATCAGACTCTTCTCTTTCAGATTGCTCAAATAAAGTTAAAATGGCTGAAAAGTTTGATTTAAAAACCGCGGCTAGTCTGCTACCAGTTATGAATGGTACCGCAACTGTTACTAATCAATTAATTGATGCTATTGAGTTGTATGACGCTATGCTTGATGCTGAAGGAAAGAAATTATTAACAACTTATATTCTAAAGTAAGTCAAAATGCCAAAATTAGACTAAATAAAATTTATAATAATAATCAAAATCTAGTTAGTGATCTTAAAAAGTTTTTCATTTCTAAAAAATCTTCAACATCATTAGCTACACAACTACATAATGCTAAACAAGGTTCAAAAACTATCGAACAGTTTGGGAAAACGTTAGAAGAATTGTTAACCGACTTAACGCTTACCCAATACAACGATAATGAAAATAATCTTCAGATTTTAAGTGAAGTAAATGAAAAAATTGCTCTCAACACTTTTGCAAATGGATTGCGACATAGGAATTTGCAAACTATTATTAAAGCTCGAAATTATGCAAAACTGAATGAAGCAATCTAAGGGGCTAAAGATGAAGAAATCAATTTAAACAATTTTAATAATGACAATGCGCAAGCATATCATATGAGAGGTCGTCAACATTTTAAATTTAATAACAAAATTTCTAGAGGGGTTAATAATCAAAATAACTGTAATAAAAATTATTCTAGAAATAATGTTAGTTTTAAGAACAGAGGACATATATACCCGGGTAGATTTAACAGTAATATGAGAGGAAATAATTTTAGAGGCAAAGATAGGAGAATATTTCATGTAAATAATTCGGATGAATCAAATAGCTCAGAAATCCCTTCAACAAGTGACACGTTTTTTCGTGCCTAATAATATGGCATATAATAACTATAAAATATTTACCTTAAATGGCTTAAATTTTGTAGAATTTTTCTTCAAAAATCATAAATTAATATTTCTTTTAGATACAGGGGCTAGCGTAAGTGTTATTTTTAAAAATAGGATATTTAATAATGAAATAATTGATGTTTCAAAGAAATTACGCATAAATGGTATATCTGGGTCAGTTTTATCAGCTGGCACAGTGAATATTACATTACAAATAGATAAAGTAAATCTTTGTCTTGAATTTCAACTTTTAGACGTCCTTGAACCAGACCTTCAAATGCACGGTATCTTAGGCTCAAATTTCTTTTACGATTATTTTGCAAAAATAGACTATGAAAAATTTTTATTCTCATTTTCATATCATAATAACCGACATGTGATTCCTATTCAAACAACACATCAAATTAATTATATGTCAATTCCCGCTAGATGTGAAGTAATTAAATATTGTAAAGTAAATATAAACGAAGATTGTGTTCTACCTAACGAATTATGTGAAGGTGTTTTTATAGCTGGTACTCTTGTTAGGGCAAAACAAAATTTAATTCCTGTCACAATTTTAAACGTGAGAGACCAGGAAGTTACGCTAAGAAATTTTACACCAAAATTAGAAAAACTAGATAACTATGATTTGTGCGAATTTAAAACAAAACCTACCTTTTCAGTTAACAGAGCAGATAAGTTATTAAATTTAATAAAATTAGAACATTTAAATACGGAAGAGAAAAACTCATTGGAAAAAATTGTAGTAAAATATTCCGATGTGTTTCATCTAGAAAATGATCCGTTAACTGTTTCTAATATTTGTAAAGAAAAAATTAAACTAAAAGATTCAGCAAAGCCAGTTTTTCGAAAACCTTATCGTTTACCTCATGCTCAAAAAACACAAATTCATTCAGAAATTGATAAAATGTTGTAAAATGGTATTATTGAAGAAACTAAATCAGAGTGGCAATTTCCTTTATTAATTATTCCAAAAAAGGGTTTAAATGAAAGAGGCGAACGCCGAGTAAGAATAGTTATAGATTATAGACAATTAAATTCGCAAATAGAAAATGATAAATTTCCATTACCTTGTATTACAGAAATTTTAAATGCATTATCAGGTGCAATGTATTTTTCTCATCTTGATTTATCTCAAGGCTATTATCAAATTGAACTCGAGAAATCAAGTAGAAAATACACAGCTTTTTGTACAGATCGAGGTCAGTTTCAAATGACTCGACTTCCTATGGGTTTGAAAACAAGCCCTAGTGCATTTTCTCGGGCAATGACGCTTGCAATGTCAGGGCTTAACTATAAATGTTGTTTTGTCTATCTTGACGATTTAATTGTTTTTGCAAATAATCTAATAAATCATAATAAAAATTTAGTTAAAGTTTTCCAAAGATTAAGGCAAGTAAATTTAAAGTTAAATCCAAATAAATGTGATTTTTTAAAGAAAGAAATTCTTTATTTAGGTCACATAATTTCTGCAGAAGGTGTTTCACCTGATCCTTCTAAAATAGAAGCTATTCAAAATTTTCCAGTTCCAAAAGATTCTCAGGAAGTTAAAAGATTTGTTGCTTTCGCTAATTACTATAGAAAATATGTAAACAATTTCGCAGATATTGCTGCACCACTAAATAATCTTACAAGAAAAAAAGTTCAATTTTTGTGGAGTGCAGAGTGCCAAAAATCTTTTGAGAATTTAAAACAAGTATTAACTAATTCACCAGTCCTGCAATACCTAGATTTTTCTCCAGAAAATCAATTCATAGTAAGAACCGACGCCTCGAATTATGCGTTAGGAGCTGTATTGTCAAACTCCGATGATAAACCGGTTGCGTTTGCTAGTCGTTCTCTCAATAAAGCAGAGAAAAATTATAGCGTAATAGAAAAAGAAATGTTAGCAATAGTTTTCGCAGTGAAACATTTTAGACCTTATTTGTTTGCTAGGAAATTTTTGATTTTGACAGATCATCGACCACTAGTATATTTATTTGGAATGACAAATCCAAGCAGTAGATTAATAAAATTTAGATTAATTCTAGAAGAATATGATTTTATTGTAAGATATGTTAAAGGTACCGAAAATGTTGTAGCGGATGCCCTCTCTCGTATAGATGTATCTTCAGAAGAATTGAAAAATATGAATAATGAAATATGTAATACAGTTTATATTACAACAAGAGCTCAAACAAAAAATCACGAAAATGAATGCGTAGGTAGTTTCAGTAAAAATTCTGACAAAAGGATTGATCACCCTGGAGTTATAGAATTATTGAAACGCCCTAAAAATTCTTTTTGTCTAAATCCAATATCTATGACAGAATTTAAAAATATTAAAAAGAGTAATAAATGGAATTATATCATTGGGAACTTAATGTATAATAAAGATTCGCGAATAATATATTTTAATCAGGATCCTCGATCAACATCAGACCTAGGTACCTGAAGCATATTTATGATAAATATGAAATTCCGGAATTAGTTATTTTAAAAAATAAGAAAAGTGCACAGTTTATGGAAAATATTTTAAAGTTCTCAAATCTTATAAAGGATACCGGTATCAAATTGTCTATAATAAATTATTTAGAAAATGTCATAGATCTTGAAATGCGACAAATTATATTAAATGATTTTAAGGTGAAAGGGGGAGAAAAAGTCCTTTATATCTCATAAGGAAAGTCAATGTTTAATTATTCAACAAAACATTGAGTGCGACCGGTATTTCATCCCCCACGTTTTGATGAAACTTGTCTGTAGTATTCCCTAGTGGATGGAGAGTATGGCGAGCCTGAAGATGAAGTGATGATACTTCGAAACCGGTCGCACTCAATTTTTTGTTGAATAATTAAACATTGACTTTCCTTGTGAGATATAAAGGACTTTTTCTCCCCCCTTCACCTTAAAATTACCTCAACTCACACATGGCTACCCCCCTTGTCTATATTAAATGATTTTCACATTCTCCCTACAGGAGGACATGCAGGGATAAATAGAATGTATAACAATATCAAAAAAAGATATTTTTGGGGAGGTTTGCGTAAAGATATCGAAACTTTTGTGAAAAAATGTGACGATTGTCAACGTTATAAACATTCCATATCAAATAAAGAGCCAATGACTATCACTACTACAGCTTCCTCGGGTTTTCAAAAAATTTACTTAGATTTAGTTGGTCCACTCCCACAAGATTCAGAAAACCACAAATATATTTTAACTTTACAGTGCGAATTAACAAAATTTGTGGAAGCATATCCATTAAAAAATAAAGAAGCGCACACCGTGGCTCAGGTTTTGGTAAATAACTTTATTTTAAGGTATGGTATTCCAAATGAAATTGTTTCAGATCAAGGTACAGAATTTCTGGCATGTATCTTAAAAGAAATTTGTCAGTATTTACAAATTAAAAAGCTTAATTCAACAGCATACCACCATGAGACACTAGGTGCTCTTAAGAATTCTCATAAAAATTTAGGAGCATATTTGCGAATTCAAGTTTCTAAATACAGCAATGCATGGAGCACATGGATACCTTACTGGTGTTTTGCTTATAACACGACGGTACATACCGAAACCAAGTACACGCCTGATGAATTAATTTTTGGGAAGCTGGCTAAATTGCCCTCAAATTTAATAGACCAAATAGACCCTATTTATAATTTTGATGATTACCCTCTCGAGCTAAAATATAGATTGCAACAAGCATGTAACGATGCAAGAGTAAATTTAAATATTTCTAAAGCTAAAAGAAAATCTACGTATGATTTAAATGAAAAATTTGTAAAATATAAAATAGGAGATAAGGTTATGTTAAAAAATATTGGTACCAATAAGTTAGATCCCTTATATAAAGGTCCCTTTGTCGTTATAGAGGCGAAATCTCCAAATATTACTATAAGGATTGGAGACAAAAATGTTAAAGTGCACAAAAATAGAGTTAAATTATATAATTGTTAAAAAAAACTATTTATAGATAAATATTTTTTTTTTCATTTTCCATGGGAGATATAATAATATAAGTACTTTTATATATTATCATACTGTGTATAATTTTTGTAGTTGTTATGGTTCTTTGAACTTGGATATAATTAGGTTAAGGAATGTATTTTATTATTTAATATTATATTTTATAATGTGTTGATTCGACACTTATTTCGACGACGTAACAATTGTGTAGGTTCGTTGAAATAAGTGATCGAAGAATAGATTATTCAATAAATAACTTTCGTATAATCGAGTTGATTTTTATTTGCTATTAATAATACATGGTGACGTAAAACATCCAAAGACTAGTACCATCACACAATAACATCAACAGATATCGAGTGTTATCTTACACTTTTATAATCAGGAAAGCCTTCCGGACATTTAAAAAAAAAATACGAATTAAAACAATTTTGCAAACGAATGCGCCAGTATGCTCTGGTCTATAGGTAAAGTTCATAAAATGTTTGAATACAATAATGTTTTGTTACAAAAATTGACAATATAAACAAACCGACGTTTATTTCCATAGCATGCTAAGAAAACGCGACTTAGTTTTTTCAATGCCGACATTTAGGGGCATCACTTTTTTAATCCAAAATTTATCTCGCTAATGCTTATGTTTTTAAATTGACTATATTTATGTAAATAAACCAAATAAAGTCTTACGTAGATAAAAATTTGATTGTAATTTAATTAAACTAAAAAATTTAAGTTTTCTTATGAAAAGCACGTGTATTTTATGAGATCTCATTACGTGTATGTTATTGTTAAATGTCATTTATAAGGAATGTTGACAGTGCGATTTTTAACGTTTACTGACATGGACGTAGAAAAAATTATTTACGATCACTAGGGTAAGCAGATGTTATACAGGGTGGCCACTTTTTTATTGGGATTGTGTTAGTAATTTCAAAACCATGCTAGTTAGAAAATCGGTTAAATGGAAAAAAAGTTACCTATGTCGAAGCATAATCTAGCGGTGGAAATTATTCGAAAATAGCAGGCTCGGTTCTTAAGATATTTCGATAAAACGAAATTCGATCTTTTAGGTTTTTTGGTTAACATTCATTTATTTTCAAAACAACCAAACAATATTTAAAAGGTATTTTATTTGATAGTAAATTTTCTTTGATTTAACGTTTTCATATTTTGCATCCAACGTTTCGTATTCTCCGGACCACCATTTCTGTGTTTTTATTTGATTTAAAAAAAAGTTGCTAAGAAATGTATTCTGAGGATTGCCCGGTTTTTAAAAAAAATCCTTGTCCAATAGGGGGACATAAACTCCGATAATAGTGCATTTATGTGTGTTTATCTGATATAAAAAAATTGGCAAACATCGAAATGATTCCAAAATAGTTGTAAGTTGCTAAGACATGTATTCTGGGAATTGCCATTTTTGTAAAAAATTCAAGTTCAATAGGGGGGCTTAAATTCCAATAATAGTACTAATAATGGGCAATCCTCAGAATACAATTTTCAGCAACTTTCCATTTTTTTGGAATCATTTCGATGTTTGCCCATTTTTTTATATCAACTGAAAACACCTTAATGCACTACTATCGGAGATTAAGCCCCCCTATTGGAGGAGAATTTTTTTTTAAAAATGGGCAATTCTCAGAATACATTTCTTAGCAACTTACATTTTTTTTAGAATTATTTTGATGTGTGCCCATTTTTATATCACCAATAAACACATATAAATGCACTATTATCAGAGATTAAGCCCCCCTATTGGACGAGGATTTTTTTTTTAAAAATGGGCAATCCTCAGAATACATTTCTTAGCAACTTACAATTATTTTGAAATCATGTCGATGTTGGCCATTTTTTTTATAACAAATAAACTCGTATAAATCTCGGATAATGGAATTGTCATCAAATCCCTTTTTCAATTAATTTTTTTTTGAAGATCGTTATAGAAATTTGTGAAACAAAAATGGGCAAATATGGGCTAATAAATGATTATCTAATGCGCAGTTATCATATTGCATTTTTGTGAATAATTTTTTTGTTTTTTTTTTATTTTCTCTAATTTTATTTTTCTGAAAAAACTAATTTATGGGCAAACGTGGGCAAACGAAATGCTATTATGCCGTGAAATTAAATTATGAAAATTTTAACTTTTGTTTGGAGGGTTGCCCGCTAAAATTATTTTCGATATATTGTGAAAACAGAGGGTGGGCAAAAAAAGTTATTTAATGGGCAATAATGGGCAAACGATGGGCAAACCTCTAACACATTTTTGACAATTTTTTGCAATGTTGTGGTGCCAAGTTCACAGACCTCAAAGTTTTGAAATGTTTTTCTCGAAATGATCCAAGAGAAATTCAAATTTACCGCTAAAATGATATCTAGTTACTTTTTTAGTTATTTTTTTTTTCTAATGTAAATAGGACTTTTCAATTCACTCCTCCTAGTTTAAAAACAGAGTCTAGAGTGTTCAGAGAAAAAATAATACATTTTTCATTATTATTTGTTCATACTATATTTTAAACGGTACAAAAAGTATTCATAGAAAAATTATAGATTGCAATTAATGCGTAAGAGCTTTATTAAAAATGTAAAATCGAAAGACTTATTGCTTTAATAATATTGTGGAAAAAATATTCATTATAACTAATACCCTGTCGTGTTCATTAATCCATACACACCCTTGCCCGATTACACTCAGTGTTAAAATACCCACAACATGTAAAAAAAATCCAGGAATACTGTTCATACTCAAAAACCCAACTTCAAAAACAACTTCATGTACACCCTAATAAGCATTTCCTATAGAAAGCGGCGAGATCCATCATGGTCGAAGGGTTCCAGTTAACGCCATTCGTTCAAAACGTTGGTCGCTTTGATTACGCGCAAATCTAAGACTCGAAATTAACACCTATAGCCTAATAGTAAGACCTGAATGAACACGCAACCGATAACGGTCAGTTGGGCTATGAAATGGAGCAAAAAACGCGAAAATACGCCTCAAAGGTTAGCGGTTATCGACTTAGAAGACAATCCTTCGCAGTTGATGGATCAAAGGAAGGATGATTAGGTACTAAAAACTATTCGGTTGGGCTGACATCAAAGTTTTGTTGTAATTAAATTAAATTATGGTATAGTCGTCGATCATGGACTGTTGGTTAAAGGTGGTGGAAACACATGGGGCACGTGGAGACAACTTATATATTAATACGTCAGGGACGGCTTGAAATAAATGTACCTATAGAAATACAGTCTTCAACGAAACGTGATGATAAGTATCCTAAGACAAAGTTAGATACTAAACTGGAATAGGGCTCTCTCATGTAAAGGATGTTGGATGACGTACTGTACAAACTATTTCTGAGTTCATTTTAAGGTAAGTATATCCTATATCCAGGGGCGGTTTCTCCATTGGCTCATTTGTGAAGTTAACACTCAGTTACATTTTATAATAGTATATTATGCAACGATCATTGAATGATAGCAATTAAGATACGAGTATGAGAATTACGACACGAGCCTTGGCGAGTATCGTGATGAATACGAGTGTCTTAATAGCCATTAAATGTAAGTTGCATACACTATTTTTTCTACGACAATTAAATTATAATGAAGAAAAATAAGTAAATTACATTCAAAAGTAACTTAGGCAATAGATATTTAACGTCTGGAGCTTCTGCAATAAATTGCTTAATTTTATTTGTATTAAATGTTTTTGATTTTTTGGGTGTATACCCTTCAGATTTTCTTTTCAACATGGCATGTTTGAATATTTAAATATATAAACAAAAGGGATGTATCATCCCTAATAAAAATGTCTAAACTGCTTTTTAATGGTTTATTTCACGATCAAGTATTCTCAATTACAATGTTGCTGTGGTATTGCCACTGTCTATTAGCGTACTACCCACTGCGCTGGTCTGTCTTCTCCCGCTCGTCCATCCTGACACGCATGTGTATGGACTTCAAGAATGTATGGTGGGGAGTATAGAGAAATACCGCTAACACGGCCATCCTGGAATTGGTGCGTCCTCGCGCCACATATATCTGGAATTACAAAATACGAAAACAGAACTACTGTTACGACTTATGAACATTATCACTAATGTTCTTTTTAGACGCTAAATGATTAATTACTATTTTAATTAATGTTGGTGAATACAGTAAACATAGTGGGATCGCCACTAGTTATTCTTTCAATCAACGTTGGTGGAATGGCCACCATTACCATAAACATTAGTGGAATTGCCACTCAATACTCTTTCAATAAATGTTGGTGGGATTGTCACCATTACAATACACATTAGTGGGATTGCCACTAATTATTCTTTCAATTAATGTTGGTGGGATTGCCACCATTGCAGTAAACATAGTGGGATTGCCACTAACTACCTTTTCAATTAACCTTGGTGGGATTGCCACTAACTACCTTTTCAATTAACCTTGGTGGGATTGCCACTAACTACCTTTATTTTTATTTATTGTTGGTGAGATTGCCACCCTAACACTAAACGCTAGTGTTGTAAAACGAAACTCTAGTGTTAATTTATTATCATGATTTATTCTGGAACATCTGGTGGGATTGCCACCCTAACACTAAACACTAGTGCTACAACACTAAACCCAAGTGTTAATTTATTATCATGAATTATTTAGGAACATCTGGTGGGATTGCCACCCTAACACTAAACACTAGTGCTACAACACTAAACCCTAGTGTTAATTTATTATCATAATTTACTCTGGAACATCTGGTGGGATTGCCACCTTAACACTAAACACTAGTGCTACAACACTAAACCCAAGTGTTAATTTATTATCATGAATTATTTAGGAACATCTGGTGGGATTGCCACCCTAACACTAAACACTAGTGCTACAACACTAAACCCTAGTGTTAATTTATTATCATGAATTATTCAGGAACATCTGGTGGGATTGCGACCCTAACACTAAACACTAGTGCAACAACACTAAACCCTAGTGTTAATTTATCATGATTTATTCAGGAACATCTGGTGGGATTGCCACCCTAACACTAAACACTAGTGCAACAACACTAAACCCTAGTGTTAATTTATCATGATTTATTCAGGAACATCTGGTGGGATTGCCACTCTAACACTAAACACTAGTGCTACAACACTAAACCCTAGTGTTAATTTATTATCATGATTTATTCTGGAACATCTGGTGGGATTTCCTCCCTAACACTAAACACTAGTGCTACAACACTAAACCCTAGTGTTAATTTATAATCATGATTTATTCTGGAATATCTGGTGGGATTGCCACCCTAACACTAAACACTAGTGCTACAACACTAAACCCTAGTGTTAATTTATTATCATGAATTATTCAGGAACATCTGGTGGGATTGCCACCCTAACACTAAACACTAGTGCAACAACACTAAACCCTAGTGTTAATTTATCATGATTTATTCAGGAACATTTGGTGGGATTGCCACCCTAACACTAAACACTAGTGCAACAACACTAAACCCTAGTGTTAATTTATTATCATGATTTATTCAGGAAAATCTGGTGGGATTGCCACCCTAACACTAAACACTAGTGCTACAACACTAAACCCTAGTGTTTATTTATTATCATAATTTATTTAGTTAAATTTGGTGGGATTTCCACCATAAATCAACAGAAACAATTATTTTAATTTAATATTGTGGAATTTCTACTCACCTTTTTTCTAATTGCTTCGATGACCATAGCAACTAATCTTGAGCGGCTACAGTTATTCGCTGTCGCTCTTTGTGAATTTGATATATTTCATGTGGTAATACCTCTCCAACTGTGTAAGGCCCTTTGTATTTTGGTCTCAATTTTCCTCTACCTGCGAGCTGTGAATCTTCAATTGCCACGATATCGCCGGGCTTAGATAATGTGGCTGGACGCCTAGTTTCATTGAATCGTTAACCTTGGTTTGACGGTCATCAATTTTTGTGATACTACGACGGCCTCTTCTACTGCTATTCACTGGTTTGCTTTTTCTGCTAAGAGTGTTGCTCATAATAATTTAAAGAGAGTTAATCATAACATATTCTACCATTTCCACGTGGCACTTCGGTTATTATATAATCAATCTGCTTTACTAAGAAAGTTTTTGTAAGTTATTGAATTAAATGCAGCAGCTATAATAATTCATATCGGTTTTCTCATTTCTTCAATAATTGATATTAGACAACATATGGAATCTTTAGAAATTGTTTCTAGCTTGCAATATTTTGAGAATGCATCGATTATAACTAATATTTGAATACAACCACTAGAGTTCACTAAAGAACCTGCATGATTAATATACTATGTGTCTAAAATGTTATGTGACTTTTCTCTATGTTACCAAAATTCACGTCAAGTGATGTATTTTTTTTTAAAGCACTGACCCATTTTCGGCCAATATAAAATAATAAATAAATAGTCTCCGAATACCTTATTCTATCCTATATGTGAAGACTCATCATTATACAAAGTCAGAATAAACAATCACGCTGCATACTATATTTTCGGAGTTTTGTTTATAGTTGTCCTATTTAACAATTAGGTAGGTCAATGTCAAAGCCCGGTTTATTAATTATCTGATGACAAATCGTATCACTTTGCTGGAAATCTCGGAGCGTATGCTTATCGGTAATTTTGTTTGTTTGTTTATTGTTTTTAACGGGCACACTTTTAAATCGCTTACATAATTCACTTGCTTTAATAGTCTATGGGGTCTATTAGAATAGACCCCTATATGTTACATTTTATGTCCAGGGTGGTCTCAATAGAAAAGTTTTAATTATATAACTTATCACACCAACGCGCCGCGCGTATATAATTTGTTTACAGCTCTTTCTCGTACCGAATTACAGTCTGTATATACTATTGAATGCACACTGTACAGATACACACGAAAGTGTTCAACCGCTTTCACTATAACAAGTCTTTAGATTGTAAAAATGTTACCTTGATTGACAATCAGTCGTACGGCGACTACTGTATGCAATAGGTTTAGTAACAAAAGCAGTTACCTGTTTGGAACTTTCTTCTATTTCCATTTGATAAAAGCTTGACTTCATGTCCAACGTGGTAAAATATTTTAAAAGCATTAATTTGATCTTCAAAACCTTTTTTTATAATAGCACAATAGGACTTTTATATTTTATAATAAAATAGGAATACTCTCCCTAATTCACCCCTTGTACTAACGAGTGAATTTCAATCTCCAAAGTTGACTGAGCTTGTGTGTGGAAAGAACAGCTATCATTTTATTTGTAGTGACGCTCCGGGACGACTTAAAGATGACTGCCATTTGACTTACAGATGGGGAAAATCCAGAAAACCTTACCCATCTTCATTTTAAGTGACTTCTGCGGATAATGTCACTGTTTATAATTTTCTTCTGCTGAATTTTGTCTTGATACGCTAATCGCCTTCGTCAATACGCTACTGGAGTACTGCATTGTAATCTAAATTGACATTTTTTCGGTAGTTATGTAAGTCCATGTACTATTTAATATTCTTAAAATTCGTTTCTCGATATGTTTTGGTATTAGGAAAAGGTAATATGAGAAAGATGCTTCAGCGCACATCTGTTTGTTGATATTTTGTTGTCAGCGTTTCCAAACCGCACTTGAAAAGATCACAATAAAGGCATTGATTTATGATTGTTACCCATGGTATGGAATTCGAGTGTTTTAGGTTCCTCGAAATTAAATAGATTCATTCTGTTATTCTAGCGTTTCTAAAAGGTACTGTTTAGTGGTTGTAGGTGCGGTTGATGAAAAGATTGTTTTATTGTGAATTGTGGGTGATAGGATTTGCAGGTGAGATTTATCACTGAGTGTCCTTTTTATTTAGTATTTGAGTTTTTAGATAAATGCCTTTAATATTTATTGACATTTAATTGTTGATTAGATTATAAAAATAACTGTTTGAATACTGATTTAATAATTATTCGTGCGCACATAAAAATGATATCTGGAGCGAACAATTGCGCGTTTAATCCCTTTTGTTCATTGCACGGCTCTGTTTTCGACCTTCGGGGTCAAGCTCTAGTAGGTAGGGCGAGTATGTCGCGCGTTTAATCCCTTCATACTCATTGCACGCTCAATACTAGTAGAAATGTATATCTGGAGCGAACAATTGCGCGTTTAATCCCTTTTGTTCATTGCACGGCTCTGTTTGCGACCTTCGGGGTCAAGCTCTAGTAGGTAGGGCGAGTATGTCGCGCGTTTAATCCCTTCATACTCATTGCACGCTCAATACTAGTAGAAATGTGGGGCGTATCGCGTGTTTTATCCCTTTACGCCATAAGGGTAGTAACTAGGCAGGGGTCACGTCGCGCGTTTTATCCCTTCGTGACCATATTTCATACTCCTAGGTACTATGCCTTAAAAATGAAATAGACAAAACAGTAATAAGTACATTGCGTGTCTTAATCCCTTTGTACTTGGTGATTGTTCGAATA
Organism: Psylliodes chrysocephalus; assembly: GCA_927349885.1. Taxonomy (NCBI): domain Eukaryota; kingdom Metazoa; phylum Arthropoda; class Insecta; order Coleoptera; family Chrysomelidae; genus Psylliodes; species Psylliodes chrysocephalus. The sequence goes on along the minus strand of OV651815.1, from coordinate 26,364,433 downwards.
ATTATTGAGATAATAAATGAATGATAGGAAAATAAAAGATTATTCAGATAATAAATTATTACTAAAGTAATGTTCACGGACACTCACTAGTATTTTCTTCTTTATAGGAAAACCTGACTATGTGCACTAAATGGACAGCGCCTCGACCATCAAAACAAACATCCTGACACTTGTTATTTTTTATATTGTTTGGTAATTATATAAACATTTATTAATTTGTCTTTTAACCTTTGTTTACTAAATTAAGTTTTATCTTTATCTAAACATACCTCTCTCCCTCTCTCCTTATATCGCTTTCTCTCTTCCTCCTTTTTCACCCTCTTACAGTTATGTGGTCAGGAGATTTATTCTTGTAAAATATTAAAAGATTCTTCACTTGTATTTTAAAAAAGTCTATTAATTCTAATCGATTAATTTTCATATCGTTCAATTTTTTATTGTAAACACTTGGAATGTTGAGCAGGTTTTGATGTTACTTAATCGTGTTGACATTTTTCTCAACACCTAAACAAGGTCGGCATATGACATTCCATCCAATAACAATATCAGCATATTCAGGACTCACATTATTGGGAACGACCTCTAACGTAATAGTCGGCAAAATCACAAAGATCGATATTCTAAACATCTTTTGAGTTCCAAGTCTCAACAAAAGCACGTGTATCAGCTGGCATAATCGTCCCTTTTAATGTTTTCAATACGGAATGTTTAATTATTGAACTGTCAACATCACTATCAATAATGTATTCTAATGACTGAGTTTGTTCACAGTATAATAACATGGCTATCGGTGTCGAATTTATATGGCGTCACTTTTTTTTTAACACAAATTTTTTTTAGGCTTTCTTTGTTTATAACAATAATAACTGGATTCAAAGTGACCCATTTTTATTACAATGAGTGCACTAATACATAGAATTTTTATGTGTATTAACCGCGTTAAATGTACTCGCCTGTTTTGTACTCGGACATGAATTTTCTTGGTGCCTCTGGCGGCGGCTTCTCGTCTAGCTTTAAACGGAATTCTTGGTTTTCTAATTTTCTCTGCATTTTTCGTCATTCTCGGGGACTCAAGTCAACACGGATCGCATCAAATTCGGCAAGTAATTTTATGAGCTCACCACTCACGTTCGGAATTTGGCTTTTGAATTGTCTAAACCGGAACTGAATGCCACAGCAAAGCTTTATTAAAATTTAGTGATGATCCACAATTTTTTTATTTTCACAATTACACACCGTGAGTTACAATCATGGCATTGAAGCGTAGCCTTGTATTCACGAACAGCTGGCGTTTTCTTGTCAGCGAATACAACAATTAGGTCATCACAAAGTCTTGCCACGTTCGAGAAAGAAGTCGCCAGTCATAACAATAAGAATAACCGCGATTCTTAGATGCTTTGCTCAATTTAGCGACCATGAAGTTATCTCTATCGCTCAGTTCGTTTTTTTTTTTTATTTTGGTTAACCTCACTTAAGCCATTCGTTTATGGAATATGCGCTATCGTCAGGGTCATAGCTGGTAAGTCGAAAATAGTGCACAGGCGCGAATGCTGGCGCTTGCGTGTTAGAATAATCTGCTTTTCCAACTCTGGGCGTTGGCTTGGCGAACGGTTACGTAGCCATCTTGGAATGTTGAGATACATCAGCTTTTATTACTCTTGGGCTGCTACAAAGTTTATTAATGTTTCCTACTACTGAACTTTAGCATGCTTTGAACTACGTCCGTTCACATTGTCTTTAGCATCGACCGACATTGTGTTCTGCTGACGCACTGTTACGAGGTTCAACATTTTCGTCCGCCATTGTCACTAGCACTAACTTCTACTTAGATTACTAATTATAGTCTATTAGCCGCGGTACGCGTAGTGATCTCACTTCTGATATAAACATAAGGGATGTATCATCCCTAATAAAAATGTCTAAACTGCTTTTTAATGGTTTATTTCACGATCAAGTATTCTCAATTACAATGTTGCTGTGGTATTGCCACTGTCTATTAGCGTACTACCCACTGCGCTGGTCTGTCTTCTCCCGCTCGTCCATCCTGACACGCATGTGTATGGACTTCAAGAATGTATGGTGGGGAGTATAGAGAAATACCGCTAACAAATATATCCACTTGATGTTTATTAATAATAAAGTCGATTTCAAAATTGAATAATGTGTCCATAAATTTGTCAGTTTTATTATTTTTTTTTTTTTTTTTTGATAAGTCATCAAAATAAATAATTATTACGTTTTCTGAAAATGTGTTTGAATTTTTCTTGTCTCTCCAATCCATAGTTTTGACTATAAAATATTTCATATACTTTTATGGATTTTGATGGTAATTAATTATTTGTAGCTCTTGTGGCCTGTTCCACAATTTCTGGTGGAGTTAGATTATCTAGTTCATTATTGTCACTATACATTTTTGCCAATTTTATAATTTTCAGGATTTTTACTAACTTAAATCTGACAATAAAGTGTCAAACTGATAAATTTTAGATCTGTCAGATGTTCATGGTATATATGATTTTTACTAAATTTTGCTGTGATATTGCATTTCTATTGGCTGTAAACTTGTATCTTAATGGATGCCATTAAAGTACAGAAAATGAATGTCTAATAAATAAATTAAAGAAAAGAAGTAGAAAAAACACATTATTTTAAAATAAATAACATAAATTCAAATTTAATAGTTTTATTATTTTCATACGTGTTAATTTCTATTTTTTGGTACGCCACTGCGCTCTGACTAATCGCATCTTTTTGGCTCATTTTTCTGAGTGAGTCCGCGGAAGTGAGATGCTTTCCCTAAATCCTCTATCTTAAAAGAGATGTCAACACGTTAACAGATCAATAAAACGAACAATGACCTACTTAAAATCACTAAATCATCCTATTTTGCGCTGCGCACGCAGTGACGTCACAAAGTAGGGTGGAGCCTGCGAATCTTTCAAATCATAGATATAGAATAAAGAGATACAATGACGGTACTAGAAGTGTCTGCACTTTTGCATTATCCTTTTACGACATATGTTAAACTCGAGCTGGTCAGTTTTAGTATAATGAATGCCATTTTTTTTAAAATAGCGTGATTTAAATGATATAAAAACATTTGCATTTCGTCAAATTTTAAATATTAATTGATTAACTTAAAATTTATTAAAATATGACTCCACTTGTCATATCACAAAATATTGTTTATAAGTTTCTACCTACTTCATTGTCTATCTCAATCAAGCTGTCAAATTCTAAAAATCCAACTGTATTGAATTTATTAAAAAGTAAGTTTTAATAAATTGGAATATGTGTGTTAATTCAACGATTGTTCCCGAAAAACTTCTTTAAGGTAGTTCACTCACGACAGTCGTACACAAAAGTATCGCCCTATAGTGAATACCAACCGTTCGAGATTCTTAAATCTAACGAAAGGTTATTTTTGTAACAGACTGTACACACAACACATGTGATCCTATATACAAATATATTATTATATCGCGTAAAATCCATCCGGCAACGTCGCAAATATATTGTGAAACGTCAACTGTATTCCTAAAGTGAAATAAATGAAAATATCAAAATGTTTCATTGTCAGGATCAATTGCGAGATAAAGGAAAATTTGTTAAGTAGAACGTCCTCAACAAACGCAAAAATGCAATTTTGGCTATGAATAGTGCCAAAAAATTGAGAAAGGAAACCCAAACGTGGAAAATAACCTGTGCATTGGTCGACGCATCGTGAAATTACATGAGTTGGGAAAACATTTAAAATGTTGCAGGTGTGAAAGAGTTCTTTGTCTTGAAAATATTACAAATGAAACAAGAACGGGCCTTTATTCAATTTTAAATGTTAAATGTAATGAATGTAATATTGAAACTATAGTACCTACCTACGGACAAAGTTCATGCAACAAAAAGTGAAGTTAAGCATATATGTCAACACTAAAGCAGTTATAGGTAAATTTAAAAAAAAAATACATAAGTATTTGTTATGTTTATAATTTTTTATTATAATTAATATATTTTTATTTAGTTAAAGGTGCTGTCCATTCAGGGTTTGGTCAAACTGCTTTAAATAAATTTCTTGCTGTCATGAACGTTCCTACGATATCATCAATACTACAGAAAATCATTACTTTTATTTTTGTATTTTTTTATGACTTCCTCATACTAGTAAGTTAAAATTTTAAATTACTTTATTTTAATTTTTTTTGTGTAACTATTTTATTTTGAAGGCATGTTTAAATAAAATTATATTCATCTTTTGCATATTTATTTAATTTTGAAGACATGTCTAAATACAATTAAATTTAAATTGTTAAATCATATCAACCTAAAGTATAAACAACGTCCCTTCCCCAGAAAGCCTCGATAAAGTGATAAACTTGACCTGTCCGCGGCAATAAAAAGGTTGGGAAGCCCTGATCTAACAGACATTTGAATTAGCGGGCGTTGAGTGTATCGATTACAACATTGCCAAGTTGTAATCACAATACGCCACTATGCGTCGACTGCTTTAAGAACATTTTTATTTTAAAAATCTATATCTCTATCAAAACGGTAAAAAAATGTCTTGATTTACATTACATTAGTTTTTAAAAAATATGGTAAGAACCGTTTTCGAGATATCTTGAAATAAATGCAATAATTGTGTACATGACAGGGCTTCAAGAGTGTTAATTATGCACATTTTGATTGTCAATATCTCGTTTTACAGACGGTCAAATTTTTTTAATTTTTTTAGGTACATAGAAGACACTTTCATTAACCTCATATTTAAAATTTTATTGAATTCTTAAGAAAAGCCGTTTTACCTTAAGGCAAGGTAAATAAAACTTTTTAAGGTTATGTTGTTTTATTTACCTATAATAAAGTTTTACGACTGTAATTATTTGTTTTATATTTTGTCTCAGTGTCCATTCGAAGACTAATTTAAAATGTAAATCTATTTTGTGTCAAACTGTAAATACTATGAAGTAAGAAGTAACCAAAACATTTGTAAATTTTTTGTTTTCCACAAAACCCGCTAAAAGAAAAAAATTTGATTATTCTGATAAGGTAACTACTTGACATCATTATGGAAATGTTGGATAAAGATAAAGAGACAAATGGTTATTCACTTCAAAAGCGTGAATCACAAAAATGGATCAATAAGTTTAATTTAATGTAATGAGAAACTTTACCTAAAAAATGGAATGTACATTTAAATAGTTTGTATAAAGTTAGGTCTGCCTGTAATTATCAATCATGTTATCCCCTAGCCTAAATTGTATGTTTCATATAAACCTGAAATCTTTTATTTTATTGACTTTTTTTGCCTTGTTTGTATAATTTAGTATTTTTAAAAATATTAGGTGTATTGGTAATTTGGATCCTTGCAGGTATTAAATAAAAATAAGGCTGTTGGTAAATTAGTTTACAGTTGGTAATAAAGTATATCTCGAAAACAAACAATAAGTATCAAATATTGTTTTGTGTAAATGACATCGCATGAGATTATTAGCCCCTTTAGGCATTGATTTTAAAGGCATATAGGTAGGTATCTAAATATTTGTTGTAAACGAATGCACAATTAATAGTCGCACACAATATTTATTTCACTTGTATGACAAGGACATCATCTAGAAAGGTTCTATAAAGTATAAACAAAGAAGTCTTTAGCGGGTTTCAATTTATTTTCGCTAAGTATGCCTTTATTTTTGCGCCACTTTATGAACAACACGGTTATAATCAGAACTATCGAGTTGATCATCCAATGCTCTATATAATTATAGACACTCTGTGGGGGTATGATGTTCCTTGTCCCACAAATATCTTCGTTGAAATATTGATATTATTAATTGATGGACGTAAAAAATAATATTTTTCTTTTTATTTGACAATATTCTAATCTTTCAAAATTATTTTATGAATCTATAGTTACCACATATAATAACTAAACTCTAACTATACATTGTAACTAAAAGTCTTATAAGTCTAACATGCTACATAATAACCCCTCTTCAGTGACAACGACTAAATAATAGGTTAATGGAAAAGGTTACGGAATTGTTTAAGTTCTGTTTCTTAGTTTCTTTCTTAGGTAAGTCTAAATAAGCAGGTTTAACTCTGTCTATAGAGATGGCCTGTTCTTTGCCATATTTTTCAATAAAAAAGGTTTTTCATGAACGTCGTAGGACTTTGAAAGGTCCTTCGTATGGTTGTTGCAAACTAGAAGTTTTTCTTGGAACTTCCATAATTACGTACTCGCAACTTTTTAAATCATCATGCACGAACATTTTGTTGTTTTTTGAAATGCGTTCAGGTGCTGGCTGTACGAGTTGAAAATTATTTTTAATTTGTAAAAGTAATTCTTGGGGTTCAGATATATTTTTACTAGGTATGAAACATTCTGCTGGAATACGTAGAGCTTGTCCGTAGACAAGTTCTGCAGAAGAACATTTCAGATCCTCTTTGAGAGCAGTTCTCAAACCTAATAAAATTATTGGGAGTTTCTTGCTCCAATGTTTACTGTTTTGTCGAGCCATTAAAGGTACTTTTAACTGATGGTGAAATCTTTCAACTAACTGGTTGCTTTGTGGATGGTAAGTATTTGTATGAATTTTATGACTGCCTAATAATTTAGTTAGTGTGTTCTGTAAATAATTTTGATTTAAATTATGTTCCTTGATCTGTGGTGACTTTTAAAGGAATACCGAAACGAGGTATGTATTCAGTAAAAAAGGTTTCGGCTACTGTAGTTGCAAATATATTTTTTAATGGATATGCTTCTGTCCATCTAGAAAATCTGTCTATTATTGTTAGGATGTGAGTATATCCATTTGAATAAGGAAAGGGACTAACCAAATCCATATGGATATACTCAAATTTTGAACTAGGTGAAATAAATTTTCCTAATTCAGATTTAGTTTGACGGTGCATTTTAGATTTTTGACAAGTAATGCAAGCTATGGTCCAAAAATGTATGTTTGAATTCATTCTAGGTCAAAAATATCTTGCGTTAATTAAATTTCGAGTTCCTCGTATGCCGGGATGAGAGGTACTGTAAAGTTTGTCGAATAATAACCTACGGTAATTTTTTGGAACGTATGGTCTAATTTTTTTGGAGGAAATATCACACCAAACTAAAGAGTTTGTAAATGAAATTTCTAATTCTTTGAGTTTGTCAACAAATTTGAAGTTATTTCGAAGATTTTTTAATTCTTCGCCAACTTTTTGTCCATCGGCTAAACTTTATATCGATATATCGTTCACAACTGACTTCGGCTAATTCCTCGGGAATACGGGACAATATGTCGGCCACGACATTTAATTTTCCACTAATATGACGTATGTCAGAAGTAAATTGTGAAATATATTCTAGGTGTCGAGTTTGTCTAGGACTTTTTTCTGTTTTTGAAAATAATGCTCTATCTAGTGGTTTGTGATCTGTATATATAATGAAATCTCGTCCTTCTAGGAAACAACGAAAATGTTTGATTGACAAATAGATTGAGAGCAATTCTCTATCAAAAGTTGAGTATTTTGTTTCTGCATTGCTAAGTTTTTTAGAAAAAAATGCAGTTGGTTCCCAAGATTTATTATTTTTATTAAATTGTTCTAAAACCGAACCAACACTGACGGTTGATGCGTCTACCGACAAAATATGGGGGTTATGATTGACAACCTGTGTTATTTTTAACAGGTCTGTTATTTGATAAACACACAGAAATTACAACCTGTTTACAAATAACGTGTCTGTTAAAAATAACATTACCTGTCGATCATAACCCCGTATATATGTAGGATTTTCATAGGGATGTGTTAATAGAGTTGCTGTAGCTAGTGAATTTTTGACTGAATTAAATGCAATATCATGTTCTTCACGCCAATCAAAATCTTTATTTCGTGTTTTTTTGTTTTGTGAAAAACTAACTAAATCGTGCAATGGTTTTAAATGTGCGGCTAGTTTTGGAATAAAACGATGATAGTAATTTATCATTCCAATAAATCGTTGCAACTGTTTCACTGATTGAGGTCTTGGGAAATCTTTTATCACCTTAACTCTATCTTCAGAAGGTACCATCTTTAGATATATAGTGGCTAAGGAAATTTAAAGATTCAACACCGAATTCGCATTTTGTTGGTTTTATTTTTAAGCCATATCGGTCCAATCTTTCGAATACAGCTTTATGATGTTGTTCGTGTTCTGTTTGATTTTTACTAAAGATTAAGAGATCATCCAAGTAAGAAAAAACAAAATCTAAACCAAATATTATCTCATTAACAAAACGCTGACACGTTTGAGCTGCGTTTCGGAGGCCAAAAGGCATGCGTGAAAATTTAAAGAGTCCGAATGGCGTTGTTATTGCAGTTTTGTGGATGTCTTCTTTAGTCATAGGAATTTGGTGATATGCTCGAACTGAAACAATTTTTGAAAATATGGTGCAACCGCACACATTTAAATTGAAACTTTGATTGTGTGGTAGAGGGTATCTATCTGGAACTGTTATACTGTATATACTCCTATAATCTCCACAAGGCCTCCAATCGTGGCTTTTTTAGAAACCATATGTAAAGGTAAAGTAACAGGCGATGAAGATGGGCGGCAAATTCCTAATTGTAACATATATTCGAACTCTGTCTTTGCAATATTATGTTTCTGTGTATCTAATCGTCTTGGTTTGCTAAAAGGAAGTTGTCCTTTGGTAATGATGTGGTGTTGCGTGTTGTGTTTGACAGGAAGTGTATAATCGGGAGGAGATGTGATTGATGTATAGAAACTGTGAATTGTTCTAAATTTATTATCAAGAATATCATTAACAAATATTTTTGGAGAAGGTGAATTTAATTTGGTCAAACAACCATTAGTTGTCAACGATGTGGAACTGTCTAATAATTTTCTATTTTTAATATCTACTAATAAACTAAACTTATTAAGAAAATCAGCCTCTATATTAGGGCGAGAAACATTAGCTAAAACAAAGGGAAACGTGAAATCGCGCCTGAGGCCAAAATTTATTTTTAATAATTTACTACCAAAAGTGTTTATGGTTGTCCCATTGGCAGCAGTTAAAAACAAAGAATCATCAGGTGTATAAACTTTAAAAAAATTATTTGGACGAACTGAAACCTCAGCTCCAGTAACGATTAAAATTTTTATTAGAAGTTTTATCTATTAAAAATAATCGGTGAGACGACTTGGAAGAAGGTAAACCAATACGTGATTCTAAAACAGCGGTTAATTTTGATCGTTTTTTGGAAGATTTTCATTTTTATATTTGCAAGGAAAGTTGCATTTTTAGCTTTATTGCCGTAAGTAAAATGATACCAACATAAAGGTCCTTTTTCATTAAAGTTTTTTTTATATTTTACTGTCTATTTGAACCTCTGTGTCGACAATAATTATGACATGGATTCGATGAAGAACGTGACCTGTGATCTTCTGATATCATTTTACTTAGTTTAGAAATTTTATTGATTACCTCATTATATTTACAATTTAAAGTAGATAAAGATTGTACAAGTTCGATGTTATTATTACCATGTAAACTTTTTGTAATTGAACTTATACTTTGCATATGAGGTTGGGAAACATCCAAGATTTTGTCTGCAATATCTGAAAGTTCCTGAATGTCAGATTTTCAAGAAGCAATGCAATGTTTATAGGTTTAGGTAATTTCTTCATCCATAGTTGTTTCAACAAATCGGAGCCAACTGTGGATGAAGATGCTGCTAAAATTTCCATGGAACGATAAAGTTCCGATGGTTTTTGATCTCCTAAATGCGTATTATATAGGAGTTCTTCTAATTTCTTTTCCTCGCTAATAGAATGACGTTGAATAAGAGTATTTTTTAATTGATGATAATTTTGATTTTTTGGATCTTTAATTTTACCCCACACTGTTAAAATAACCTTCTGTGGCAAAGATGCGAATATGTATTCATGTTTTGTGGAATCACGAGTAACGTTTTTTAAACTAAACTGACTCTCTGCTTGCAAAAACCAAGCTTCTGGACATTGAGTCCAGGATTGAGGTAACTTGATAGAAGTAGAAATTTGTTCTATGGCATTATTTAAATTTGTATCCGTTTTATCTGGCATTATTTAATATTAGATACTGAAGAGGGTGTGTACAAACTTATGATATTTAATGGATGTTATTTACGTTTAGTTACGTTTTATTTTAAAATTGGACTGTATAAGTGTTCCTTTGCTGGTCTGCCTATGCTTCTTACGGACAACGGTGCAACAATACTTGCTGTAAGGGGACTGTGAAGGTCAGTGAAAGGTACTCATCTTATTCAGGAAGAAGAATATATACAAATATTTTCAAAATTTTTGGACCATAAACGAAATCGGGGTCACCAATATATTTGTGGGGTATGATGTTCCTTATCTCACAAATATCTTCGTTGAAAAATTAATATTATTAATTGATGGTCGTACAATTTAATATTTTTCTTTTTATTTGACAATATTCTAATCTTTCAAAATTATTTTATGAATCTATAGTTACCACATATAATGACTAAACTCTAACTATACATTGTAACTAAAAGTCTTATAAGTCTAACATGCATTATTAAAAAAATTATGAAATAAAATTGAGATTCAAATCCAGATTCGTCTTATTAATACTGATTAATTTTTTGGATTGTTCGCGTATGGCCAAAACGTGGATTCTGTATTAACATTTTTGGATCGATAACAATATTAAACAATACAAATCAAGTACTATTTTACTCAAAATGTTATAGTTCAGAAAAATTTTGTACTACCTCTATTCTGTTCACTTTCGTAAAGAAAGGGACCAGCAACTGAGAACCGTGAATCAGAAAGCACTTTCAAAATAAAATGCAATAGTTTTCAACACTATTGTCAGAGATGAAGAAAATTCTTGAACAATTAAAATTATAATGTAAAATACATAATGAGCTACGCATGGTTTTTTTTATTTATTTTTTTATGGTACAATATTCACGGGTTAGGTACATTATTAGGATAAGGTTAGCAAAACAAAAAAAAAACACAAAATTGAAGCAGGTAATAAAAAAGTCAATCAGTTGCACCTAAACACTTACTGAAAAAAACCCATACAAGGAAAAAAGTAGATGTTTAGGAACGATTGTACCGGTAAAGACAAATACATAACTAATAAAAAAAAAATACAAAATTTGTAAAATACTATCGTTAATAAATAATTATGGACACATTACTTAACTAGAAAAAAGTTTTTAAGTTGTCTTACACTAGTAAAAAAAATATCATGCTGTGATTCAAATGATAAATAATTATTGATGAGTTCGTTAAGTGGAGAGAATTAGGAAGCATTTGTTCTGTAACGTTCATTTTTGGCCCCACGAATTAATAAAATTGTTTTGGCTTACCTGGTTAATCATACGAAAAAAAGGGTAAAATCGTATTGATGATATCACTATTATTTTTGTCATTAACTAATTTCACCTGTATTCTAACTTTTGGACATCATTATTACAATTTATTTCATCTCGCCACTAGTATAATACTTTGTACAATGGTCATATTTGCAGTTTAGTGTTCACTGTTTTAATTTGCCAGATTCTCCTAAAAATAGACCAAGTTCCGTTGTAAATTTATACATATTATGTATTATAGTCTCACCTTTGGGTAATTAATTATTTACGATACCATTCTTTAAGATTTTCTTGTTTATTTTTGGTTAGGTTAATGTTTATTAATTAGGCATTCCAAACTAAATGACTACCAGTGGGTTTTGGCAGGTTATGATGTGGCAAAGTTATGGCAACTCTGTAGGCCTGGTGATTTGACAAGGTGAGTGAAATAGGTAGTTACATAGATTGATCATCCCTATTTTTTAAAATAAACATAAGCTTATGCCTTGAAGTAAAAATATAAGCAATTATTATTTTTTAAATATCTAAAGTCTGAAAATTGGTTTTAAAACACATTTTTGCTAAACTGATTCAAATTAATAAATATTTGCCAGGCAATATGGCTGCTCGCAAACGACCAGCTTTGAGCAATGTATATAACATATATGTATCATTGACCCTGTTAATGATAACATGAAAACAGGGTTGCCATATCTAAACTGTCAGTACCCACTGGTAGCCATTTGGACAGGTCGTTGGAATGCCTAATTGTGACAGTGAATGACATAAACGTCATTTGACGACAGAACACCGACAAGTGTCATGTTGGTGGTACGTTCCAATATCGGGCTCAGAACCCGAGGTAAGGTAGTTTCACAATGAGCGATTTTAAGTCGTGAGGGATTTTTTCTGCGATCGCTGTTGTATTAATTTTTGTCGGGAACAGTTTCCCAAATGTAGTTATACTGTATATAAATATAGTTTTTAGGGTACCTTTCGTAAATGGTCTCTTAAGTTATATAGTGGGGAATTCTTGAGGATGAATTTCTGAACCCACTTGACATTTATCGGAAAGGGATTTCGGCCATTTTGGACGGCTGACGTATTGTTTCTGTCAGTGGTGTTGAATCACGACGAAGACGATTTTTGTGTCGAAGTAGAATTTTGTTAATATTTAGCCCCATCGGCTTACCCTAATTAAAGGGGATTTTAGATTCTACTTCATGGTTAATTGTGGGTAAATGGACATTTCGTATTTTGAGAGGAATTTTAGTGTATTGGTAAATTCCTATGGTCATTGGTCCAGCCCATATCTATTATAGGATTTTAACGCAATAATTGGGAGTTCACAGCATTTGGAGTGTGGAATATTGTTGTGCTGTGGATCATCTCACGTGTTTCTCATCCTTGGAAGACTACCAAGTTAACCCTTTACGAAAAAGGTATGTTTTGTATATATTTGGTTATGTTACGCACCATGTGGCTGTAAATTTCTTTTATGTTATGGCATGGTGTAACAGAATTTTAATTATTTGAGCTCATAATACTGTTTATGACTCACTGTTGAGCCAATGTAATTTTTCTGTATCCTAGATGCTAAATATTTTCTAGTTTATGTACATTTTTGGGTAATCCTATAGTTCGGGATACTTGAGTCAATGTGTATTGACATTTTTCTTTGTAATATTTTAAGGGTTTCACCCAGGGGCCTGTTAGCCCAAGATTCGTCGACAATTTTCACCCAGGGGGTTGTTAGCCCAAGATTCGTCGACAGTTTCACCCAGGGGGTTGTTAACCCAGGATTAGACGACAGTTTCACCCAGGGGTTGTTGACCCAGGATTTCAACAGTTGTACACAGAGGGTTATATCGTCCGGAGTTCAACGGTTTCATCGAGGGAACACAGAACATTGGTATGCTAGCCACCTAGTTTACTTGTAGCTAGATTTACAAGGATGTTTCTCGTTCTGGATAGGAAGATGGGAATGTTGTGAAAGAAGACACCCTACTATCAGGTTTTTTTTATACTTTATATTGAAGGTTTCACGTGTGCATTGTTGAACTATACATTCACTTTCAATCGAATGTTGTCAAGGTATTCTCAACATTATTTATACTTTTGAGCATAGAATGTTCTAGGGTTATTTCACTCATAACTTAAGTATTATCAAATAGTACATCGTTTAATTGATTAATATTTCAAGCTTTTACTTAATTTAAGCACTTAATGCTGATGTAGTAATCCTTCGGGTCGCAGAACACTTGGACTGCTTCCACGTTTAAGTTGTAATTCTTCAGTTATTAAGGGCTACTGCCATAATTTTACTATTTTTAATTTATTCATTATTAAATGGTCCAGACTTAACGATTAAGTTAAGCAATCTCAGAAGACCCGTGTGGGGGCAGAGATTAAGTAACCTCTTCCAACCAGGGAGTTTAAGTAAATAACCTCTGTGTCTGAAGTCCTTCGTGTATCTTTCATTTATTATTATTATTATTTTTATTTAAATAAGTACTTAATGCTGGAGTAGTGATTCTTCTAGTTGCAGAACATCTGGGCTGCTTCTACGCATAAGTTGTAAATCTTCGGTTATTAAGAACTACAGTCAAATTTAACCTTATTCTTCACTTTTACATTTTGTTTATTTTTCTTTTTATGATAAGACTTAACTATAAGTTAAGCAATCTCAGAAGACCCGTGTGGGGGCAGAGATTAAGTAACCTCTTCCAATCTGGGAGTTTAAGTAAATAACCTTTGTGTCTAAAGTCCTTTATGTGTTCATTGTATTTTTATTTTATTTTTATATTTTTATTTAGTTGTATGAATTATACTTAATTATAAAATTTCATGGTTTAATAATTTTCTTTTGGGTAGTTTGGTCTTAACTAAAAGTTAAGCAGATATCACCTTCCAATTTGGAGAGGGTTTTAAGCTTATAAGGATTATAAGTGTTTATAATATATGATGTAGTATAGGTGCGGTTATGCGCAAGATTTAAGTTAACTATTATTTTATATTTTATTTTTTTATGTAAGGTGGAAATTAATATTTTGCGCATGCGTCATGCCTGGTACCAAGCTAACGACGAACAGTGCCATATTTTGATTTAATAATTTATTTTGGGTTATGCATATACATATACAGTGTAACTTTTCTCTTTAATTTCCTCCAATTTTAATTTTTTTTTTATTACCTAAGCCATTTGGTAATTAACCTGTATATTTAGTAAATATTTTTTTTTTCTTTATAAAGGAACATAAGTTGAGGTTTGTCTTTTATTTCTTTCCTCATTTACTGGGTTTTTGCAGAAATAGGATCATAGTTTGGCCACTATATAGACCCAGTTGGCGCCTATTTATTTGTCTACTATTTCCGGAATTTTTGTAAGCTATCCACCCCCTAGCTGCCGTCTGAGCGACGTCGAAGGCCCGAAGGTTGACACCGGAACAACCGAAACTTGTGTAACCGTAGTAGACAACATTTTAATTGTAGTTAATACTTTAATAAATTTTTTTTAAGTTTAAAAATTTTGGTGGAATCACCAAGTTCATTTCGTAGGTTACATTTTTGGCGCCCAACGTGGGGCCGTCGTGTTTAAAATATTATATTTTGAGTAATTACCTTGGCTTTTTGATGAATATAAGTCTTAGATAATTTTCATGCTGATAGAATTGAGTATATGTATATGCATTTACCATTTGTTGTAAGAACTGAATAGTGTACCAATTTGATTCATTGATTCACCTTTTTAAATGATTTTTACTATTTGAATTTTGAGTATTTAAAGAAAGTCAACTAATTGTGTATTATAGTTGAAATTTTGGCTTTATTATTATTTTTGCACTATATATTGTATATTTTGGAACTTATATTTATATCGAGTTTAGAAGTTTTGATATTAAGATGGCTCGTAAAATGTTTATTAATCGTTTGGAGAAAGAGGAGCTTGAGTGGGAACTTCGCTTTAGAGGTCTCAATGTTGGCACCGCAGAAGAGATGCAATCTCAACTTTCTATGGCTCTGCGTATGGAAAAAGCTGGTGATAGTTTTAAGTACCCTAGTTATCATTTTAGGTTTGCTGATGACGAGGCTGCTCTTTCCAGGAAGTGTGTGGAGTTAGACGCTTTGTTAAGTAGTTATAGTGGGAGTGATAATGTCAGCGAGACTCAGAAACTGCAGAGTAAGTTGTCACACACATGGAATAGGTTTGATCAAATGGACACTGCTGGAGATGTAGCACTTGAAGGCAAAAGAACAGAAATATTGACCAAATTGATTAGTTTGCATGATGAGTTTCAGACGAAATCGCGACCACCTCCTAGTAAAGATGCTATTGTACCAGCTGCATTGAGTGTCGTGACCAGTAATCTAGATGGAGAATTTTTGAATGGTGTGCAAAATGCTGCTACTTCGTCTCCTGTTGTTAGCATTCCACATGCTTCTTCTCAGGCTAATATTTCACAAACCAATATTTCGCAGGCTAATATGTCTCACAGCCTAAATTCTAAAATGGTACCGCCACATAAGTGGGGACTAGAAAAGTTTTCTGGATCATCCAGGTCTTTGTCCATTACAGCTTTTCTCGAACGAGTAGAAGAACTTCGTATCGCTCGCCATGTTCCATCAGAAATATTGTTAGATTCAGGTGTTGATTTGTTTTCCGACAAAGCTTATCAATTCTACAAGGATGTCAGGCTTCGTGCTCACAGTTGGTGTGAATTAAAAGATGAGTTCAAACGAGAGTGTTTAACTGCACATCATACTGATGATTTGTTTGATGAACTCAGAAAAAGGACACAACATTCGTCTGAGTCTATAGGTGTTTATCTTGCTGTTATGTCTAGTTATTTTAGTAGGTTGGGAAGTTTTGTACCTGAAAATGCAAAAATGTCAATTATTATTAAGAATTTACACCCTTTTTATCAAGATAGATTGAGAGATCCACTCCCTAGTACTGTAGAGGAGTTGAGACAAGTATGTCGTCGTATGGAGGATAGACGCGATGCTATAAATAGCTATGTTGAGCCTAACAGTCGAAGAGGTAATGTGTTAGAAAGAGATTTGGCTTTCGTCGATGTTGACACACGTCAAGTAGTTCGTTTGGAGTTAGATACTATGTCGATTGGTAAAGAGTCGTCAGTTGTATGTTATCGGTGTAAGAAACCTAGGCATCGAGCAATTGGTTGTCTTCTTCCCAAGCAGCTGAAATGTTTTAAATGTCAGCGTGAAGGTTATACAGTGAGGACTTGTCCAAGGTGTAACCAGGGAAACGAAGTCAGGCGCTCTTAACTGGTCGAAAGAGTAGTGCTGTACAACGTTCGACTAAAGTTCAACCCATTCTTGACTATATTTTGGATCATGCTAGGGATGATGAAAGGCCCTACCTTAAGGTAAACGTATTTGGTGTTGAGTTATTAGGTCTCTTGGATTCGGGTGCGTCGAAGACTATTGTAGGTAGTACTGGTTGGAAACTTTTGCAGACTTTAGGTTTAGAAGTTGATACTTCGAAGAAAACTAGTTGTAGGGTTGCGAATGGACAGATGTGTGAGTGTATTGGTGAGTGTTTGGTTCCATTTGCCCTTCGAGATCAAGTGAAGATTATTCCTGTTTTAGTAGTGTTAGATGTTCCACATGTTCTTATTTTGGGTGCTGATTTTTGGAGAATAATGGGGGTTGTACCAGATCTTAGACATAATGAGTGGCATTTTTCAGCGTCTTCCATTGATATTGCCACAGTAGATCATCTTAGGAGCAGTTTTACGCTTAGTGATTTGCAGAAAGCTCGTTTGGATGCTGTAATTGAGCATAATAAAGTTTTAATGGGGACTAGTTTAGGGTGTTCTAATGTTGCTGAACACACAATTGTTAGTCATTCTCCACCCATTAAACAAAGATATTACCCAGTTTCTCCAGTGATGCAGGAACATATTGATAAGGAGTTGGATGAAATGCTTCGTCTTGGTGTTATTGAGAAATCTAACAGCCCGTGGAGTTCGCCGATTTTACTGGTGAAGAAGAAGGATGGTACTTTTCGCTTTTGCGTGGATTATCGCAAGTTGAACGCTGTAACTGAAAGGGATAGTTACCCTCTTCCTTATATTACCAATACTTTGGACAAACTTCGTAATGCCCATTATTTATCCACATTGGATATCAAATCTGCATATTGGCAGGTAAAGGTGGCTGAGTCTTCAAGGCCTTTTACAGCTTTTACTGTCCCTGGACGTGGGTTATTTCAGTTTAACCGAATGCCCTTTGGACTCCATAATGCCCCTGCGACGTGGCAACGCCTTATTGATCAAGTTCTTGGACCCGAGCTGGAACCTAACGTTTTCACCTATCTAGACGATGTAGTAATTGTTACTCAGACCTTCGAGGAACATTTGGTTATTTTAGAGGAAGTTTTTAGGCGTATTAGGGAGGCCAATTTGACTGTTAGTTGGGATAAGTGTTATTTTTGTCGTCCCCAATTGAAGTATTTAGGGTATGTTATAGATGGGACTGGACTTCATGTAGATCCTGACAAGGTCAAGGCTATGTTGTTGTTACCTACGCCTAAATGTGTTAAAGATGTTCGTGGTGTGATAGGAACTTTCTCATGGTACCGCAGGTTTATTCCCGATTTTTCCACTTTGATTTCACCAATTACGGCTTTGTTGCGTAAGGGTAGGAAGTTTAGCTGGACACCAGAGTGTGATGTTTCATTTAATAAGATTAAGGAATGTTTGGTGAAGGCCCCTGTGCTAAGTTGTCCTGTTTATAATTTTCCATTTGAAGTTCATTGTGATGCTAGTGGTTATGGACTTGGTTCTGTCCTCGTTCAGATTCATCCAGATGGGGATCGAGTAATTAGTTATTTGAGTCGTTCGTTGACTAAGCAGGAACGTGTTTATTCCACTACGGAGCGTGAATGTTTGGCTGTTCTATGGGCAGTAGAGAAACTTAGACCGTATTTAGAGGGTGTCTCATTTACAGTAATCACCGATCATTATTCCCTGGTTTGGTTACAAAATCTAAAGGACACTGCTGGTCGATTAGCCAGATGGAGTGTCAAACTCCAACAATACGACTTTAAGATTGTTCATCGCAAGGGTAAAGATCATGTTGTGCCGGATACTTTGTCTAGGGCTATACCGGATGTTGAGATTAGTGAGGTTTCTGTTGTTAAAGATCGTTGGTACAGTGGTATGATAGATAAGGTGTTAAAACACCCTATAAAGTACTCACAGTGGCGAGTCATTGATGGTAAGCTATTCAAACACATTAGAACAAATTATAAGACTTTAGGAGATGTTGCTGACGATTGGAAAGAAGTTGTTCCTAAAGGGGATAGGCGAGGGATTATGCAACAATTGCATGATTTGCCTTTAGCTGGACACATGGGTGTGTTGAAAACTTTTAAGCGTGTTAGTAAAAGGTTTTATTGGCCCAAACTTAGGTCAGATGTGGCTGCGTTTGTTAGGAATTGTTCGGTTTGTGCAGCACATAAGGTTGACCAGAGTGGCCCTAAAGGACATATGACACCCCAACCCAGAGCTACTCGTCCTTGGGAAATTATTTCTACTGACTTGATAGGTCCACTACCTCGATCCATGGCTGGCAATAGATTCATCTTAGTCGTTGTCGACCTGTTCACCAAGTTTACGCTTACTTTTCCTTTGAAATCCTCTACTGCACCAATAGTAGCTAAACGAATTGAAGAGGGGGTATTTTTGTTGTTTGGTATTCCGCGTTTGTTGCTTTGCGATAATGGTCCACAGTTTACTTCGGGAGCGTTCTGTTCATTAATGAAGGAGTATGATGTTTCGGTACGGTTTAACGCCCATTATCATCCTCAGGCGAATCCTACTGAAAGGTATAATAGGACTTTAAAAACGATGTTGGCTATGTATGTTTCTGATAATCACCGAAAGTGGGACGTTGACTTAGCAAAAGTGACTTGTGCTATACGTACTTCTTTTAATGAGTCTACTAAACAGACTCCTTACTATCTTAATTTTGGGAGAAATATGGTCTTAAAGGGTAGCGAATTTGCAATTAAAGATAAACTGAGAGATTGTTCTGCTGACATTGGTATTAATAATGTTGGGAATAACAAGGCATTTGATGATTTGTTTAAGGACGTCAGGGAACGACTAGATAAAGCTTCGCAGAAAAACGAAAGGGTTTATAATCTTCGGCGACGTAGGGAGGAATTGCTTCCTCATCAATTGGTTTGGCGTAAGAATTTTGTTTCTTCTGATGCTGCGCGGTACTATACTAAGAAACTGGCACCTCGATGGGTTGGTCCCTATTTAGTTAAGAAAAAGGTATCTCCGTGGACATATGTTTTGATGGACGAAAAAGGTAATGACAAAGGGACTTGGAATATTAAAGATTTGAAGACAGCTAGCGCTGGTGAGAATTCACCTGAGTGAATTCTCTTGAAGTAAGGGGGGAATCTGTAACGTTCATTTTTGGCCCCACGAATTAATAAAATTGTTTTGGCTTACCTGGTTAATCATACGAAAAAAAGGGTAAAATCGTATTGATGATATCACTATTATTTTTGTCATTAACTAATTTCACCTGTATTCTAACTTTTGGACATCATTATTACAATTTATTTCATCTCGCCACTAGTATAATACTTTGTACAATGGTCATATTTGCAGTTTAGTGTTCACTGTTTTAATTTGCCAGATTCTCCTAAAAATAGACCAAGTTCCGTTGTAAATTTATACATATTATGTATTATAGTCTCACCTTTGGGTAATTAATTATTTACGATACCATTCTTTAAGATTTTCTTGTTTATTTTTGGTTAGGTTAATGTTTATTAATAAGGCATTCCAAACTAAATGACTACCAGTGGGTTTTGGCAGGTTATGATGTGGCAAAGTTATGGCAACTCTGTAGGCCTGGTGATTTGACAAGGTGAGTGAAATAGGTAGTTACATAGATTGATCATCCCTATTTTTTAAAATAAACATAAGCTTATGCCTTGAAGTAAAAATATAAGCAATTATTATTTTTTAAATATCTAAAGTCTGAAAATTGGTTTTAAAACACATTTTTGCTAAACTGATTCAAATTAATAAATATTTGCCAGGCAATATGGCTGCTCGCAAACGACCAGCTTTGAGCAATGTATATAACATATATGTATCATTGACCCTGTTAATGATAACATGAAAACAGGGTTGCCATATCTAAACTGTCAGTACCCACTGGTAGCCATTTGGACAGGTCGTTGGAATGCCTAATTGTGACAGTGAATGACATAAACGTCATTTGACGACAGAACACCGACAAGTGTCATGTTGGTGGTACGTTCCAATATCGGGCTCAGAACCCGAGGTAAGGTAGTTTCACAATGAGCGATTTTAAGTCGTGAGGGATTTTTTCTGCGATCGCTGTTGTATTAATTTTTGTCGGGAACAGTTTCCCAAATGTAGTTATACTGTATATAAATATAGTTTTTAGGGTACCTTTCGTAAATGGTCTCTTAAGTTATATAGTGGGGAATTCTTGAGGATGAATTTCTGAACCCACTTGACATTTATCGGAAAGGGATTTCGGCCATTTTGGACGGCTGACGTATTGTTTCTGTCAGTGGTGTTGAATCACGACGAAGACGATTTTTGTGTCGAAGTAGAATTTTGTTAATATTTAGCCCCATCGGCTTACCCTAATTAAAGGGGATTTTAGATTCTACTTCATGGTTAATTGTGGGTAAATGGACATTTCGTATTTTGAGAGGAATTTTAGTGTATTGGTAAATTCCTATGGTCATTGGTCCAGCCCATATCTATTATAGGATTTTAACGCAATAATTGGGAGTTCACAGCATTTGGAGTGTGGAATATTGTTGTGCTGTGGATCATCTCACGTGTTTCTCATCCTTGGAAGACTACCAAGTTAACCCTTTACGAAAAAGGTATGTTTTGTATATATTTGGTTATGTTACGCACCATGTGGCTGTAAATTTCTTTTATGTTATGGCATGGTGTAACAGAATTTTAATTATTTGAGCTCATAATACTGTTTATGACTCACTGTTGAGCCAATGTAATTTTTCTGTATCCTAGATGCTAAATATTTTCTAGTTTATGTACATTTTTGGGTAATCCTATAGTTCGGGATACTTGAGTCAATGTGTATTGACATTTTTCTTTGTAATATTTTAAGGGTTTCACCCAGGGGCCTGTTAGCCCAAGATTCGTCGACAATTTTCACCCAGGGGGTTGTTAGCCCAAGATTCGTCGACAGTTTCACCCAGGGGGTTGTTAACCCAGGATTAGACGACAGTTTCACCCAGGGGTTGTTGACCCAGGATTTCAACAGTTGTACACAGAGGGTTATATCGTCCGGAGTTCAACGGTTTCATCGAGGGAACACAGAACATTGGTATGCTAGCCACCTAGTTTACTTGTAGCTAGATTTACAAGGATGTTTCTCGTTCTGGATAGGAAGATGGGAATGTTGTGAAAGAAGACACCCTACTATCAGGTTTTTTTTATACTTTATATTGAAGGTTTCACGTGTGCATTGTTGAACTATACATTCACTTTCAATCGAATGTTGTCAAGGTATTCTCAACATTATTTATACTTTTGAGCATAGAATGTTCTAGGGTTATTTCACTCATAACTTAAGTATTATCAAATAGTACATCGTTTAATTGATTAATATTTTAAGCTTTTACTTAATTTAAGCACTTAATGCTGATGTAGTAATCCTTCGGGTCGCAGAACACTTGGACTGCTTCCACGTTTAAGTTGTAATTCTTCAGTTATTAAGGGCTACTGCCATAATTTTACTTTTTTTAATTTATTCATTATTAAATGGTCCAGACCTAACGATTAAGTTAAGCAATCTCAGAAGACCCGTGTGGGGGCAGAGATTAAGTAACCTCTTCCAACCAGGGAGTTTAAGTAAATAACCTCTGTGTCTGAAGTCCTTCGTGTATCTTTCATTTATTATTATTATTATTTTTATTTAAATAAGTACTTAATGCTGGAGTAGTGATTCTTCTAGTTGCAGAACATCTGGGCTGCTTCTACGCATAAGTTGTAAATCTTCGGTTATTAAGAACTACAGTCAAATTTAACCTTATTCTTCACTTTTACATTTTGTTTATTTTTCTTTTTATGATAAGACTTAACTATAAGTTAAGCAATCTCAGAAGACCCGTGTGGGGGCAGAGATTAAGTAACCTCTTCCAATCTGGGAGTTTAAGTAAATAACCTTTGTGTCTAAAGTCCTTTATGTGTTCATTGTATTTTTATTTTATTTTTATATTTTTATTTAGTTGTATGAATTATACTTAATTATAAAATTTCATGGTTTAATAATTTTCTTTTGGGTAGTTTGGTCTTAACTAAAAGTTAAGCAGATATCACCTTCCAATTTGGAGAGGGTTTTAAGCTTATAAGGATTATAAGTGTTTATAATATATGATGTAGTATAGGTGCGGTTATGCGCAAGATTTAAGTTAACTATTATTTTATATTTTATTTTTTTATGTAAGGTGGAAATTAATATTTTGCGCATGCGTCATGCCTGGTACCAAGCTAACGACGAACAGTGCCATATTTTGATTTAATAATTTATTTTGGGTTATGCATATACATATACAGTGTAACTTTTCTCTTTAATTTCCTCCAATTTTAATTTTTTTTTTATTACCTAAGCCATTTGGTAATTAACCTGTATATTTAGTAAATATTTTTTTTTCTTTATAAAGGAACATAAGTTGAGGTTTGTCTTTTATTTCTTTCCTCATTTACTGGGTTTTTGGGGAAATAGGATCATAGTTTGGCCACTATATAGACCCAGTTGGCGCCTATTTATTTGTCTACTATTTCCGGAATTTTTGTAAGCTATCCACCCCCTAGCTGCCGTCTGAGCGACGTCGAAGGCCCGAAGGTTGACACCGGAACAACCGAAACTTGTGTAACCGTAGTAGACAACATTTTAATTGTAGTTAATACTTTAATAAATTTTTTTTAAATTTAAAAATTTTGGTGGAATCACCAAGTTCATTTCGTAGGTTACAGTTCTGCATGGTAAGCTGTAAAATAGGCTAGGAGTTTTAGCAGTGTTCCTAGTAATTCCGCAGTCGAGAAGACTTATTATGGCTCAACATTTAAAAATAAAATTTACTATTTTATATAAAAATATTACGGAGTGCATAGATCTACGATGGACTAAGCTGCAAGTTTTGAAACTGATACAAAACTGTTCCTGTGGGAAGTCTCTTAGTAGATAATTACTGTCAAGTATGTACTTGCCGATTTAAAAAAATCTTCGTTGAACTTGCTCGAGACTGGACATATGTACACTATAATTCGGGCTCCAGATAACATACGCATATTCCATCTTAGATCTGACAAACGCTGAAAATAGAAGGTTAAGGTTTCGATCCTGTGAAATTGTTTACAGTTTCGCTTTATAAAACCTAATGAACGGTAACTGTTTTTTCTATATACAACACAAATAATAATTTTTAATCAACATATATGCCAAGATCCTTAATAAAATCAGGTCTTTCAAGAACAACGTTATCTATTGAATAGTTAAATATTATTGATGCCTTTATACGACAGAATGACATTACATTACACTTAGTTGGGTTAAGTGGGAGATTATTATTTTTGCACTACGTGGATAAATATAGCAGATTTTTCTGGAGATTCAAATAGTCGGTCATTGTATTTATTTCAGAGAATAGCTTTATGTCATCTGCAATAATCTGCATATGGTAGATATTTGGCATTTAAATTTTTTGCAATCTCGTTTTTAAAAATTATTATTATGAACAGTAATGGCCCTGATACGGAGCCTTGTGGTACACCTGACGTTTGATGAAAGATGGGAGATTTGTGGCCCAACATTTAAACATATCGAGTTCTTTCAGAAATGTAAGAATAAAAGAGAGCAACTAGAGAATCGCTCAGTCCAAGGGAATTAAGCTTATTTAATAGTAATCCATGATCTAATTTATCGAAGGCTTTAGAGAAGTCAGTGTAGATTACATCTACCCGACTTCTCTTGCATAGTGCATCACATATATACAGGGTGTTTCATAATATTTGCGCAGGACTTCAGGACGTGATAGCTCGTCCAAAAATATGAAAAAACGTTTTTATTAACTTACCCTCTAAAATGCACCATTTTCGAGATACAGGGTGTTGAAATAAAAAAAAAAATTCTGCGCCACTGGAAAAAGTACGGTTTTGAGA
Organism: Psylliodes chrysocephalus; assembly: GCA_927349885.1. Taxonomy (NCBI): domain Eukaryota; kingdom Metazoa; phylum Arthropoda; class Insecta; order Coleoptera; family Chrysomelidae; genus Psylliodes; species Psylliodes chrysocephalus. The sequence goes on along the minus strand of OV651815.1, from coordinate 26,339,867 downwards.
CATAAAATTTTTTTTTTCAATTTCAACACCCTGTATTTCGAAAATGATGCATTTTAGAGGGTAAGTTTATAGAATCATTTTTTCATATTTTTGGACGAGCTATCACGTCCTGAAGTCCTGCGCATATATTATGAAACACCCTGTATTGCGTTTTGTAGAATAAATTTGAAATTGTTGATCGTCCAGTCATGAAACCGTGTTGTTCTGGAATAATAAGTAGATTGACATGATGTGATAAATAGTCGTGAATTACAATTTCAAAGAGCTTAGCAAAGTTAGACAATATAGCTATCGGCCGATAGTTAGCTTTATCATTTTTATTTCTTTTTTTAAACACGAGACAGATTCTGGATAATTTCCAACGACTAGGAAACTTTTTAGATTTAAGCATCAAATTAAAAATCACACAAGGGTTTACAAAGCGAAGATGCACTGGACCATTGGTCATCTTAGATTTTAATTTTTTTGCGATGATCTCTATTCCTTTTTCTGTAAATTTTTTATGTATTGTTATTTGTTAATTAGTTTGAAGTAGAATATGTAGTCGACGAAACAAAATTTTTAGGGAAGAAATCAGCAGAACCATTGATGACTTCTTGAGGTCCATTATAGTCCGTACCATCTAAATTCATGTCTTGAGGAATTGATGATTCGCCTTTTTTGGATTTTATGGAAGGGTCGAGAGCGATATCTAATTCGGTTGATCTAATATAATTTTGGTAATTTAATTTTGTTTGTTCTTTAACTAACGCTCTGATATTTTTAAAATTGACATGACCACCTTCATTACGGCCGGAAAATGACGTTTGGTTACTTTTTTAAGTGGAACATTTCTAAGGAACATGTCGTTTAATATATCATAGAATAAATCAACAGCTGTATTAACATTGTCACAATATTTAAGTATTGACCAATCAGCGAAAGCCAAGTCAAGATACAAAGAGTGTTAATTGCATTTTTTTAAGCTGTACCCAGCAGTAGAAGTTGAAGAAGCTGAAGGACAAGAATTTTGTAAACATAACTCAATTGCTAGAGCTGAATGGTACTTATCTTCTAGATCTAGTGGATCGATAAATTTTGAGACTCTGCAACTATTATTAGGAAGTACAAAATCTAGGATTCTATTATAAAAGTTGACACACTGATTATACTGTGATATAGGTTTATAAAATTTATTAATAACTGCGATTTCCTACTTCCTAAGGTAGTACCCTTGATGGAACAAGTATATTCTGGAATGTTGAAGCCTCTGTTAAAATGTTTTCATTATAGATAGTATAAATTGACTCTAAGGCATTAAATAGTTTATCATATTCGTCAATATGAGTACTTGGTGGAACATATATACTAAAAATATACGTTTTTAGAAACTAGTTTTAATTTTATAGCAATTATAACAATATTAGGTATTTCTTTGAATAAACCAACTAAAGAATTATGATCAAATAGATACGCGTTAAGATATTTTTTAGTTGCTAATAGGACGCCTCCACCCCTTGTGTTATTCGTAAGAGCATACTTTCTATCAGAATGAAAAACATCATAATTATTTAAATTTAGCAGCTCGCCATTATGAAAGTCATTAAGACACGTCTCAGTAAATGCATAAATATCAAATGGACATGCCACTGATGTATTAAGGTACACTTCATTTAACTTTGTCCGAATTCCTCTTAAATTCTGATAGTAACAAAGTAACGTATTGGCGTCAAGTATGTTTTTAATTAGAATATCATCAGTGTTTCTGATTATCAGTAGTTGCTATGGCGCAGAAAGTATATTAGATTTGTGTTTATCCAAAGCAAGTTTATAAACAGGACAGTCTTTATCCCAAGTAGCATGAATGGAAGAAACTTGACGCTCGGCACGTTTATTATAATTATGACAGCTGATAAAATATCTATCTGAAGTGGTACAATATTCTAATTTGTGGATTTTTGCGCACAACGGACAAATATTATTCAACGAAGAACAGTTTTTTGACATATGGTTAAACCCACAATATTTGAAACAACGTCGTAAATCAAGGGCATCAAAAACACTGCAATAATTATAACCTACGTACAGCTTACCTTGAGACATAACTTTCTTGTATGTGTTACGATCCGATTGAATCACAGCTTGAAACAGGCGGTTATTTTTCTTTAGAGAGGCAATGGACACTAGTTTAATGTTGCTTTCAGGGCTAAATGCAAAAGATCTTCTTCCCTTAGACATTCCGCCATCCCAACTATTTTAGACCATAGATTGAGAGCAGGTACTTTTTTGATTGTGTAACTCGTAGCAAGCAAACTTTAGTAAAGTTTGAAATATATAAGCTTAAAATAACATAGTGTAAGAAGTACCTTTTATTTGAACAATTTTCTACTCCAAACGTAAATAACGAAAATATTTCATAAAATATAAAAACGACCCCCTATATAGAACCCCTTTAGATGTTCTGACTTGGCTCAAAATCTAATCAGTTCATCTTGAAATTTAATATTTTTATCTTTATACGTTTTGAAGTTTTCTTCAAAATTCGAGATTTAGGGGAAGAGGAGACACGGTGTTCACGTGGAACAGTGTTACGTTCAATACCACTCCCTTCTCATTACCAATAGAACATTGGTATTGCCGCGAACGTTAGTTCTGCTTGATTCTTCGGTGTATACGTACTTATAGTGAGTTGCTGCGTCATTCATCTGAACAAGTGAGTATATTACATTTTTTATGCCTCAAAGTAAAATATTTTAGTTATTTGCGTTTCAAGAAAATCATCAAGATTTTCTTCATCAACATAAGATTCATCTGAATTTTCATCTACACTTGTGTCGTCTAATGAAGTGAGTTCACTTTGATCATCATTAGTTTCTTCAATGTTAGACTAAAGAGACTGTTCTAGATAGAAATAAAAATGGGTGCCTTCCTTAATACTAGTTTGCTTTAACAGAGTGATTTCCTTTTCTAATTCAAAGAACACAACATCTCTTGACACAAAAATTGAATCTGTGACTGGATTTCTTTACTATAGCTCATCATTATACAACCTATGGACTTGCTATCCAGTTTTTTCGCTTTTCTTTTGGTACGTGTGCATGTACCTTGCTTCCAAAAAATTTTAGTTTACTTAAATTCTGTTTTACTCTGCTCCAATCCTCTTCTGGAGTAACGTTCTCCAAACAACTGGTTCGTAAGAGAATTATCAAATCTTCAGCTGTAGATGCAGCTTCAGCCCAAAATTTGTTGGGTAAGCTTGAATCTATTAGCAAACATCTAGTTTTCGTTTACGTTTGTGATTATAGGTTAGAGATGCGGTTTTAAATAGGACAACATAAATAAATAAGGACATAACCTTAAATATTGTTAACTTTGTGTATATCAACTTTTGTTGACATGGGTACCAGCGGGGCACAGTGTTACAGGTAAACAAGGGGTACAGTGTTACATGTAACACTGTGCCCCTTATAGCAAAGCAATCAGTTTAGTTTAAAATTGTTGTTCCAGAAACTTTCTATCATGATGCGAAATAGAAAAGAACCGCGAAAAATCGGCGATTCTGATGAAAAGAATATGAAAACTGCCGTACTATACGTTATCAATAATCAAGTGCCTGTACTTAAAGCTGCAAGAGAAGCGAATTTAGTGCACATGACACTCAAAAGGTATGTTTTCAAATATAGGAATAGTTCTCAAAAAGAGCGCTTACATTTACGATTCACGCCAAGATATTACAAATCAAGTGTTTTCCAAGGAACTGGAAGATTATTTGAAAAATTATCTTCTCATAACATGTCGCATGCACCATGGGTTAACAAGAAAACATGTTATAACGTTGGCATTTAAATTGGCTGGACAAAATAATTTAAAATATCCATCTACATAGGACAAAAATCAGCAAGCAGGTGTTGATTGGCTAAGCTGTTATTTGAAGCGGCATAAGGATTTAACAATAAAAAAACCAGAAATTACTAGTTTGGGGCGTGCAACGAGTTTTAATCGAACTAATGTTGAGGAATTTTTTATTAACTCATCTAGAGCCTACAATAAATTTCCTACGGGCCCCCTTCCTTCTACAGAACATTTATAACCTAGACAAAACGGCATTGACGACAGTCCTCAATCCACCTAAACATTATTGGACAAAAGGGTCTCAAGCAGATTGGTCAGATTACGTCCGGTGAACGAGGCGTCTTGGTGACAGCGTGCTGTTTTATAGACGCTATAGAAAATTCAGTGCCTCTATATATAATATTTCCACGAGTACATTTTAAAGATAGAATGCTCACAGGGGCCCCTCCAGTAACTGCAGGCGGTGCTGCAAAAAGAGGTTGGGTAAATGGCGAAGTGTTTATTGATATATTAAAACACTTTCATGGAATTGTAAAAAGTATACCAGAGTCACCAATACTACTCATATTTGACAATCACAAATCACATATAACAATAAGCTCGCTTGAATATTGGAAAAGTAACGGAATTATCCTCCTAACTCTGCCTTCTCATACTAGCGGTAAACTCCAGCCACTAGACAAAACTGTATATAAATCACTCAAGACCAACTTTAACGTGGCATGCAACGACCTCAGCAACGACTGGATGGTTATAACTGCTGGAAAACCATTACGATATACGAAATTGCTGGGTTACTGGGAATAGCCTACCCAAGAGCATTTACGCCTAACAGTATTATTAATGGATTTAAGTATACTGGAATTTGGCCTCTGAATAGAAATATCTTTAGCGATTATGACTTTCTATGTTCATCAGTTACAGACAGACCTCAAGAAAGTTTGAATTCACTCGAAAAGCTTCTATTACCAGCTGCACAACCGTCGCCACAAACACCAATATTACGGAATGTAGAACATTCACCTCCACCAGCTGCACAACCGGCACCAGTGCCTTCAACTTCACAAGCACCAAAATTGCAGACTCCAGAACATTCACCTCCACCTCCACCAAAACAGTTTTCTAAACCAAGTTTCATATCACCCATTGAGGTGCGACCGTACCCGAAGGCCGGTGCTAGGAAGGAAACTAGGCAGAATAATAGAAAAAGGAAAAGCCAAATTCTTACTGATACTCCTGTTAAGTATCAAATTATAGAACATTTAAGGAACACAAAGCCAGTTAAATGAAACGTATTTAAAGGAAAACGCAAACAGAAACTAGCAAAAAGAATAAAGAAGACATTACATCAGAATCAGAGAAGCAGTGCTAGTAATGGCACTTTTGTTAGTGAGGATGAACTAGATACTAATAAGGAGAAAATTGCCGTTGGAGATTATGTCCTGATTAATGAGGGAAAAATAAAAGGCAACGATAATGTTATGTCAATAGGTAAAATTTTAACAGAATTTGATTCAGAAATTAATGTTCAGTACATCAGGCGGGTGTTTCCTAAATTTAAATTTATTGAAACTGAAGACATTTATTGTTTTGAAACTTCAAAGGTTATAGCCATTTTACCAAACGCAACAGCCTCTGGAGGTACAGCCAGAACGTCTGAAATGTTGGTTTTTCCTGTAGATCTACATCACTACTATAACGGACTTAAATAGTTATTTTCATTTTCATTTTGTATTTTATGTTAATATTTTCAATTTCTTTTTTAAACTTAACTTTATAACTTATCTTTATAAATAAAACGTTATTAATATCTAAATTTTTAGTAAATTTATAACCTGTAACAGTGTGCCCCACCATATGTAACAAGGTGCCCCACTAATGGGGAACAGTGTTATAATTGACTTCGACTACCGTTTTTATTTTTACAACTCTATAGTAATAATTAATTAAGAGGATACTTTTTTCCAAATAGTAACTAAAGGTGCCTTTATTACATTGCCGTTTTAGTAAAATAAAATTTTCAAAAATTAGGAGTAAAAAAATCTAAGAAGAAATAGGTAACAACCTGTCCCCTCTTCCTCTACACTTTTTCTCAAATTTCTCGAATACGATCCATTTTAGAAAAAAATTTTATGGAACAATAATTATAGAAAATATTAATAGAAGTAACTTTTATTTAAAATATTTTCTTCTCCAAACGTAAATAACAAATATGTTCATGAGTTATCGTGGAAACACACACATACACAAACACACGCGCGCGCGCGCACGCACGCACGCACCAATCTGTATGCAGATAGGAAAGTAAAAATATTTCATTTAATTTAAATTTATGCTTAGTTTAGTATATATAAAAAACTAAATCCTTTTTCGATATATCGTTTCTATTCTTAAACATATTTTATTTAAATTATAAAACAATGTCAGTTTGGTTCGACATTTAATCATTATAAAATGAAACTCATTCATCCGTTTTAAAACCACCCCTGTCAATCTCTCTAATATATCGACCAGCGTAAAAGCGTATAGATCATATTCCGGTAGGAAGGGCTTCCGCCTCAAGTCTCTTCTCATCAAATCACTCACGAGTCCAAGCTTCCAGCGAGACGCAGATCGTCAACATACGGCTGCTTAAACATCCGATGCTAAGCTTCTTTGTCATCGTTTTGTGCACGTGCTCTTTCAAAATTTATCCTTTATTATTGCATCCGAAAAATGTGTAAAATACGGAGAAAGATGTCGCAATGTTCGTTAAAATTTAAATCAGTTATTAACTGGTTTTATGAAAAGCATAAAAAAGGGAGAGGACACGTGATATTGGTGTATACTGGCAAGCTCATTATTTTTGGAATTTGTGAAAGAAACTATTTCTATTGACAGCTGCGACAATTCTTATTGTTAAGTTATCTGAAAAGAATGAAATATTTTGCGATCGTTAAAAAAGAATTTATACAAATTGAATAATTGTTTGAATGAGTGATGGTCGCTTTTTTTGGAGCTCTTAATCTGATTGGTTTGTCGTTATTACTCCTCTTGTTTTTTTTGCATTATTCGTTTTTCCTAGTTTCCTTGTATGCTTTTGCTTGAATTTTTTATGTCCATGCGTATTATGATAAAACGTGTTAAAACTATATACAGGGTTTACTAATCTTGTTGAAAAGTTTGATATCTTCCTTGTTGTATAAGATTAAAAAATGTATTAACAAAATTTATAAGGCGGCTTGAGGGCCACATTTTAAAATTACATAGAGGTATACAGCGTGTTGTATGACTTAGGTACGAGCCAAACATATGTTCTTTTAAATCAGTACACCAGTTTATCATTTTAGATTTAGATTACTCTCATTTATTCCATTTTTCTAATACATGGTTTCTCTAGGTTATATGGGGTATTCTTAAAGAAATTGACCTTTTTGTGTGAAAATCGTAAGTTGCATAGTGGAAAAAATAGTTATTTACCTACATGAATTTTTTATTAAATATCATGTGACGTTTTCATTCTAGGCTTATTAGAATACTGTGTGACTCAAGATTCGGACCCTTAATTTTTATTATTTATATAAATTGGATACCATATATTTTATATCGCCAGTAGTTCTCTTTACAATATGGTCTTATATTTTTATTAAGCATTGCCTATACCTAAAGTGAATATATATTGTTATTTGGTAACATTAAATAAAAATCGTGGTGTGATGAATCGCCTTTTCGTAAAAATTGATGTTTAAATATGCATAACTTTCACTATTACTCTACTTTAAACCCACATTTTATAGTTACTATAACCAAATGCTGTCTGGTGGAATTATAGGTGAATATGTCACAGGGCCACACTTTTTTAAAGGACGAGTGAATGGTGCAGTATATTTGGATATCCTTTAAAATTATTTACTGATATTACTCGAGGATGTGGTTATTGCACGATGATGCATACCACACTGCTTTACAATTATCTAAATAATCACTTTCCAGGAAGGTGAATAAGAAGAGGAGGGCCAATTTTTTTTCTGTGGCGTTATGTAAAAAATCAAGTTTATATTATTTCTACAACCATGAAAGAGGACATGAAAATTCGAATTAGAAATGTATTTGTTTCAGAATATTGATATTCTAATGCTAAGAACCGTGAATCAATCATTTGAACTTGCACCAAATGTAATAACCAACTAGCCTAAAAACCATTTGCAACTACTAATAGGTCTTTAGCTACTATTGTTAATATACTATTAAGGGATGAAGGTAGCACTGTCACCAGCCAAAGGGTCCTGGAGTTCAGAAGGAACATCCATTCACCAGTGGCATATAAAATAATAAAAAAAAAATAATTAAAATAACAAAATTTATCCCTTAATAGCATAGTCGAGCGGTTCTTGGTAACTAGTTTTAGACTATTCTAGTCCTAAGGGAATAGAAACGCCGAGGCTTCTCAAATGTTCAGAATATTTTCCTGGTTTTGAAAAGGGGAGAAGGAATTAACAATAAATATTAAAACAGTAACAAATGTATATTTACAATAAGTAAAAAATGGTTAATAGTTTTAAGAACAAATAAATAAAATTATATTTAGGGAATAAAGCACTATTTGATAATATATCCAAACTTTAAATAAAGATTTATGACACTAGATAAACATTTTATTGAATTATACAGGGTGATTCATTACTATCATTACTAATTGGAAATATTTCAACTATAGAATCCTGAGCTCAAATTATGAAAATTTAACCCAAAACACCTAGATAAGATGTGTCTCCATTCTGAGTTAAAGGGTGTTTTGTTTAAAAATTATTTCTGTCCACTACTTTAACACTATTTGACGTATTATTGTCATATTTGGCGAAAAGTGTAGATACTATACTTGACACTTGACACGAAATACTGAAAGCAGATAATAGTATTAGCACGTTGAATTTTTTGGTTTGTGAAGCATTGGCATTACTTAGGTTAAACCATGTGATGCTTTTCACAAGCCTTGATTTTTAAAACCATTCTACTTTGCCTTTTGATTAGGATTTAAAAACTTGTTCGAGCAATTTATCCAACAATAATTGGCTCCTTTACCTCTTAAGCCTGCTCATGTAAAATATTTGGGCTTCTTACTTCGCCTATTTATATTCTATTAATAAAGGACAGAAGGATAAGTATTGCAACTATGTTAAAAGAAATAAATTGGCTTTCAGTTCAGAATTATGTTCAGTATATGACTGATATTAATTTATAAAATAAAAATGACATATCACCATCGCATCAGATCCATTATAAAAAATTCGCAATATCACAACTATAATACAAGAAACCTTTCTAACTTTCATGTACGGTAAGCCATCACTAAAAGTTCTCAAAATACAATTAAAAAAAAAAACAATGTACTCAAAAGAAACCTCAAACAATACTTGATAAATAAATAGAACGGATATACTTTCTTGTGATAATACTCTTTAAACCTGCCCTTTTTAAGTATTTCCCTTAATTTATTGTTATTTTACCCCTCGTTTTATCCGCATTTATTATAGATTATTTGTTTTGAGATCATGTACTTTATTTTAAAAAATTACTTGATGTTATATTAATACCACTTACTGTTTAAATTATTAATAGTTTTGTGAAGATAGGTTATAGTAATTTATAGCCACAAAACTATTTTTGTGTTAAAGTAGATCCATAGAGAGTAATGTAATTTACAAAGGCCTTCTTTCAACATACAAATAAATAACAACTTTATAATTAAAATGAAAAACACAACAAAATACCTTGGTATCATAAATGATCCAAATTTGAAATGGGCATTATATCCTACCTCTCTTTTATATAATAAAAAAGTGCTTTGTATAAGAACATTATATTATCTGTCTTGCTGTACTTTTATTTATGGAAAGCATGAATTAAGATATTTATTATTTGCAATAAATATCAAAAAAAGTATACATTTTTAAATAATTTGACATTTAAGAGCCATTCTCATATCACAGTTGACATCTTGATACTTGACAGGCACAGCCAAGCCTTATTTTGATTTTTGCGAAATAAAATAGACGGTTAATTATTCTATGGGGTTGCGACAGAGAAATTTAATAAAGGTGTTTCTGTGGCTAGGGGCGAACTAGTAGTACGTTTAATAGCACCACCATAAAAAGTCATTTTTAAGAAACTGCTTATATATTTTTCATAAATTAGCAGGCTTGGCGACTAATTTCGAATAAAAATAGCCTCCAAAATGGCTAGATGGTTGCAAGTATGAAGGTCGCAACCCACCTTAGAACTTTCACCTTTACTATCAACAGCTCTTGTTTGACAGGTCGTTAGAGAATGTTTGCAATTTATGGAATGTGAAGAATGTTAGGAATTTTGACGTCAGAAATAATTGAAAGTCCTTGTTCACATAAGGAATGCATAGGCGGATTTTAAGAAAATTGTTATTAACGTAGTTAGGATGAACCGAAATTTCTGAAAATCAATAAGGTTCTAAATTAGAAGTAATTATTCAAGAAAATCAAAACCGCAAGTCAATCAGAACTTTTGTTGTAGAATTATCGTGCCGGCATACATACATACAAACGACCAGACGAAAATTTTTTTTTGTATTTTCGTATTCAAAATGATCAGAAACATGAAAAAAAGTTTTAAAAAATGGGGATCAGAAAATTTTTTTCGTCTGCACGAATGCAATACTGAGGCCCCATAGGAAGGGCCACAGTAATAAACGTTTCTGGCTACCATCAGAGGCGTACGACAGGGGCAAGTGACTGGTCAATCCTTCCCAAATTCTACGCTACTAGCGGAATTGCAATTTTATCACAATTTTTCGATTCTCCAATACTTCCCACGTAAATATTGTACTCTTTCTTCATAGCGATAAAGTTATTATTTTTAAGTTAAACATAAAGCTGTACAATTATTTTAATTTTAATGTGTATTAATAATTATGTCGGTGTTTTGGGACATTGGATTGAATTTATTACGCAAATAAAATTTTAATCCGTATTAACAAAAATGTGTCTCCTGTTTGGGTTAAACAATGTTTTATTTAAAAATAAATTGTGCCCAGCACTTTAAAACTATTTGACGTAATATTGTCATATTATTTGCCAGGATATGTGCTTTCATATTACGACATATTCAAAATAAACTTAGGTTTTGTGTAGTTGGCTCTGGTCTGACTTAATTGTTTCGATCTAGTAGGATGCTGTCATTGCTGTTAGTTGTAACTGACATTTAAGATTGTGATTGTTGTAAAATTTAAAAAATCAATTAAATGAAAATGCCGCGGCACAACAATTTGGTATATTTGGAGATAGTTTGTTGTGTCCTTATGAATTACCGGAAAATTTGAATGGTAACTCGTATTAACAGTTTTTACAAACTACACTTTTCGATTATCTAAAGGAATTGTCGATTAATAGAAGAAGAGACATGTAGTTCATGCAGGAAGGAACAATTTTTGTTAGCATTAATCCATATTTTATCGCCTGTTTTAAATTTCTATAGTGGACCACATATTTTTCTTTGTTTCGTAATGTTGCCATTTAGATTTATTTGTACAAGGTCTCAAAGTTGTAGGATTAAGGTGTTCGGGTAAAAAGGATAAATCCTGATGAGCATTGTGAAGTTCTTTCGAATATTCTAAGTCAACTTCTAAAATATACTTTTCAGTGGAATGGTCATGTATAGACATAATATCAATAATAGTATCCACCCATTTGATTCCTCTATAAGATAGATATTGCGACATCTCTCATCTGACTGCAAAAGTGGCACGTTGTGTTTTTTTATTGATATTTGTAATTGGGTACAGGGAATAGCGGTGAACAACATGTTTTATGTCCCAGTCGTAGAAGCTGTCGTGTAACCTGTCAAATTATAAGTTAAGTTCATTATTCGTCGATTTTGTTTTGTCTTTTGCTGCCAAAATGCTTTTCAACGAAATTCAGGATGTAGCTTAAAAGCAGTTTTTTTTATCTTAAGAAGATATTATAAAAGTTTTTTTGTGCCCGCAAATGGGTTGATATGATAAAAAGTAACATTAAAATAGGCATAAAATTGGAACCCAAATTCTAAAAGCAGTTTAATTGCTCTCAATATATTGCTTTTAAACATTCTTTTTCCAGAAAAAGTAAAAGTATAAGAGGCTTGGTTGCGAGGAGATAGCTACAAACAGTGGCGTTTGTAACCCAATTTTGGGGGCTCACAATGACAAAACGTAGATCTCAGTATGGATTTGGGTTAAACATTTTTAGTTTATACCTTTCTAAAACACTAAAAGTTTTTTGCCTAAATCTGTACTGAAATTTACATTCTGTATCCTCAATATTTTGGTTACGATCCGCCACTGTCTACCAGGACTTCTACTGTAAAACATGGATGTCGGCACACTCATCAGATGCCTCAATAATGATGAAGTCTATGTTGTAGGCTCATAGTAAAATTCATCGTTTCATGAAAATCCTAGTCATATTATGAAGCGTCGGCATATTGTGTAATATCATGAAGCTACACAATCTACCAAGGCTTTTTTAGAAAATTGTATATAACACAACCCGCCTAAATTAAAATATTGCGGTTTTATGAAGTGCCCACAAAGGCAAGCATATTGTGTTTAAATGACTCTTCGGAGCTGGTTAGCGAGACATTAGATTATATAGGACGAGTCGGCCTTAAAAACACGCAGAGATACAAAAGAATGGTGCAACCTGAATCAATACTTCCTCACCAACCTAACGTTTCATCGTTTAAAATACTTTTTATCGTTTAAAATATTAAAATCTATTTTAGAGATTTTTTAATTATGTCTATTAAATTTGAATTCGATACCTTTAACCATTCGGGAGTTACGGTGAAAATACGAAACTTATTTTTGGTCATTTAGAGCTAGTCTGACAATTTTTTTTTCCAATACAATATTTACCTTCACCTTGTGACACGTTGAAGTAATAGAACAAACAAAAAATATTGAATGACTTTATCAGGAATCTTACGATTAATATCCGGTAACTAGAATGGCCAGCTATGTGAAACAAATTTAGGCCAAAACAGGGATTCTTATGTACGAACTCAACACGCAACGAATCGAATAGAGAGAGATATATTACATAAGAATCGCATTATGTGGAACGAAGATAGGCGTCTCAATACGTGTCGTATTAAGAATCCCAAGTTTATAGTTAATCTTCTAGTAATATTTAAACACACCATTTACCCTACGAATACACTTAATAATTATTTGGTCCATCCTATATTGTCTAGCTTTGGTGTTTACATTATATTTTGCATGGTTTAGAATATAACCTCAAACAATTATTGTTTATGCCTTACTAACTGCTACATATTGTATGGTCTTTTGTTAGGAGATGACGTTTAATACTTGCTATAGTAATTAAAAAACTTATTTTCATTATTTCTTTCTATAATAACCACAAATAATAACAAAATTACCATCCGCTTCAATAAAACTAGGTTAATTGAACACGTTACACAATCTGACGACTATAAAACGTTACTTTACAAAGTGCCGATATTTAAATTTAGTCAGATTATCTTACGATATTATACGCCGAAAGAATGTGGTCTCTTAACGAAAAGCTTCGGTAGATTGTGTGGCTTCACGATTTTACACAATATACCGACGCTTCATGATGTGATTAGGATCTGTATGTGAATTACGTCCAATAAGTCTTTTACCTGTCTTATCCAAAATACTTGAACGAGTTGTGTATATACAGTTATATGACTACGTTACAAACAACAATATCATACCTACTCAGCAGTCTGGCTTTCGCAAAAATCACAGTACTACTTCTGCATTATCAAATCTAACTGACAATATTATAAGATGTATTGATAAAAAATTGGGTGTACTACTAATTACAATAGACTATTCTAAAGCCTTTGATTTAATTGACCACGACTTACTTTGTGCTAAACTGAAATACTATGGCTTAGATGACCCTGCACTATCATTTTTTAAGTCCTATCTATGGAAACGTAGTCAACGTGTATGCGTTGATGGTAGCTTTTCAAATTCCAAATTTATTGTCTCAGGGGTACCTCAAGGATCCATTTTGGGGCCCCTGCTATTCCTTATATATACTTCAGAGTTGCCAAAAGTTGTTAGAAATAGTGAAATACAATTGTATGCTGACGACACACAGATTGTTCATTCTTTTGAACCTGCAGATATTCCTAATACCAATAACAATATAAATATGGATTTAGATGCCATTTTTCAATTTTCCAGAGAACATAACTTAACAGTCAATCCATCTAAAACCACAGCAATCTTATTTTGTAGTAAGGCCAAAAGAAATATATGTAAAGGTTCATTAAGGCTCGAATTGGGTGGAGTTAGAATAAATTTTTCTGAGAAAGCCAAAAATCTAGGATTAATCATAGACCAATCACTTAGATTCAAAGACCATATTAAAATGTTACTTCAAAGATGTTATGTAAGAATACGTATGTTATATGTCAACAAGCATATCTTGAACTTCAAAATGCGTAAAAAACTTTGTGAGTCTTTGGTTCTCTCAGTTCTAAACTACTGCATTACAGTTTATTACCCTTGCATTGATAAAACCTCACAAAACCAGCTTCAACGTGTACAAAACACTTGTTGTAGGTATATTTTTAATCTGAGGAAATATGATCACATATCCTTTAACATTAATGAACTTAACTGGTTAAAAGTTAACAATTTATTTCAGCTACATTTTCTAACTTTCTTGTATCGTTTATTTAAAAATAGGATTCCTTTATACTTGTTTGAAAAGGTAATTTTTAGAAATGCCGTCCACAATTGTAACATCCGATTTAATACTCTTACAATGCCACACCATTCTACTGCACTGTTTGAGCGTTCTTTTACCTATAATTTAGTTAAGTTTTATAATTTGTTTCAGCATCTTATGTATCTACCTTCAATTAACAATTTTCGTTACACTATTAAAAATATTCTCCTTAACAGGCAATAAATAATTGTTTTCTGAACATTTAATTTAAATTCTATTTTATATTTTTTACTAAATTACGATTGTTTGACAACTCTTTCAATGCCATTGTCCTTTTTTAACTACTTTTTTCATTTATTTATTTTCATTTTCTTTTGTAAACCAAGAAGGTTAAGAGTTAAAGAGTAGCTTCAGCTAATCTTCGCCTTCTTGGTGCAAATGTAATGTAATAATTTATTTAATAAAGACATTATTATTATTATTATTATTATTATTATTATTATTATTATTATTATTATTATTATTATTATTATTATTATTATTATTATTATTATTATTATTATTATTATTATTATTATCT
Source organism: Psylliodes chrysocephalus (assembly GCA_927349885.1). Classification (NCBI taxonomy): domain Eukaryota; kingdom Metazoa; phylum Arthropoda; class Insecta; order Coleoptera; family Chrysomelidae; genus Psylliodes; species Psylliodes chrysocephalus. The sequence goes on along the minus strand of OV651815.1, from coordinate 26,324,735 downwards.
TTATGAAACGGCAAATTTTACTATAAGACTACGACATCTACACAATAACGTGTGTAGTTGACCTATTTACAACATTTTACAGGTCGCCAAATTCAGACATAGAAGAAGTGTTTTGTATGAACACATATTCCATCTAAATGTATAGAACACTCGATATACCCATCAGCTTTTAAACAATCAATTGTTACTCCATTACATAAAAAGGGAGATGTAACAAACATCAGCAATTACCGACCCATATCGTTAATTACCCACTACTCAAAAGTTTTTGAAAAATTAATTAAAAATAGATTAGCTACATACCTAAACAAATATGAAATACTCTCAAAACAACAGTTTGGTTTTAGAAAAAACATCTACAAAAGACGCCGTTATTGCCTTAACTTCAAAAGTAAGTAAATCACTTAATGAAAACAAGCCTTGTTTATGTATATTTCTGGATCTTTCAAAAGCATTTGACACGGTTAGTCATCATCTTCTCCTGCAGTGCTTGGAAGATATTGGTATACGACATAATAATTTAAATCTTTTTAAAAATTACCTTACCAATAGACAACAGACTGTGAGAATCGATGATGTACTCAGCAGTGCAAGAGTTGTTGAATATGGGGTACCGCAAGGATCCGTACTTGGTCCCTTTTTGTTCAAAATGTATATATTAATGACTTGTTTTCTTTAAAATCTAGTAGATGATACTGCTATATTCTATAGGACAGATAATTGGAAAGAACTAAAAGTGAAAGCAGAGATAGACTTTTTAGAAATAAAAAAATGGTTAGACTACAAACTTCTAACTGTTAATATAAGCCAAACTAATTACTTGCCTTTCAGCTGTTATTCCTCTGGTGGTCCTCCTCTCAATTGTCTCAATATCACCAACTCGCTTTCCATATTACCTGAAAAAAAAAAATATATTTAGGTGTAATTATCGATAGCAATATGAAATGGGACATGCACATATCTTATGTAACAAGTAAATTACGAAGTATATTATTTAAATTTAGAAAATTAAAAGATTATTTACCTGAAATGTTTTTAAAAATGTTATACTTTGCATTTGTAGAAAGTCATCTTCGTTATGGGCTCATTGCGTGGGGTACAGCTCTTAAAACTCACCTTTCTGGTTTAGAAGTAATCTAAAGAAGGTTTTTAAAATTAATTTTATCCAAAAACTCGAAGTATCCATCAGATGCATTATATGCTAAAATAAAAATAATGGACATAAGGCAATTATACTATTTGTGTTCGTGTGTTAGATATCACCTGTATAAGCAAACATCACTTTGTTCTTCCATTTATGAACAAATCTTGTTGCCAGCGTTCTTATCTGTTTATAGCACCAAAACTATACAACGCTATACCAGAAACTTGAAAAACTATTTGAAGTATTTGTGGCTTCAAAAGGGTTGTATTACGTTTCGCCCCCGCCGTTTGGCCCCCACTGTTTTGCCCCCGCCGTTTCGCCTTTGGACGTTTCGCCCCCATACCGTTTCGCCCCCTACCGTTTTGGCTCCAAGAATTTTTGTAAATAAAAATGAGTCCATTTATATTCTATTTGACATCATTTTGAAGGATTCTGACAAAAAAATTGCCCCCAAATAGGTGTCGATAAGTATGCGACATAGGCGGCATATTTTCAACTTTTCTTTTTCTTTGGATAACTTTTCTGAGAGGGTCCTTTTTAGAAAGCAACGTTGATATATATGCGTGAACATTTTCTAAAGCAGTTGCCACTATATATCTGTTGTGTTTGAATTTATTAACTAACTTACTCAAAAAATAGTAACGACTGATAGTATTCAGTATTGAATCACCCATCTGTATTTATACCACTATACCTGAAGTGTTAAATCATTAAATAATTCATACAATATTGAACTAAAATTATTACATAATAACATTTCTTATGCTTAAATAATAACGGGGGCGAAGCGGTCGGGGGCCAATCGGCGCCGGGGAGGAAACGGCCGGAGCGAAACGGCGAAGGCGAAACGGCGAAGGCGAAACGGCAGGGGCGAAACGGTGGGGGCGAAACGTCACCATACCCTTCAAAAGACATCTAAAACACTTTATTATTGATACTACTAGGTCTATTATTAATAATCTTTTTGAAAACTAAATAATTATTAAAAATATTGATAATAATTTAGTGTTACGTTTTTTATATATTTGTACATTCTGTTGTAAATTTTATGTAGTTGTAAATTGTAAGATTTATATCATATTATTTACATATTTTGTATTTTAACCGAAACAAGTGTCTAGGCACTTATCGGCATTTTTGTCTTTATTTTAATTGTTTACATATATTTTTTTCAATGGTTTTTTATTAATTAAGCACTTTATTATTTATTTATCATCTCTGCAAAAAGGGAATTTTGAAAACATACTCTAAGAAAGAATGAAAGTATCTTTCAAAATTATAGAACAGTTGTGCAAGGCCTATTCACGGTCAAATTGTCATTTTTATAAGAAAAAACATGAAAAAAAAAAAAATTCTCCAGAGCTCCTAAACACAAAACCAAACTATGCAACAGAGGTGAAGTATTTAACTAGGTCTCAGATTTGTGAGCAAAAAAAACATGTAATAAGTCAAAAAAGTCAATATTTTAGTTTTCTAAATTATCCCTTATAAAACTCGTCACAATATTACATTAAAATATCTAAGAACTCAACATATTTTTTCTATTTAAGCCCTAAGACCAAGATACCAATCATAATTAACCAAAAAGATACAAACAAAACAATATAATTTCGTTTTGTATTTAAATGCCCTGCTCTCTTTTCTCCTGATACCATTATGCAATATTCACATAAGGATCTATTTCCAGTAAAAACAAGATTAACATAATACGCTACACGCTAAAAGATAAATTGAAAAAGGAATAAAAATTCCAATCGTATTATTTTATAACGATTAGGTACCTACAAATCCAGTTTTACATAAACCGAAACCAAAACGAAATAATAATAAAACAAGCCGTTTCTCCCTTTCGGGATGTTACATAGATTGCTTTACCTAAATCCGTGTATGCCCCTGCTGCGGCTTAGGTCAATAGTGTTTTGTTTATCGCAATAATAGAAGCAAATCGAAATTTACCCTGACAACTGAATGCAATTATCGATAATGATTCGGATTCTATCTGGCGTTCCAAGTGGAATGTGCCTTTGTGAGAATACATGTGGGTATATCGTGCGACACTAAATCAAATCTGGATTTTAGCCCATATCATTTATTGTGCTTAATAAGATAAAGATAATAATTAATATTTTTGAAAATGATGTATCTTGACTTATAGAAGATATGAATAATTCTTACTTTTAATATTAACAGTTTCATTGCCTGAAACAGTTTTCGCCTTTCCTAAGAATGTATTAATTATACAGGGAGCTTAAAAACATAATTTATTTTTAATATCGATGGCGTAGATTGTAATGCTTGTATATTTAAAATAGCAAATAGTACAGGAGGCAGTTAAAACGGCCCATAAGTTACATTTGTTTGTTGGTTTGTTTACTTTATTTTCACTAAAACACTTATTTATTTGTACTAAATATAATAGTCCTACAGCCAACGTTCAGATTTGTGGCTCATTTTCTTCTAGCTAAATATATTATTAAATTGACTAGGGTGCTTACGCAGCTATAGGCATTAGGGTGGTTCGTTTTTTAACTTTTTTGTTGTTATAAAATGCCTGTAGTAGAAAAAAGTTGGAAAATGGTATATAATGTTAAGAAAAGAGTTTTTTTTTTTGAAAAATGTTTAGACCTCCCGCCAGGCCCCCAAAAATTTGAAACATAATTACCCATAAAATTATTAAGCCTGTACTGGTAAATATTTTGTTAAGGTTCCCTAGATTTCCATAAAACATATTTAGAAATTTGTAATATATTTAAAACCCCCGCAGACCCCTTAAAACTCGCTAAAATTAAATTATTTATAATACACTAGTCTAAAGACACTTACTTTATGATACAAATATTATTTATTTACTTATTTATTCATTTATTTTGTTTACACCGCCAATTACAGGGGAGGTGAAATAAATATTAGGATGCAATCTGTAGGAATCAAATAATACATACATTTATTTGTTTTTAACTATTGTTTTCAACTACATAATCTGATTTGGTGTCAAACTTTGGCATGGTTTTTCTGAATGCTATTGTTGTACGTATCCATCCATCTCTATTATTGTTACCACAGACTACCAAGCAGGGGCGGTTTCTCCATTGGTTCATTTGTGCAGTGAACACCCAGTTAAATTTCATAAAAACACATTATTTTAAAATTACATAAGTAATATAAAAATATAAATTTAATTTAATTTTTTTTTATTTTTATACGTGTTAATATATGTTTTTTGATAAATCATTGTCCTCTGGCTGATCGCGTCTCTGTGGCACATACTGTATACTACCTAAGTATTTAAATAGTTTATATATGTTATATATGTTAATTATCAATCGTGTTACCCTGAAATCTTTTTTTTATTTATTTATTTATTTATTTATTTGTTTACGGGCAAAGCCCAATTCAGTTTCCATACAATAAAATACAATATAAAATAAAAAATACAATAAAATAGAATAGTGATATCATAAAAATTAAGTAAAATATAGAATAAAATGGTTAGATAAAACAATGGACATTAATGTACAGAACAGCAATTAAATTATAATGTGTATTTATAAATGAAAAGTATGGAATTGCTTGAGGCGTTCAAATATTCAGTGAGAGTAAGTCGTTCTTAAATCCTTGAACAGAACTGTCAATAATTTAAATATCATGAAGAGAGTTAGCTAGTCTTGCAGCCGTATGCATAGTCGATCGCCAGCGACTCGCCAGAGATTCATTTCGGCGTATCGCCAGCGATTCGCTGGCGATCCGCCGGCGAAAGCCCAATAAGCTGGCGACTCGCCGGAGATTGTCACCGGAATGTCATTTCACGCAAGTTTTCATGTTCTTTTATAGGGAAAAATTTGATATTCCTTCATTATTTTTTGAGTTTTAAGAAATGAAATATGAATAAAATGCGAGAGATACCGGTGATAATCCCTATAAAAGAAAATAAAAACTTGCGTGAAATGACATTTCGGTGACAATCTCCGGCGAGTCGCCAGATTTGAAAGAAATGAATCTCTGGCGAGTCGCTGGCGATCGACTATGCATATGGCTGTAAGTGTTCTAGGAATAAAAGTATTAAACGCGTAATTGTAATGGTGAAAAGGATTAATTCTGGAAAGGAGGTCGGGGCAATTACACCTGCCATTGATAATATTGGACAGTATGTTAAAATCTTTTCGTTTCCTACGAACTTCCAGAGAAGGTATGCTTAAATATTGTTGCAATTCCGCATCATTGTAGTATATGTTAAACTTAAATGCTATGTATCTAAGAAAATTATTTTGAACTTCATCCGGTTTACTTTTATGAATTAAGTAGTGTGGGAACCAGACTTAGTAGCAATAATCAAGGTGTGTCCTAACGAAAGAGAAGTATAGCATTTTAGTTGTGTTAATATTAGTGAAGTCATGAATTGTCCTCTTGACAAAGCCCAGCATTTTCATTGATTTTTGAACTGTAGCAGTGATATGGCCATTAAAGCTTATGAAAGAGTCAAAGGTGATCCCTAGATCCTTGATTTGATCGACAGGGTCCAAAACATGTTGAAATAAACTGTAATTATAAGTTATTAAATTATGGCTGTGACAAAATCGGATAATGTGACATTTGTTAGTATTTAGATCCATGCCATTACTAGAGCACCAACTTTCTAGTTTATATAAATCCGACTGCAAAATCTGAGTGTCGGCATAATCATGAATGATCTTGAAGCATTTCAAGTCATCTGCAAACAATAGGGCTTTAGTGTTAGGAAAGCAAGTTGTGATGTCATTAATAAACAGGTTGAATAGTAGCGGTCCTAAGTGAGACCCTTGAGGGACATCCAAAGTTACTTGGAAAATTTGGTAATAATGATGATTTACTCGAACCTGTTGAGTTCTATTTGTTAGATAACTACCGAGCCACTGTAAGACAATCCCATCAATACCATATAAATTTAACTTATGAACGAGAAGATCATGGTTCACCTTGTCAATGGCCTTGGAAAAGTCTGTATATACAGAATCTACCTGTAGACCCTTCTCCAAAGCTTTTGTTAATAAGCTTAGTTCAGCAAATTTGCATGGCAAAAAACTAAATTGTTGGGATTTTAAGATATTGGAGCAGTCGTGAGTTAGAAAATCAGTTATTATACTTTCAAAGATTTTTGGGATTGTGCTTAGGATGGAAATTGGGCGATAATTTATTACATTAGATTTGTTACCCGATTTGTAAATGGGAGTAACATAGGAGAGTTTCCAAAAGTCAGGAAATTCACCAGTGCTCAGTGATTTGTTAAAGATATGAAAAAGTGGCCTAGATAATGCAAAATTAAATTTTTTGAGGAAAATGGGTGGAATTTCATCGAAACCTGACCCTTTATTAGTATCAAGTGTTGAAAGCTTAACATAGATCTTGGAAATTTGGATAAAATAAGAAGATACGCATATTGCAGATTGGATTTCACTTCCATTTAAATTTAGCATTTGGTTCGTGTATACAGAAGAAAAGTGACTAGCAAATAGATTGGCAATGTCATTACCGCAGGAAGCTACTGTATCGTTTAATGTCATTGAGTCAGGTAAAGAATTATTTTTTCTCTTATTTGTTACAAATTTCTAGAACGCTTTAACATTTTTTACAACTGAATTCTCAGTACGGCTTACGTAACTAGCATAACACTCTTTTGATAACATTTTGCATTGAGCTCTGAGTTGACTAAAATAATTGTAATGTTCAGGAGACTTAGTACATTTATAAGTTTTATGGGCTAACTTTTTATCGCGTAACAACTGTCTAAGCTGCGGAGAATACCAACAAGGAAATGAACTTTTACCGATTTTTTTCACTGGAACAAATAATTGTTCTATCACTGAAAACATTACATCGTAGAATATGCACACCATATCGAAAAGTTCTTTACCATGAAGAAGGCCATCCCACTTAATTGCATCCAGACACTGGTGTATAGCTGAGAAATCTGCATTACGGAAATCATAGTAGTATTCTGTTCCAGAGGGTATATTTTTATCAACATAAAGCTGCAAAGTAGTTACAAGTGGGGGTGATAAGAGTCAGGTGGAATTAAAATGTCTACAGCATTGGAAACTGTGAGTTCATCAGGTGAAAGGACTAGATCAAGAATTGCTCCTCTACTGTTGAGCACCTCGTTTGATTGAAAGAGGTTATGTAAGGCACATATATTTGAGACAACTTCAGTAGCTTCAGCTTCCGCTAATGATGTGTTGTGCTGTACAGTTGCTGAGGAACAATAATCTTCCACTTCCCAAACTGCAGACGAAAGATTATAATCACCAAATAGATGGAACTTGGAGTTTGGATATTGTTCGCTTAAGTGTGTAATCTGATCAAAATGAGTTTGATAATTAACAGGTTACTTCGGAGGGATATACAGTGCACCCAGATTACATTTATTATTTATGTGAACAAAAAGCTGTTCAACTGATGCGTTGGACTAAATAAGACTGGTAGAAAGTTTTCTCTTCGTAGCTATTAGTACACCTCCCCTCTTTCATATTTACTGGATTGTTGCGTGCGATCTCGTCTATACACGTTATAGTTAGCAAGGCCAAGTTCAGCATCATTAAAGCCGGCAGTAAGCCAAGTTTCTGTTAGAATGATAATATCATAAGAACTGTTTGAGGTATTGAGACTTAATTCAGTTAATTTGGTTTGGAGATAACTTGATTTTGCCCAAGTCAGTATACTTTAATGGTTTTTTTGGACGATCATTATTAACATATTTAATTGTTAAATCCTGCTCACCTGCATTTTGTCGAACAGAGAGTTCAGTTCTTACTGATTCTAGAAGTTGTCTCTGATGAGGAGTTTGATCCAAATGAATGAACAGTTTCTTATTTCTAGTAATGTTTTGTTTATTTTTGACTATCAAATGAACATCTCTAGTTGAAGATAAAATTACTTTGAGAGGACGATGCCCATTTTTGTTATTCTTGCCAAAACGTTTTCGTATCATTAATATAAATAGAGTTAACGGCATTTACTAGAATAGATTTTACTTGCTCGACATCATCATGGATATTGGGTAGTTCAGGAAGATTGAAGATAAGCAAGTTTTTTTCCCTTCTGTGACGCTCATTCATTTTATTTACGACTTCTACCATCGTAAAAGCGGGTGTGCTCACATTTTCTTTAAGTCTCGAGATGTCTTGTTTCAAAGATGTGACTTCAGATTTGAGAGTCTCCATTTCACGCAGAAGTTCGGGCACACTCATAAAACATAACCGACAATCACTGCAGAAGAATATTAGAGATCTTTTCTGTATAACAACAGCTCGAAGTTCAGAAGCACACAAACCTGTGCAAGTTTCTTTCATGTGCATAGCTACGTGACAACTGTAACAAACGACAAATTTTTCAGCAAGGGTTTCCTTGCAGCAAGAACAGATGTTTACCATTTTCAACAATTAGTCTCAGACTATTAGATTCAGAGCCGCAATTTTATGCGTTTTCTTTTGGACTGTAGAAATAAATTAATTAGTAATTACCTTTATCAGTACTGTTTTTATTGAGAGTCTTTTCACTTTTTATTTTTATTCATTCACAGATAAATCAGTTAGATTTGATTTAAATATCTAAGTTTTATTTATATGGACCACGACTTGTTATGTTGATTCTACTTCCACCGATAGGGCAATCAACATGTATTCACTGAAAAGAACAACGAAATTTTTAGGCACAATACAACCACTGATTTTTATAAAATATAAGGAACAAACCAAAACAGTACCATTAGCATCGATATTTTTATTTTAATTACATTTTTTATTGCCTTGTTTGTAAAATTTAGTATTTTCAAAAATATTAGATGTATTGATAATTTGGATCATGCAGGTATTAAATAAAAATAAGGCTGTTGGTAACTTAGTTTACAGTTGGCAATAAAGTATGTCTCGAAAAGAGCAATAAGTATTAAACATAAATTTCCATTTTGATTAGGCACTTAACAAGTCACATCCCACATATTTACATGCTCTGGGTAATCAATCCTATAAGTACATAACAAAACAATAATATAATATCTGAAACTAAACAATAATTTGAAAATACAGATGAAGCCAATTTATCTATTTAGACAAAATTACTAATATTCTATTATTTATTAAAACACATTATTTTTTAGTAAACATGTTTATGCAAAAGTCTGTGATGAGGATAGGACAGTAGCGAGAGCAAGAATATTTTGGAATGTGCAGTGAAATACACTTAGAAAGGGTCATATGGAGAATTAAGTGTGATAATATTTTCCGATGTGTATTTCACTATTTTAGTTCAAAGATTTCTGTAAATGTTCAATTATGTGCTGCTATTTCAAACTTTGATAAAAGAAGTTGAATATTATTGTTGACATCTTTAAAATGTCTATTCTACCTTATACATTTTTTTCTACTCTTCATACAGTATTATAGGTTTACTTTGTCCGTCTGTCCGATGTCACGTTTTGTGTCTGCATGATAATTCGAAAACGAGAAATGATATCAACTTGAAATTTTTTAGCAAAAATCAAGCTTTATAAAGGAACAAAGTCTATTGATTTTTAACAAATCTGATTAAAAATAGGGGGTTAAGATAAGTTGAAATAAAAAAATCCTAAATTACAAACGAAGAGCGATATCAACATGAAATTTTTAATAAAAATCAAGCACTATAAGGAGATAAGGTCTATTGATTGTAAAAACAATCTGGTAGAAAATAGGTAGTTAAGGAGGTCTGTTAAACTGCGAAGAGTATCATTTAGAATGCCAGGCATTATATATCTTTATTCTAGTTTGTATCTGTGTAATAGTATGTATTGTGATGGGACTGACCTTATAAAATAAACATTTAAAACATTTTAGTTATTTTATTTGCCAATAAAAGATTTAAAAAAATATATTTTTTATTTGACATCTGCGACAAATTGTGAAAATGATTAAACTTACAATAGAAACTGAAAAATGGTAGGTAAAGTTTCATATAATATTTTTTACACAAAAATCAATGTCAAGCTTTCTACATAACCTGATATATATTTAAAAATAATCTCAAATTATGAAGAAAAGTCAGTTTACTAATTAATAATGTTTATACATGGTTTTCAATGTACTAAAAACAAAACAAATATTACACTAACTAAAATATTCATTTATTAAAAGTTGTACTGCTTGAAAACAGGATGTTGATAATAATAACTACACTTAATACAAACTCAAATAATAAATAAAAACAGCAATATTGGCTATTGCACAAAGGTTTGAACCGAACTTTCAAATGATAAAATTATTGGAAAAATTTAACACCCATTTTAAATTATTACAGGCCGCCACTGCTACAAAGGATGCTTTTCTCAACAATATAACACCTCTGTCAACAGCCTGTATGTGGCCATGTAATTTTCAGAGATTTTCCAGTAGCCAACTACCAGTTTCAATAAAATCTTGAATTTTTTTGTCGGTTAGGTGCTTTGTCATCGGAGGTTCTGTTACTGTACACTCTTGCCAGTTTATCAAATCAAAGTAATTTTCGGCATTAAAATTAAATTTAGGAATCTCAAATTTTCTGACGACATTATTTGATTGTTTTTTTTTTTCTTATCTTAGGATCTACAATTTAATATTCTCCTAAATCCCAATTCTCGTATATAATGACGTGAATCAAAGATCATTGAAATTAATATATTTTCAGGGTGGCCATAAATACCATTTTGTTGTATTACTGGGTCGACTGCTGCTCTTAATTAGTCATTTAAATGTCTTGAATATTGAATTAGTTTTAAGAGATGACAAGCCCCGGAAGTACATAAAGGTACAGTTTTGATACTAAACCAAACCTTTGCATATACTTTCATAATGTACGGTGTAAGAATTTTTAGATTATCAGATGATTTTTTGATTCCAATATAAGCCCGTAATATTCGGTTAGCTGTAATGAGCCATCGTGCGTGGGTCATCTTTCCTGGAAATTTATTGGCCAAGCAGCTGGACACTTTCCATTAGATATAACATTACTTATCTGGTACAAATAATGTTGCTCTGACTTCAGTTTTTCCATATCAACCTTCGGCAACTTGACCTCAATATATTAGCTTCTGTAATATAATTTAAAATGCTTTTGAAGCAATATTCTTGGCAGTACCAGTTTCAGCTGTTACATGTCCGATATAATCGCTACCTGGTTCCTGTAATACCACTACATGTTCTTCTACAACAATTTTTCTCGATGACCTATCTCCCTGTTTTTCTATGTAAAGAGCACGATCATTGCCGCCATCAAACTATAGTGCTTTGGGATAAGTATCCTTTTTTAGTGCATTTTTCTGTAAATCAAGTCATGCCTTTTTTCTTTGACGATCTTATTTACACTTGTCAATGACCATTTAGGTCGTGTAACATTTTGTAATCAGTCCGACATCTTCAAGAATTGCACTAACTATCATTGCGCCTCTGCAGCTAGATAATCCAGGAAATATTGAACCTTCCACCAATGTCGGTGAGCCATTTTGTCTCTCCAACGTTTAAAACTAGTGCGTGACTTATTCTCTTATGGCTGGTTTTTGTTTATTTTCTGGTTGTTTTTAAAAAAACTTTACTATTTGTATAAATATGTGACGTTCCCGAACATTCTTAAATATGTGCCGTTGCCGAACATTCTAGGCACACAAAAAATCATCACTTTCGCCTAAACATGCTACACAGGTGCCACCACCAGATTCATTGTTTACAGATGTTTCGTCATTGATCGATGGCTCCAGTATATTCTAGAATCTGACGGCTCTCACGTCAACTGGCGGTGATCATAAGTGTATAATAGGGGTTTCAGATGATGATTTATTCTATTGAATATTCTTGGTAACCAAAAAAATGGAGGCTGCACAACTCTCAAATTAGACACAGAGATCCGAAAAAGAGCAGGACCGGACTCGTCAAAAATGGATTCTATGACATTAAGAGATAGAACTTTTATGGAACTAAAACTAAATGGTTGTCTCCAAGCGAATCAACTCATGGATATCGTCTATTTTTCTTCCTAACTGAATCACGTACTCTTCACCAGCTATATCTTCTTCAGGTCAGCATACAAACTCTTTGAGCTTGCACAATTGACTTATCTCACGTCCGAACACAACTTTTGCTGGTGTTTATTAACGGCGGACCTATGGGTTATTGCGAAGAGTGAAAAATACTGATCCCAATCTCGCTGATTGTTGGAAACCAATTTTGACAGGTATTCGCTAATGGTTTTATTGATTTGCTCTACTTAACTATTCCATCAGACTGTGGGTGTATCGCAGTAGTTCTGGTTTTCTTTGCATAATATGTCACAGACTCCTCGGAAATCCTGGATTTCAGAATTTCTATCTTGGTCAATGTATCGATGACACACAAAATCTACCTAAATTATTTATTAATGTTAAGAAGAAACTTAAAACAGCTTATGATTGTAAATATTATAACTTAAGAAAAATAGATATCAAATTTTACGTTAGTGATTGGTTGTGGAAAAAAATTTGGTCTTATCTTCAAAATTTTATTGCTATGTTTGCACCAAAATACACATAAAGTTCTCTCTAAACTAATGCATAATATTAAAAGATTATATGTTTCAAAATTTAGTAAAATTTTGCACTTAGGACAGGGTATGTTAGTTTTAAATAACGTATTATGATCTAAAACAGTAAAAATTTCAATTTTCCGATTTTACCTCATTTTTTTATATAAATAAATCTTAACGCGTCGTTGTATATCATAGAGCAACTATTAGAGCAGCCGTAAGCTCATTCGTTAATACCCAAAGCTTCGAATACCATTGCAGTAAGTGTGCCTTGATACACGCCGTTGATTCAAACCGTAGCGGGGAGAAACTGCCCCCGAACCACAGAGCGACAGGTCCTGGAGATAGAAGAGAAATCGCCCTCCGTCCTTAACACCGCAGAGCTAGATATTTTGGAGATCGAAAAGAGCGAAATATCTTGGATATCGGGAAGAAACCGCCCTAGCTCAAGCAGAAGGTAATAGTGCTTTGGTCTCTAACAGTTGTAAATGAAAAAAATAGCTGTTAATGTGTTTACTAATGGGCTTAAGAATGAGCAAATTAAAACCATTATTAAGGCTAGTAATTATAACAGTTGAGTAAATTCTATAATAGGGGCTAGAGATGAAGAAACGATTAGAAGAACAAGTCCTTCCCAAATTTTCCACAGTATTATTATTAAATAAATAAATATTTGAGAAGAAGTGCCAATTTATAATTTTGATGATAATTTAAAAACGGATAAAGAGAAAAACACCAAATTTAAAATTTAAGCTTTAATTTATTCTGCGGTGCATTTATTAAATTTTGGGCATCTGGGGGTACTTAATAAAAGGTCGGTTTTCTATTTTATGAAACATAACTGGTAATTATGCTTGGAGAAGAAAATTTTTCAAATAAAAGTTGCTTATAATGTTATTTTCTATTATTTTAAATTTTACATAATTTTCCTAAAATGGTTCGTATTCGAGAAATTTTACAAAACATACAGAAATTGAGTTTTTAAGAAAATAGTTCAAATAAAACTTGTTTATGATATAATTCTTTATCATTCGTTTTTTATACATAATTTCTTTAAAATGGACCGTATTCGAGATATTTGAGAAAATGTGCAAATTAAGAATTAACTATTTAATTTAGTAAATATTCAACAGGTCCTTCTCCTTCTTAAAATATAAATAAATAAGGTGGTTTATTTAAAATTATTTAAAATTATTTAAAATTAATTCTGATGCCTTGGTAGGATTCCCCACTCGACCATTCACTATTGGGTTCTAATTAACAGTGCTGTTCCTAAAGTGGCGCTGGGAAACAGTAACAAAGCCTACACAGAACACGAAGCGAAATAACCTTAGCAGTTGAAGCCGATGACACACACAAAAAAAAGAGGTGGTTTTTACAGGGGCGGCTCAAGCACAGCCCTAGGTACACCACTGATTTTCATATGCGTTTTTTGTACAATAACTCCTGACCTACTCCTAGCTATGTTGATATGTTAAGTCCAGAACGGACGAATTGCTCTAGAAATTCAGTTAAAAAATTGTAAATAGCTCGTTAAATAAGGAAGATACAAAGTTCATTTTACTATAAAAAATTTTTAAAAATTCATAGTTCTTTTTGATGTTAAGATCAATAAAGCAAGTTTCTTTATGTCAAAAAAATACGGGGGGTTAAAAGGTACCCAACCTCCCAACTTTTTTTAAAGGGGTCGCATTAAATTTTTTTTATCCTTAGCTTTCAAATCTACAGCACTGACAAAAATTTCGAAGAAAAAATCGTAACAGTAAACTTTATAAAAAAAAAAACGTTTTTCTGAATGTTAGTTCAACACCCTGTAACTTTGTTGGGAGCCAGTTTTTTATATAAGTAAATATAGCCAAATCCACTTATTTTTTGGTAATCTATCTGAGGATGAATTTAAGACATACCTTTTTGAAACACCCTGTATATATAATGCAAAAGTTTGGATTTATGGATAGATGGATGTTTGTTGCTCAATCACGCAAGAACGGCTTAACGGAAAATATACGGTTCCCGTGGGATAGATTTGTTTTTGTTTTTCACACAAGATTTTTTTGCATAATGGTAGATAAAACATGAAACCTTGAAATGCAGCTACTGAGCATAAATAAATAAATAATGACATGTTCCAGAGTTTCTAAATTTTCACATTTTAAGGGAAGGAAACGGGGGTTAGGAGTTTGTATGGAAGTACCGATTTTTTTAACTTGAAAACTTTAACAGTCTTCACAAATAAATAATTAATTTGGATTTTCATATTTTAAGGAAAAAAAGGGGACAAAGGAGGAAAGGAAAGGGGGAAAGGAAGGAAAGGAGGGAAATGAGGGAAAGGAGGGAAAGAAGGGAAAGGAGGGAAAGGAGGGAAAGAAGGGAAAGGAGGGAAAGGAGGGAAAGGAGGGAAAGGAGGGAAAGGAGGGAAAGGAGGGAAAGGAGGGAAAGGAGGGAAAGGAGGGAAAGGAGGAGAAAGGAGGGAAAGGAGGAAAGGAGGGAAAGGAGGGAAAGGAGGGAAAGGAGGGAAAGGAGGGAAAGGAGGGAAAGGAGGGAAAAGGAGGGAAAGGAGGGAAAGGAGGGAAAGGAGGGAAAGGAGGGAAAGGAGGGAAAGGATGGAAGAGGAGGGAAAGGAGGGAAAGGAGGGAAAGGAGGGAAAGGAGGGAAAGGAGGGAAAGGAGGGAAAGGAGGGAAAGGAGGAAAGGGAGGGAAAGGAGGGAAAGGAGGGAAAGGAGGGAAAGGAGGGAAAGGAGGGAAAGGAGGGAAATGAGGGGAAAGGAGGGAAATGAGGGAAATGAGGGAAAGGAGGGAAATGAGGGAAACGAGGGAAACCAGGGAAATGAGGGAAATAAGGGAAAGGAGGGAAAGGAGGGAAAGGAGGGAAAGGAGGAAAAGGAGGGAAAGGAGGGAAAGGAGGGAAAGGAGGGAAAGGAGGGAAAGGAAGGAAAGGAGGGAAAGGAGAGAAATAAGGGAAAGGAGGGAAATGAGGGAAATGAGGGAAATGAGGGAAATGAGGGAAAGGGGGGAAAGGGGGGAAAGGGGGGAAAGGAGGGAAATGAGGGAAATGAGGGAAAGGAGGGAAAGGAGGGAAAGAAGGGAAAGGAGGGAAAGGAGGGAAAGGAGGGAAAGGAGGGAAAGGAGGGAAAGGAGGGAAAGGAGGGAAAGGAGGGAAAGGAGGGAAAGGAGGGAAAGGAGGGAAATGAGGGAAAGGAGGGAAGGGAGGGAAATGAGGGAAAGGAGGGAAAGGATGGAAAGGAGGGAAAGGAGGGAAAGGATGGAAAGGAGGGAAAGGAGGGAAAGGAGGGAAAGGAGGGAAAGGAGGGAAAGGAGGGAAAGGAGGGAAAGGAGGGAAAGGAGGGAAAGGAGGGAAAGGAGGGAAAGGAGGGAAAGGAGGGAAAGGAGGGAAAGGAGGGAAAGGAAGGAAAGGAGGGAAAGGAGGGAAAGGAGGGAAAGGAGAGAAAGGAGGGAAAGAAGGGAAAGGAGGAAAAGGAGGGAAAGGAGGGAAAGGAGGGAAAGGAGGGAAAGGAGGGAAAGGAGGGAAAGGAGGGAAAGGAGGGAAAGGAGGGAAAGGAGGGAAGGAGGGAAAGGAGGGAAAGGATGGAAAGGAGGGAATGGAGGGAAAGGAGGGAATAGGAGGGAAAGGAGGGAAAGGAGGGAAAGGAGGGAAAGGAGGGAAAAGGAGGGAAAGGAGGAAAAGGAGGGAAAGGAGGGAAAGGAGGGAAAGGAGGGAAAGGAGGGAAAGGAGGGAAAGAAGGGAAATGAGGGTAAGGAGGGAAAGGAGGGAAATAAGAGTAAGGAGGAGAAAATGCAAGGAAAGGAGGGAAAGGAGGGAAAGGAGGGAAAGGAGGGAAAGGAGGGGAAAGGAGGAAAAGGAGGGAAAGGATGGAAAGGAGGGAAAGGAGGGAAAGGAGGGAAAGGAGGGAAAGGAGGGAAAGGAGGGAAATGAGGGAAAGGAGGGAAAGGAGGGAAAGGAGGGAAAGGAGGGAAAGGAGGGAAAGGAGGGAAATGAGGGAAAGGAGGGAAAGGAGGGAAAGGAGGGAAAGGAGGGAAAGGAGGGAAAGGAGGGAAAGGAGGGAAAGGAGGGAAAGGAGGGAAAGGAGGGAAAGGAGGGAAAGGAGGGAAAGGAGGGAAATGAGGGAAAGGAGGGAAAGGAGGTAAAGGAGAGAAGGAAGGGAAAGGAGGGAAAGGAGGGAAAGGAGGAAAAGGAGGGAAAGGAGGGAAAGGAGGGAAAGGAGGAAAAGGAGGGAAAGGAGGGAAAGGAGGGAAAGGAGGGAAATGAGGGAAAGGAGGGAAAGGAGGGAAAGGAGGGAAAGGAGGGAAAGGAGGGAAAGGAGGGAAAGGAGGGAAATGAGGGAAAGGAGGGAAAGGAGGGAAATGAGGGAAAGGAGGGAAAGGAGGGAAAGGAGGGAAAGGAGGGAAAGGAGGGAAAGGAGGGAAATGAGGGAAAGGAGGGAAAGGAGGGAAAGGAGGAAAAGGAGGGAAAGGAGGGAAAGGAGGGAAAGGAGGGAAAGGAGGGAAAGGAGGGAAAGGAGTGAAAGGAGGGAAAGGAGGGAAAGGAGGGAAAGGAGGGAAAGGAGGGAAAGGAGTGAAAGGAGGGAAAGGAGGGGAAAGGAGGGAAAGGAGGGAAAGGAGGGAAAGGAGGGGAAAGGAGGGAAAGGAGGGAAAGGAGGGAAAGGAGGGAAAGGAGGGAAAGGAGGGAAAGGAGGGAAAGGAGGGAAAGGAGGGAAAGGAGGGAAAGGAAGGAAAGGAGGAAAATGAGGGTAAGGAGGGAAAGGAGGGAAAGGAAGGAAAGGAGGAAAATGAGGGTAAGGAGGGAAAGGAGGGAAAGGAGGGAAAGGAGGGAAAGGAGGGAAATGAGGGAAAGGAGGGGAAAGGAGGGAAAGGAGGGAAAGGAGGGAAAGGATGGAAAGGAGGGAAAGGAGGGAAAGGAGGGAAAGGAGGGAAAGGAGGGAAAAGAGGGAAATGGGGGAAAGGAGGGGAAATGGGGGAAAGGAGGGAAAGGAGGGAAAGGAGGGAAAGGAGGGAAAAGGAGGGAAAGGAGGGAAAGGAGGGAAAGGAGGGAAATGGGGGAAAGGAGGGAAAGGGAGGGAAAGGAGGGAAAGGAGGGAAAGGAGGGAAAGGAGAGGAAAAGGGAAGTTTGGTGTCGCTTTTTTAAAGGTAGGAACTTGAAAATTGGAATTGTAGCTAATCATTATTAGCATATAATGACGTATTTCAAGGTTTTTTGGATTTTAACATTTTAACGTGAAAGAGAAATGGGGATCAACGTTATACTAAATAATAAATAAAAATAAATAAAAAAATAAATAAAAATAAATAAAAATAAATAAAAATAAATAAAAATAAATAAAAATAAATTAAATAAAAATAAATAAAAATAAATAAAAAATAAATAAAAATAAATAAAAATAAATAAAAATAAATAAAAATAAATAAAAATAAATAAATAAAAATAAATAAAAATAAATAAAAATAAATAAAAATAAATAAAAATAAATAAAAATAAATAAAAATAAATAAAAATAAATAAAAATAAATGAAAATAAATAAAAATAAATAAAAATAAATAAAAATAAATAAAAATAAATAAAAATAAATAAAAAATAAATAAAAATAAATAAAAATAAATAAAAATAAATAAAAATAAATAAAAATAAATAAAAAATAAATAAAAATAAATAAAAATAAATAAAAATAAATAAAAATAAATAAAAATAAATAAAAATAAATAAAAATAAATAAAAATAAATAAAAATAAATAAAAATAAATAAAAATAAATAAAAATAAATAAAAATAAATAAAAATAAATAAAAATAAATAAAAATAAATAAAAATAAATAAAAATAAATAAAAATAAATAAAAATAAATAAAAATAAATAAAAATAAATAAAAATAAATAAATAAAAATAAATAAAAATAAATAAAACCAAATAAAAATTTAAAAAATTATTAAAAAATAATCAAATATAATAAATAATAATAAAAAATAATAAAAAACTACTAAAATAATAATATAAAATAATAAAAATAATTTGAAATAAATAAAAATTGATAGAAATTGATAAAAATTAATAAAAATTGATAAAAATTGATAAAAATTGATAAAAATTGATAAAAATTGATAAAAATTGATAAAAAATTGATAAAAATTGATAAAAATTGATAAAAAATTGATAAAAATTGATAAAAATGATAAAATTGATAAAAATTGATAAAAATTGATAAAAATTGATAAAAATTGATAAAAATTGATAAAAATTGATAAAAATTGATAAAAATTGATAAAAATTGATAAAAATTGATAAAAATTGATAAAAATTGATAAAAATTGATAAAAATTGATAAAAATTGATAAAAATTGATAAAAATTGATAAAAATTGATAAAAATTGATAAAAAATTGATAAAAATTGATAAAATTGATAAAAATTGATAAAAATTGATAAAAATTGATAAAAATTGATAAAAATTGATAAAAATTGATAAAAATTGATAAAAATTGATAAAAATTGATAAAATTGATAAAAATTGATAAAAATTGATAAAAATTGATAAAAAATTGATAAAAATTGATAAAAATTGATAAAAATTGATAAAAATTGATAAAAATTGATAAAAATTGATAAAAATTGATAAAAATTGATAAAAAAATTGATAAAAATTGATAAAAATTGATAAAAATTGATAAAAATTGATAAAAATTGATAAAAAATTGATAAAAATTGATAAAAATTGATAAAAATTGATAAATATTGATAAATATTGATAAATATTGATTAAAATTGATAAAAATTAATAAAAACTGATAAAAATTGATAAAAATTGATAAAAATTAATAAAAATTGATAAAAATTGATAAAAATTGATAAAAATTGATAAAAATTGATAAAAATTGATAAAAATTGATAAAAATTGATAAAAATTGATAAAAATTGATAAAATTGATAAAAATTGATAAAAATTGATAAAAATTGATAAAAATTGATAAAAATTGATAAAAAATTAATAAAAATTATATAAAAATTGATAAAAATTGATAAAAATTGATAAAAATTGATAAAAATTGATAAAAATTGATAAAAATTGATAAAAATTGATAAAAATTGATAAAAATTGATAAAAATTGATAAAAATTGATAAAAATTGATAAAAATTGATAAAAATTGATAAAAATTGATAAAAATTGATAAAAATTGATAAAAATTGATAAAAATTGATAAAAATTGATAAAAATTGATAAAAATTGATAAAAAATTGATAAAAATTGATAAAAATTGATAAAAATTGATAAATATTGATAAATATTGATTAAAATTGATAAAAATTAATAAAAACTGATAAAAATTGATAAAAATTGATAAAAATTAATAAAAATTGATAAAAATTGATAAAAATTGATAAAAATTGATAAAAATTGATAAAAATTGATAAAAATTGATAAAAATTGATAGAAATTGATAAAAATTGATAAAAATTGATAAAAATTGATAAAAATTGATAAAAATTGATAAAAATTGATAAAAATTGATAAAAATTGATAAAAATTGATAAAAATTGATAAAAATTGATAAAAATTAATAAAAATTGATAAACATTGATAAACATTGTTAAAAATTAATAAAAATTAAAAAACATTAAAATTAATTATTAAAAAATTTCTCTCGAGTAACAAAATGTTATTCACTTTTAATAATTGAGATTTTAGAAATTCCAGCCAAGCGGGATCGGTTCAACTAGTTTCCTATAATTTTTATTTTATGCATGATTTCTTTAAAATGGAAAAATTTGAGGAAAAGTATAAAATTTAAATTTTTCAGTAATTTTGTTGACAATGAATATGTATAAAAAAATGTTCCGAGTAAGATGTGTGTGGAAAATGTATGTACTCTTTAACCATTTACAGAGGTGATACAATAGGTTGTACAAAATAACCGCAAAAAACCTGTAATAACTAGACAGAAAAGTCAAATACTTGCAAATTTGATAGTTAAGGGCTGTTGCGAAATTAACTGCGAGTTTTCTCTTATTTGACCCAAATATAATAAATATCTCTGCAATACAGTTAACTCTTATTTTGTTAAATATTAAGAGCTGGCCTTATATCCTGGCGGGAATAATTTCCTGATGGGCTTTATTTCCTAAGGGACGTTCTAACCCACATTTACCTATATAGAAAATATTTACCTACAATATGGGTTAATAAGTTTGTTTGAATCCGCTTAATGATCTCTATTAATAATGGAATATTATTAGGAGAACATAGGAAAACATATCACGACTCGCATCATGGAAGTCGACCTGTTAAGTCAGTAAGAGGGTAAGGGTCAAATCCGAAACCGGCTACTAATTGGAATGGAGCCATGATTCGAAAACTTTTAAATAGCTTCATGAAATATTAACTTGCTCTCTATGGATGACCCTCGCGACATGCCCCGCTCGTTCCTAATAAAGTTAAAGGAAACGGGCTGAGGAGTTTTAATCAACTTCCGCGAAAGGGCGACGCAACTTTTCGAGTATAAATTATTTCTTACGAAGCGTCAGAACTTGCCGGAAGGGTCAACTTTTTTTGAAAACATAATGTTCTACACTTTTGTCGTTTGTTGACATTCTTAATTGCATGGAAAAAAGTTTTCGCGCCTGGATGATTTGCTATGAATTTTTATTTCAAGTCGATGATAAGCGATTTATGCAATACGACTAAATATACGGCAATATTGTTTAAAAATACAGCTGAGTTTGTAAGTTTTGTATGTAAAACATGTAACCAGCCATTGATAAAAATCATAATTAGAGTTGGCTCCGAAATTAAATTTTGTTTATTAATATTTTAACCACTTCCCTAGTCAGAGCTGTTTAAAATCATTTTAAAAACGATTTAAATCAGAGATCATAAATCGTTTGCATTTGAACAAATGATTTAAATCAAAGATCGTTTTTTTAAAAATAAAGATTTAAATCAAAAATCTTTTTTCTACTACCGTGCGTAAAGTACGTACTTTACGCACTCCACGAAGTGTGTAAAGTTGTACTTTTTTTCACTAGTGCGTAAAGTAAAACTCTTTACGCACTAGTTAAAAAAAGTAAAATTTGACAAAATTTGTACATAACAACAAAATATAACGTTTTATTTTATATTAACATTTTATCTCCTTCTAAGACAAATAAATAAATTATTTTTGCTTTTATCTATTTAGTGTCCAACAAATTATCAACAGTTTATTTTAATTATAATTTTCTCTAAATGTCATCGATTTAATTAAAAGTAAACATACAGTGGATGTCGATTTTGGTGAAAGTAAGTTGACCGTGGCTGTGTGGATTAGAAGAACTGTCAATCTCTAAACTTTTAATTAGTACCTACCTTATAACAGAACACGACAAAAGTATACTTAAGTTCAAGATTAGATTCTAAAGCCAATTTAGCATTTTTTTAAACTCAATCAAGTTTGAGAAGGTAAAAAGTTTTACTCTTTAATGTTTGTTTACTTAAATTCAAATTTTATTTGCAGTTTATTATATCTGTCATAATCGATATGGATTCAAATTTATCTAGCGATAGCGAATTTGATAATACTCCCCCAGATATCTTATGCAGTGCACAAAAGGCCACTGAAAATTTATTGCCAGGAAAATCTGCATATATTTATCAGCAAAAATACAATGCATTTATAGAATGGTGTAGGAAGAATAAGGTGACAAAATATTCGGAAAACGTTATTTTAGCATATTTCTCTGATGAATTGAAGAATTGCAAAGCTTCTACCCTATGGTCGATTTATTCTATGCTTAAAAGCACCTTAAAATATAAAAACAACGTTGATATTTCGAAATTCAACAAGTTAATAGCGTTTCTCAAACAAAAAATTAAGGTTATAAACCAAAAAAATCCAAAATTTTTGAACGAGAAGATCTAATTAATTTTCTGTTGAAAGCTTCAGATTCCAAGTTTTTAATGATCAAAGTAAGTAAATGCCTCAGTAAATGCTTGAATGCTTAGTATAAAATTAAAATATTCTGTAAAGTTTTGCAACGAGATGTGTGTTCGTATGGTGCGTTGCCTAACAAAATCAGTTGTTGTCCTAACAGGCCACCGGGGTTGTTAGGCAGCACATTATACCTAAAACTTTTATATTTTTTACAATAGCATTTATTTGGAGTTTTACATGCGCAACGTCAAGATATTTCCTAATGTTTAATAAATTATTTGTAACATTACAATATGTTATTTATTAGGTAGCTTTTATAATTGGAATTGCGGGAGCTAGTCGCCGGGAAGAAATATGTAAAATGACAATTAACGATGTGAAAGATAAACAAACAGTGTATCAGAAACCAAAGTATCAGAAACCAAAAATGGAATAGAACGCATTTTTACGATTTTAAATTTAAATAATTCTGCAGTTGATTATTTATCTTTCATAAAAAAATATACCTCATTAAGACCATCAAATATAAAATTGTAACAGATTTTTTTTAAAATTCGCAAATGGAAAATATTCTAAACAGCCTGTAGCGATAAATACTTTTGGTAAAATGCCAAGTGTTATAGCAACGTATCTAAACTTTCCCAATCCAACGGCTTTTACAGGACACTGCTTTAGGAGGTCTTCAGCCACAAATTCTGGAGGAGACCTTCTAACGGTCAAAAAACATGGAGGATGGAAATCATCTGCTGTTGCAGAAGGCTACGTAGACAGCACAATAACACAAAAAAACAAAATTTCTAATAAAATTTTGATGGATGACAGTATGCCATCCACTTCCAAACAAAGCTACACTTTTACCGTTGACAACTCTAATGAAGAATTAGTGAAACCACTCGACAGTGAAACTATAGTTACACAAAATATTTCAACCTCTTTACTTGAAAAGGCCAAATCCATACCACTCGAAGCTCAAAATAGGGTTACAGAAATAATATCACAACATTTAGGACCTAGGTTATACAATATAATTCCACCACCCTTTAAACAATTAAATTCTATAAAGATGTTTAAAAAAAAAGTTAAAAATTGGATATTCTCAAAAAATAGGAATGAGATACATAGTTGGATAGACCTAAAAAATCTATAGTACGATAAATCCGAGAACTGAAATTAAATAAATAAATAAATAAATAATTAAATAATGAAAAGGTCTAAACTGAATAACTAAATACATACACAAATAATAAATAAAGCTTACCTTAATAGAGTTATCATCTGGATAACTTCTTTTAGTTGTTACTTTGTTTCTTCTTTTTAACCTCAAAATTTGTAAAACTTGTAAATGTGTACATAGCAATGTAAGGAAAGATTGTTTAAGTTAATTTTTGAAAATATAAAAACTATTTTTAAATAATAAATTTGGCATTGTGGGTTGCAGATATTTTAACAAGCTGTGCTTTTAAATATCTGTCACCTCAATTGTACAAATAGCGTTGCCACGAGTTAAGAGTTCATTTTAAATGTAGGTATACCTATTGTTTTACTGTGCACAAGTGTTTAACACTTAGCATATTTTTTTCTTTATTCATAACAAATATTATATTGTATTTAATTTAATTGCATTATTTATGAATAAACATTATTATTATTATTATTATTATTTTTCAAACTCTGTGCTGGAAAAGGCTAAAACCTTAAGTTTTGGTAATTGCAATAATTGCACATTCAATATTAATATTCATAAGAGTTAAAAACCTATTTTGTTTAAATATTTCTTCATTTGTTAGTCATTTTGTTCTGTAAGAATTATAAATTTGTAAAGTTCCAATAAATTTATTTTTGTTGCTGTGTACAATTTTTGGCACATTTTACTTTTTTTCACTAGTGCGTAAAGTAAAGTAAAGTACTTTTTTTCACTAGTGAAAAAAAGTAACTTTTATATTTCTAATATTAGTGGATTATGTGTAAGGTAGTAGAACAAATATTGTATGCCACTCGTGTGTAAAGTCCCTTTTTTGACTCATGTGATTGTCGCACTCGCCTACGGCTCGTGCGACAACATTCACATTCGTTGAAAAATTGCATAAATAACTATATTACAGTGATTATCTTTTTTATAGTGTCCCCATGATGACTTAAATAGCTGAAAGCACTGGACGATAATAATTGAAAACCTTATACAATTTAAAATACTTTCCTGCGTTTTATTTCTGAACTATCAGTATGTACACACCTACAACCTTTGGTTGCTTTTCCTAAATAACTCGAAAACACTTAAAAATAATAATAATAATAATAATAATAATAATAATAATAATAATAATAATAATAATAATAATAATAATAATAATAATAATAATAATATTATTCCATAACGTATTATTGTCACCATCAATATACATCTTTGTTAGGTATTTACGCGTTTTTTCCTTAATTTATAATATTTATTTTATGTTGATATTTCTCATAATTAATTGGATGCTAGTGACCCTTAATATTTTTATCAAAATAGTTTAATTTATTTGTTGCCAATATAATGGGAATCACTCGCGCCGGCGCACATCTGTGCGTTTGTAAAAAGGACATTTTTTGGATTTTAAACCGGACGAGTACCGTATGATCCGCTGAAGTGTTCGCAAGGAAAAATAGAAATATTTTGTTATTTTGTTCGTCGGTGTTCCGTTTTCCCAAGAAGAAAACGTGTGGGGCCCCCTTCAAGAACGCAGACACTACTAGGTGAGTCTCCTTAAAATATTGGCTTCTTCAGATTCTTTTTTTGTTATTTAAATTTAATTATTTAAACGACCGCCTAAAAGGAATTAAGGTTCTCTTGCAATCCAGAAATTGAGTTATATCTAAGGGAATAATCTACAATCTTCTATCCAAGCTTTTGTCCATTTAAGACATGTATTTATTCCAGATTTAAACTTTAAACATTTCAAAATTAAATATTAAAATTCCGATATTTTAAATCGTTATGAAATAAAACTTTAGATTCTCAGACCCACCATATTTAACCAATCTAAAAATAAATAACAGAACCATAATTCCAGCAATTTATCAAGGCCTTCAATCTAGATGTAAGTTAGAGGGTACGGTAATTGGTATACGTGGTCAGAATGACCAATTTAACGATTGATTTAAAACATGAAAGAGGTGCAAAAGAAGTAATATAAATCATAAGTTGCTAAGCCATGGACCGCTCTTTTATTTAACGAAAACAAAACAAGAGAACAAAGAAATTACAACAATTATTTTTGGTTTTATCAACAGATTTAATTTAAATTCGAGGGACGCTAAATTGGTGCTTCCCACCTTATCTAGACTGAGGCCCACAAGGGCAAACTCGTAGCGGAAAAGCGAGAAATGATTTGATTTGGAACGAAAGGCCAGAAGCCGATAGTATTATTATTATTATTATTATTGCAACTTAAAAAAATAAAAACCTAATTGTAATATATGAACTTTAGTCAATAGCCTACTATTGTTGTAAGGTATTTATCGTTTGATATTTTAGTAAGACAATCAATAATATTTTCGTCAGAAAGTACTAGCTTTTTTTGGTAAAATAATTTTCGTGTAATTTTCCATATTTATTCCTTGATAGTACTTCTAAGCATTAAATAATGGGTCCATTAGTTTTGAGAATATATATTTTGTGAATAGTTCTGTAAAATAACAACATAACAGATTCCGAATACGATTTTATGTTTTTCTTTTGACTAATTAAGTGATAAGTGTTCAGAAGTAGGCCTTTCGTAATAAATGTGTTCAAAAATAGGACAAGCCTAGAGTAAAATCGTAAAATTATCTATTATCGGCACGTATAAGATATTTTGTGGTCTGAGCTAGCTGGCGTTTTCTCGTATAATGATATGAAGCCAAGTCGGGCCAAAACATTATTTCCACTTCGGCCTGAGTCTCTTCAATAAAGTCAGCCAGTTTCCTTAAGCAGCACTTGATATAGTGTCTGCTATCTAGTTCTTCGCCCTTAACATGACGAACATAATTATAACCTTCTAAAGATATAACAATTTATTGATCGAAAATATAAGTTACGACTAGAATACGAAAAAAGACGATAAAAGAATATAAAAGACGATAAAAGACGATAAAAGACGATAAAAGACGATAAAAGATGATAAAAGACGATAAAAGACGATAAAAGACGATAAAAGACGATAAAAGACGATAAAAGACGATAAAAGACGATAAAAGACGATAAAAGACGATAAAAGACGATAAAAGACGATAAAAGACGATAAAAGACGATAAAAGACGATAAAAGACGATAAAAGACGATAAAAGACGATAAAAGACGATAAAAGACGATAAAAGACGATAAAAGACGATAAAAGACGATAAAAGACGATAAAAGACGATAAAAGACGATAAAAGACGATAAAAGACGATAAAAGACGATAAAAGACGATAAAAGACGATAAAAGACGATAAAAGACGATAAAAGACGATAAAAGACGATAAAAGACGATAAAAGACGATAAAAGACGATAAAAGACGATAAAAGACGATAAAAGACGATAAAAGACGATAAAAGACGATAAAAGACAATAAAAGACGATAAAAGACGATAAAAGACAATAAAAGACAATAAAAGACAATAAAAGACAATAAAAACGATAAAAGACTATAAAAGACGATAAAAGACGATAAAAGACGATAAAAGACAATAAAAGACGATAAAAGACGATAAAAGACGATAAAAGACGATAAAAGACGATAAAAGACGATAAAAGACGATAAAAGACGATAAAAGACGATAAAAGACGATAAAAGACGATAAAAGACGATAAAAGACGATAAAAGACGATAAAAGACGATAAAAGACGATAAAAGACGATAAAAGACGATAAAAGACGATAAAAGACGATAAAAGACGATAAAAGACGATAACAGACGATAAAAGACGATAAAAGACGATAAAAGACGATAAAAGACGATAAAAGACGATAAAAGACGATAAAAGACGATAAAAGACGATAAAAGACGATAAAAGACAATAAAAGACGATAAAAGACGATAAAAGGCGATAAAAGACGATAAAAGACGATAAAAGACGATAAAAGACGATAAAAGACGATAAAAGACGATAAAAGACGATAAAAGACGATAAAAGACGATAAAAGACGATAAAAGACGATAAAAGACGACAAAAGACGACAAAAGACGATAAAAGACGATAAAAGACGATAAAAGACGATAAAAGACGATAAAAGACGATAAAAGACGATAAAAGACGATAAAAGACGATAAAAGACGATAAAAGACGATAAAAGACGATAAAAGACGATAAAAGACGATAAAAGACGATAAAAGACGATAAAAGACGATAAAAGACGATAAAAGACGATAAAAGACGATATAAGACGATAAAAGACGATAAAAGACGATAAAAGACGATAAAAGACGATAAAAGACGATAAAAGACGATAAAAGACGATAAAAGACGATAAAAGACGATAAAAGACGATAAAAGACGATAAAAGACGATAAAAGACGATAAAAGACGATAAAAGACGATAAAAGACGATAAAAGACGATAAAAGACGATAAAAGACGATAAAAGACGATAAAAGACGATAAAAGACGATAAAAGACGATAAAAGACGATAAAAGACGATAAAAGACGATAAAAGACGATAAAAGACGATAAAAGACGATAAAAGACGATAAAAGACGATAAAAGACGATAAAAGACGATAAAAGACGATAAAAGACGATAAAAGACGATAAAAGACGATAAAAGACGATAAAAGACGATAAAAGACGATAAAAGACGATAAAAGACGATAAAAGACGATAAAAGACGATAAAAGACGATAAAAGACGATAAAAGACGATAAAAGACGATAAAAGACGATAAAAGACGATAAAAGACGATAAAAGACGATAAAAGACGATAAAAGACGATAAAAGACGATAAAAGACGATAAAAGACGATAAAAGACGATAAAAGACGATAAAAGACGATAAAAGACGATAAAAGACGATAAAAGACGATAAAAGACTATAAAAGACGATAAAAGACGATAAAAGACGATAAAAGACGATAAAAGACGATAAAAGACGATAAAAGACGATAAAAGACGATAAAAGACGATAAAAGACGATAAAAGACGATAAAAGACGATAAAAGACGATAAAAGACGATAAAAGACGATAAAAGACGATAAAAGACGATAAAAGACGATAAAAGACGATAAAAGACGATAAAAGACGATAATGTTATAGCGTCCTTGGTAGATGTTTGTACTTTAAAAATATACTGTTCGGCATATATTGTACTTGTTTGGGAAATTTTTAAGTGACTTTTATAAAATGTTTAAACATTTTTAATAAATGGGTAGTGAAATTTGTCGGTAATTACTGAAAATGTCTTTGGCATCTTTTTTTTTTTAATAGGTGTCACTATTGCAAGTTTGAACGCAGCGGTGCATCTGT
The DNA here is from genome assembly GCA_927349885.1 of Psylliodes chrysocephalus. Classification (NCBI taxonomy): domain Eukaryota; kingdom Metazoa; phylum Arthropoda; class Insecta; order Coleoptera; family Chrysomelidae; genus Psylliodes; species Psylliodes chrysocephalus. Next base: position 26,295,679 of record OV651815.1, on the reverse strand, counting down.
ATCTGTACCGTGTGGAGGACGGATTAATTCACGGATTTTAGGCCTCACTAGGCCCATCGTGCATCCTCCTAAGTAGATAGGCACATACTCTTGAGTCTATAGATTTAGTGTAGTGCTTCTCTTATATTGGCCGATATTAGCCAATTCTCGCCGAACACAAATATTGTAATAAATGATAGCGTCGGGAAATAGTGGAGAATATTGTAGGGTTGTCAGGATAACTTAAAAGCTCCCTGGTAAGTCTGCAGCTTCTTGTTTCATCTCATTTTTCCTTGAATTTTACAGGAAAGTTCTTTAATTAGGTTTGTCACTACCGAAGTGGTCACGCCAATATAAATGCAAAAAGTATTTGGTTGGCTGCCGTCTTGACAAGTAAATCAGCAAGATGGTCTTTTGATGTGGTGTGACCTTTGATCCATCTTTAGTTGACCACATTGTTAATGGCAGTGCATATAGATGCATATAGAAAAGAACGGGATGTTATTGGATGATCCACGGGAGATAGCTGCAGAGTTTAATAGTTTTTTTAAATATGCTTCTGGTCATTTAGTCGACAAAATAATAACAAAGTCTACTAGTAACATCGAAGGAATCACATCAAATAAAGATTCTTTCTTTCTCGCTCCATTTTCTCACACAGAATTATTAAATTTATTACTTAGGGAAATTAAAAACAAAAGATCTTCTGGAGCCGATGACGTACCATATTTTGTACTGAAACAAGTATTAGATGTTCTCTCTGAACCTCTAACATATTTGGTAAACTTATCATTTGAGATGGGCAGTTTTCCTCAAGCTTTAAAACTAGCGAAAGTTTTTCCACTGCATAAGAAAAATGATCGTAGACAAATCGAAAACTATAGAACTGTTGCTATTCCCTGTGGTCTGTCTATAATCTTTGAATAAGCCTTTCTTGACCGTCTTCTGTCTTTATTGAAAAGGTACAATATTATAACAGGAAATCAGCATGGATTCTGTGCTGAAAAATTAACAACAACTGCTATGCTTTTATTTTACACTAAAATTATTCACCATTTGGAGGAATCTAAATGTCCAGCTGCTATCTTTTGTGATCTTAGTAAAGCAATTGAGTGTGTAAACCATGAGTTTTTAGTAAATATATTGGAGAAATATGGAATCAGAGGCACTGTTTTAAATTGGATCCCAACCTTTTTACGAGCTAGGAAGCAATATATTTCATTAAAAGTACAAAACGACAACAAAATCAATAATATTAATTCTGATACACTAGATATTAATATGGGAGTTTCTCAGGGTTCCATTTTGGGACCCATTCTGTTCATACTGTATGTAAACAATGTTGACCCATTAATAGGTGATAATCATTATTTAAGCTATGCATATGATTTCTCGGCTATAATTTCAGCTAAAAATACGGATCTACTAAATAGAGAGAGCTCTAACATCGCTCAAAAAATGTAAAGTTACTTTAATAGCCTTGATTTATTTTTTAATGCTAATCAGACTGAAGTACTTAGCTTTTATAACAGGCAACATAACGTTGAGCCCCTAGAAGTTAGTTTTGAAAATGTCGTTCTTAATAATGGGAATGATAGCATTCGCTTTCTAGGAATCCAAATAGATCAATACCTTGATTGGCAAGATCATTAGAGGACTGATCGAAAAAAATAACTCGCTAAAGTTTCTTTTTATTAATTTACGGTCTATACTTGAAGTTCGTCAATTAGTTATGATGTATTTTGCATAAGTAGACTCACGTCTAAGATACGGTGTATGCTTATGGGGAAATTTACCCTACTCTAAAAATGTTTTTCTTGCTCAATAAAGGGTCCTGAGAAGCATTGCTAAGATCTAACAAAGAGGCTCTTGTCGACCATACTTCAAGGAATATGGCATATTAGTCATATTACCCCTTTGTATTTTTATTTTTGAAATAAACAAACACAAATAATTTTTTGTAATTAATAGAAATGTACACAGATATGAAACCAGACAGGCTAACGAACTGCATATACCTTATGAACGATTCAAGGTAACATCTAATGCGCCGAATTACTTGGGGCCCAAATTGTCCAATATACAATAAAGAAAAGTAATTCATTTTTTTTAAAAGAAAATTGAAAGGTTTTTTACTAGAATATTGTTTTTATGATATCGCTGAATCTGATGAATTTGATGTACTGCGATGCAGACATCGCTCTGTTCTATAAAGTAGTATATTAATTTGTAGTCGCCAATGGCGTATTTATAAACTACAAACTCTACTCAATTATTCGTACATATACTTCCTTTACTTGGAATTAGCAGTACCTATTTTGTAACAGGTAACTGAAGTATAAATGTTCATTCCCATTAATGCAATTTTATTATAATAAACATTGAAATAAATATTATAAAATATGTTAAAATGAAGTTAATAATATAATATAAATTATTTATTTATTATATTATAACATAATATTAGGTTAAACGTTTATTAGTGTTTTAAAGTAAATTTTTTAATTATTATCTTGTGTATTAGTGGCACCGACTTTAACATTTCACTACAACTAAGAACTATCAACATTAATTTAGTAATATTAAAATTTTCTGATGGGTGCACATAATGGTTACTACAACACCCTTGTGATTCATTACAGCACGTTCTCTGTAAGGGCTAAGTAAAGAGTTAGGTAATTAATAGTTTACTATTAGAAATAGAAAAACATCATGCTGCATTTTAATTTTAATAAACAATAAAATAAAGATTATAAAATATTATTACTAAACAAAATAAACATCATCAGATTGAATAAGTAAATATTTATTGCTGTAGATAGTAGGTACTCAATGAGCATTGGGTCTATTAATTGTAACATTTTTCGACAGGAATCTCAGACAGTTAGGCTTCCTTTTAATAGTTGAGGAATTTGCTGGTCTTCCAGCTTGTAATGATGTAGCCCCCGAAGTCATTCCAGGTCGAACTCCTCTCCGACTTATAGAGGTGAGTTGTACCCTGTAACGGTTAGAACCGTTTTCGTTATTTTGACACCAACATCTCTACACAAATGTCATTTGTCGTTTATGCCTTGCGTCAAAAGTTCCCATTTCATTTTGATTTGTATCTGTCAACGAACAAGTTGATTTAAATTTTAAATTATCTTGGACATCCGATGTACTAATTGTCTTCTAATATTCTTATTGGCCGTCTGATTTTGTAAGCCTGGCTATATCTAGACGGTTCTGTTCGAGTTATATCTAAAGAAGTTCATTTCGAGTCATCTCTAAGAAGTTTAATTTAAGATATATCTAAAACTGTTTATGGTTCTATCAAGAGGTTTAGTTCAAGCTGCATCTAAAGAAGTTTATTTCAAGTTATATCAAGAGGTTTAGTTCGAGTTACATCTAAAGAAGTTTGAGATTTAAGTTTATGAAGATTTATACCTAAGAGTTTGGTGCCATCCGAAGAACTTCGTTCAAGTCCCTTTGAAGAAGGCCTATACAAATCTCTCCTTGTATACTACCTCCTGTTTAACAGATTAGTCTATTTTTTTAAATAAATCATCTAAATTTGAATAAGTAAATCTCTGTGAATTAGAATTTGTTACTGCCTTATCTAGAACTTGGTTTAAATATAATATATGAATGGTTAGTGATTTTCTATATTTTTATCACCAATCTATAGTCAAGTATAATAAGTTTTAAATATAGTGGTGCCCAACTTCTTTTTCAAAGTAATATGAGTTATTTAATAACCTAAACCCATTCCCAAAATCATTTGAGCTTAAAGTACTATAAAAAATGGATAAAATAACAAGTATCACATTACAAAAATGGCGCCTCAACTACTGGGTTAAATAGCTCGTTACTTTGAAATAGATTCCTTATAACTTATCGTTCTAATTCACATAGGTATTTCACAGAGATTAACGATACTAACTGCATGTCTTTTATATTCTTACTTATGCTTTCTTGCCTATTATTTTAACCTTTTCTATAAATCTGTGTATCGTATCGTCAAGTTTTATACAGGGTTGGGCAAACCTCTGTCGTAGTTCTATAACTCCTATTATGCAAATCTTAACGATTTATTCGAAGTATACCTGTCGATGGTGGTCAAAACCAAATATCCCAAAATTATTTTCTTGTGTACAGGGTGGCCCAATAGTAAATTAGGCAAATCACTTATTTTTTTTTTAAATGGAATGATCCAGCTTTTTTTCCAATTTTAGGTACTCTATGGTCACTAGTGCATACCCAAAAAATATTGTTTCTAACATCCTACTCCTTTCGCAGAAAAAGAAGAAATACCAAAAAATATTACATTTTCAGACGCCTATTAAAATATGCAGTGCTCTCTCGAATTTGACGTTAGACTTTAAAAAACTACAAATGTATAAAGCCAATAGACCAAAGATTTTTATAGACCAAGTTTTAATTTTTTATTTTGTACAGGGTGGTCACAAATTAATTTCAATTTTCAAAAATTTCTAGGACATTTTTTTCAAATTTTTCAAATAGAACACCCTGTATTACTATTCACCGATGAAACGAGAATTTTATACCCTTCGACTTCCCCATGTACTTTCCCATACCTATCTGTCGTCGTTTAAAAGTAAATTCCAAAAAGACATTGATCTATCAAAAATCCAATTTCTACCAGTGGTTTTATTGAAAGTGAACATTCAATCAAGATTATTTATTAATGAAGTGTCAAGTTATTTTTACTGATCGCGATAATTCTTCTATTAATAATGAATTTTACGAAAAACGAATTAATTGACATGGTCTAGGTTTTGGGAGAATCCGACAGAAATTGTTTATTGGCAAAAAGAATTTATCATCAACGATATCCCGATAGACGCATCCCTGATCAAAAAAGTTTTGAAAAGTTACATGAAAGATTTACCGAAACAGGAAATGTTGCTTATAAAAAACCAATAATTGACAAACGTGCTACTGATAATGATAACCAATTATCTGTAATTTTGACAGCGATAGAAGATCCTCATGTAAGTCAAAAAAAGATTGCCGAAGTAGTAGGTATAAGTAGAACATACGTTAGAAGGATTTTAAAACAGCATCAATATCATCCTTATAAAATACAATTGCATCAAGAGCTGAAAGACACCGATTTTGATAATAGAATGGTGTTTTGTAACTGGGCACAAACTATACTGCAACAAAATTCATTTTTTTTTTATAGAGTGCTGTTTTCTGATGAATCTACATTCCACAAGAACGGATTCGTTAATAGACATAATTTCCACTATTATTCCACGGAAAATCCTAACATCATCAGAACACATAGCCAAGAAAGATGGAGAGTAAATGTTTGGGGAGGTATAATTGGGGATCATGTTATTGGGCCGTATTTTTTTGAAGGCAACTTAAATGGTCTGATGTATTTAGATTTTTTAGCAAATCATCTTCCTACTTTACTTGAAAACATTTCCCTTGCTGTAAGACTAACAATGTGGTACCAACATGATGGGGCAGCAGCGCATTTTTTACGCGAAGCGGCAGATGAATTAGGTGAAAAGTTTCCAAATAGATGGATTGGTAAAAATGGTCCAAAAAAATGGCTAGCTCGATCACCTGACTTAACAAAACCCGATTATTTTTTGTGGGGTTATATTAAAAATCTAGTCTATCTTACGCCACCTACAACACCTGAAAATATAAAAGAAAGGATAGTGCAAGCTTTCCATTCCATTACACCTGATATGCTTAGAAAAGTTTCTCGATCATTCGCCCAACGAATAAATGTATGCATTAGAGAAAATGGCAGACATTTTGAGCATCTTTTATAAAATGTAAATTTATGTTTTAGGATAAATTTCAAATAAATTTTATTATCGTAATTTTCTTCCTTTTGAATTTATTTTATAAGGGCGACAGATAGGTATAGGAAAGTACATAGGAAAGTGGAAGGGTATGAAATTCTCCTTCAGTTGATGAATAGAAATACAGGGTAATACATTTAAAAAAATTTAAAAAATTTCCCTCGAAATTTTTGGAAAGTGAAATTAATTTGTGACCACCCTGTACAAAATAAAAAATTCAAACTTGGTGCAAAAAAATCTTTGGTCTATTGGATTTATACAATCGTAGTTTTTTAAATTCTAACATCAAATTCGAGAGAGCACTGCATATTTTAATAGGCGTCTGAAAATGTAATATTTTTTGGTAATTTTTTTTTCTGCGAAAGGGGTGGGATGTTAGAAACAATATTTTGTGGATATGTACTAGTGACCATAGAGTACCTAAAATTGTAAAAAAAGTTGGGTCATTTCTTTAAAAAAAAATTAAGTGATTTGCCTAATTTACTATTGGGCCACCCTGTACACAAGAAAATAATTTTGGGATATTTCGTATTGGCCACCATTGACAGGTATACATCAAATAAATCGTTAAGATTTGCATAGTAGGAGTTATAGTTATAGAACTACGACAGAGGTTTGGCCAACCCTGTATAGTATCTGTATTTTGTACTAGGTATCATATTACAACCCTTATAGTCCTTTGTCTTTGTACGCTTTTAATATTATGAAAAAAGCTTATTATATCCGAGGGTGTCGTTGGTTTACTTAATTTATGATTAATTTTTTTAACGGCATTGTTCATTTCTACTGATTTATTTTCTTCAATTGCTTTTAAAATTCTTGTAATATTCTGCGAAAGTTTCGGTACAAAGATCTTAAATGCTAGTAGCTACATTTTCCAAATTTTCTTGCAATTCCCATTCGTGTGAATAATTTACATCCATCCCAGAAGATGTGTCTTGTTTTTGGTACTCGTCGGTAGGAGCCACCATCATGTCTTCAAAAAATTCTGCCAGTATTTCCTCACCTAATGCATTTTGTGCTAACTCTTTTCGGTCAGCTTTGGTGTGGTGGCCAAAGACACAGCAAAGGAAAGCAATAACGAGGCTTAGCAAGGTACAAAGACATAACGGGGGCAATGAAAACAACCCGCACTGCTGCAATGGAAGCACTAATAGGACTCCCACCTCTTCACTATGTGATACAAGGGGAGGCAAGATTAGGTGCTTACAGATTAGGGAATACACTGGGAAATCTTGACATTAGGCCAGGTCACATGAGTAGCTCAAGGTTAGTGACAGGAGACGTGCTAGACATGAGATCAGACCACTTAACCAAGAAGTACTCTTTTAATATTCCCTTTAAGGTTTTAATACAGGAAAGAGCGGAGATCACCATAAGGGAGCCCAATGCCCAACGACAGGAACAAATCAGGTATACAGACGGGTCTAAGACTGCGGAACGCACTGGGGCAGGAGTATTCTCCAAAAACTCTAATACTAACCATAGCTATGCTATAGGAATACATTCCTCGGTATTTCAGGCTGAGGTATACGCAATTTTGCAATGTGCAAAAACGAACAATTAAAGAACTGTCGAAAATCAGCATATTCAAATAATGTCAGACAGCCAAGCGGCACTTAAGGCCATATCGAGTCAGAAAGTTACGTCAAGGCTGGTATGGGAATGCATCGAAGAACTAAGAACACTGGCAGACCGTAATAAAGTAAAACTATTTTGGGTGCCAGGTCACAAAGGGATCGAAGGCAACGAAAAGGCTGACGAACTTGCAAAAAGAGGGTCAGAAGAAACACCGAAACCAGACACAAACCCAGGAGTACCAAAACGTACAGTCCGTGGTTTTATAAATGACTGGATTCGGGAACAACATATCAACTATTGGGGAAGCACCCCAAAACAGGCACATGGAAAAGCCTTCATAGACAGACCATGTCCCAAAAGAACTGAAAAAGAACTGGAGAACTACTCTTAATGAATAGGAACCAGTTGAAAGTGATAAAATAGGGTTCATGACTGGGCACGCCCCAGTAAAGGGACACTTGAACAAAATTGGCATGTACAATGGGGAACTCATGTGCCGACTATGTCACAAGAAACAAGAAACGGCCAAACACATACTGTGCGAATGCAAAGCTCTATATCGCAAAAGACAGGCTCTTTTTGGACAACCCCAGGTTGATCCAACAACGTATAGAACCCACTCACTCAAGAATCTGTACAAACTTGTACAAGGTACAAAGGTGATAGAGTGGGTGCTATGAACTAACATGGAGTAAAACACAATAAGCCAATAGGCTTCAGTGTTATTCGGAGACACATAGTCAGACGAGCCCAGGAGAGAGAAAAAAAACTCTTTTCGGTCCTCAACTGACAGTGATGGAGCGGACGACAAAGAGAAACAAGGTTCCACAGCACAGAGATATTTACAAAATCTTCCTTCTTGGCCTATACGCTTTAGCTACTTTGACCTAATGATTATGATTACAGTTTATCTGATAAACCAATGTGTATAAATAATGGATAAATACCTACAGGGTGTCTGTAAAAGGTCTTAACAAAAACATACCACATATTCCTTCGATCATGATAAGCTGATTTAAGTAAACTTACCTTAGTACAAAGTTGCTCAGTTTGGCCGCTAGAGGGCCCTGAAGTTACAATTTTTAAATCGTTACTCCATTATGATTCTAAAACGGCCTCTGCGATTCTGCTTAAATTTAGTACGTTAATATAGTTTTATGTGACAAAAAAAAATTATTAGAAATATTCACTAATATTAATCCATAGGCGTAGAACTTGATTTATTTTTGGCACCCGCACATTTAAAATTTCTACGCCAATAGAATTAAAGGGGGATTTAGTAAGAAATTTGAATTTCTTAACGCATTTATCACAAAAAAGGTACTCTTGATAAGACTCGATTACTCTCATGGTTTTCACGAAATTTGTATTTTAATAATTTAGAGTGTAGATTTTAGAGAAAAATGTATATTGACTAAAACATGAATACAAATACGCCTATGGATTAACATTAGTGAATAATTTTGATACATTTTTTTTGTCACATAAAACTCTGTCAACGTACTAAATTTAAACAGAATCGCGTTAGTCGTTTTAAAATAATAAAGGAGAAACAATTTAAAAATTGCAACTTCAAATCCCTCTTGCGACCAAACTAATCAACTTGGTACTGAGGTAAGTTTACTTATATAGGCTTATTTTGCTCCAAGGAATATGTGGTATGTTTTCGTAAATATTTTTTACAGACACCCTACACTGTATAATTTTGTTTCACAAAAAAACAAAATATTTTAAATTTTAAAATAAAATTTATTGTTGTAACAACATTCAAACCTTTCTTTAGAAGAGGGTCGTTTTTTAAAGTATTTCGATTATTCTTCTTGAATAAAATAGTGATATTGGCATTGCAATTTTTATTTCGTATACGACTTTCCCTGTTTCTATTTTGTATTACTTTATTAAAGTCGTTATGTTAGCACTTCTGTTTTTCGATCTTAAAACCGCGTTATAATTATTGAAATCTTTAAAATTCCAGCCAAGAAGCTGATCATCTTCATGGCAAAAGCTTTTTAAAATTTGCAATATTTTGTTTTTACAATTCATTTCTAACAAAATGTCTATGGCAGACTCCACAGAAAAGTAGACTTGCACTGACAGGAAATATTTTGTTACATTTATTACAGCGTCAAAATTGTGTGGCATGGCTAAGACATAATGACGCGATCTGTATTTGAGTAGAGTTTGTAGTATACTAACACGCCGTTGGGGATTACCTATTATACTAGCTTTCAGAGCAGAGCGCTGTCTGCATCGCAGTACAGATTGTAATGCGGCTCGCGCCAAATGATATTACATAGCCTACTACGATACAAACGCGTGCTCTACACAATAGTATACTATGGAAATACGCGGCCTGGAAGCTTGTGGATTGAGGAGAAATGGAACAGCACAGAGCGCAGACAGACGGCATGATATACACACAGACGTTTAAGGTCGCAGTATCACTGTATTTTTCATATAAGAAGCAAGGGTTCACCATTTCCGATTGCATTTAAATCCCGCTAAATGTATTAAAATGAATCTTCTACCAGCTTAAAGTATAAGGTTTAGAGAATGAAATCTCCTATTTTTTATTTGTCCTGTTTATACACTAAATTTAAAAAAAAATCATAAAAAGTGATTTTAAAACCAGAGACTAAAAAGTAGGAGATTTCATTCTACATATTTTTCTATCCCGTCAAAATATTTCTAAATTGTATTGCGTATTTTTCAAATCTAACTCGAAATACGATTAACAAATATTTGATACATTTATTTGTCAAATTAGAGATTTTCTATGAATTCCTGTAATTGTGTATAGTTCATGTAGTTCATCTATTTTTAAGAAGATGTCACCGTAAAAAACAATGTAGCTACTCTGTTTTAGAGATGGTTTTAATAGGTAAATGATTGTTTAGAGGTACCAATTTTTGAAACAGTGATACAGCTGTATGCCGTCTTTTATTGTTTCGTGATTTTCATATATATTTGTCTCGTTTGGTTCCAAATTATCGATTGATTTTGCCTGTGTATGAACAAGTGTTGACCACGTTGCCAGATTATCGATTTATACGATAATTTCACAATTCTTTCTAGGACGAATTTGATTTTAAAGTGGGTGAAATATACAATAGTGAAATGCAGGAAAGGAAAGGAACTTTATTGCATTCCGATGTAACTTAAATCCGAATGACCTGACATCATTGTATGATACGCACGTAATATTTGCGTACTTTGCTTTCTTCTTCTGAATATTATTTTATGTTTATAAGGAATCTTATTTCTGAGTTAACACGTTGACTGCTATGTGTATGTACCCATGCGTATGTTTCATTAGTGCGTAATTGTTCAATTATTTAATTTATGTTAAAGACACGCAAACATGTTTCAAATAAAAGTTATATGGATTTAAAAAATACATATTTTAAAAATATTTTTAGATATATACAGGGTGCTACATTTTTGCTTGGCATATTTTTAAAATAGAACATATATTTTATTTCAATTTTAGAATGGTTTGGTAATACTGTATTCAACCCTAGAATAATTTAAAAAAATATTACAGGTCTGCCAAGCAATTAAATTTTTATAAAATTAGAAAATGATGCAGACCCCAAATTAAATTATCATAATTTAGATAGGATTACATTGATTTCAAAATTGTTTAATATACTGATTTATAGCACATTAAGATAACGAATAGTAGTGATAGTGCTGGATTTTTTTATAGCGAGTGTTTTGAAACATGTATTAAATATGGGTACTTTTAAGTCAAATTATTTAACTTTTTCAAAGGCAGCATTTGATATAATATTTTAGCATACAATTTCTTATAAATTTGCATATCCAACGATACCAACATGTTAGAGAATAACATATATACAGAGTGTCTCATCAGTGCGTAACTGATCGATAGCTGTTTTATTATTAGAAATAAGAAAAAAAATTAATATAAAAATTGTATGACCATATTTAACAATTATTCCTATATATACAGGGTAGTCCATAAACGAGATGTTGACCAAACCTATACATTTTTAAATCGAAACACCCTGCAGGTAGTTATACATATTTGATTGTTTTCACGTCGTCAAATAATTTTAATTGACTTCATTTATTTGCTATGTTATATATAGGGAGTGTCAACACGCGAGGTTACGAATGTTTAAAATTTTTTTAATGGAATATTATATTAATTGGTGGCATAACATACAGGGTGTTCCATTTAGAAAATTGAGAAAATCGTAACCATTTTGACACACTCTATATACAACATAGCAAATAAATGAAATTGAAATTATTGTTCGACGATGTGAAAACAGTCAAATATGTATAACTACCTACACGGTGTTCGGCTTTAAAAATGTATAGGTTTGGTCAGACAATCGTTTATGTATTACCCTATATACTTATAAATAATTGTTAAATATGGTCATACAACTTTTATATTAATTTTTTTCGTATTTTCTATTATAAAACTGCTATCGATCAATTACGCACTAATGGGACACCCTGTATATCTGTTATTGACTAACATATTGGTATCGTTGGATATGTTAATTTATAAGGAATTGTATGCTTAAATAATATACAGGGTGTGGCTTTTGAAAAAAATTAAATAAATTTAACTTGGAATTAGCCATATTTAAGACTTGTTTTTCAAAACACACTGTATAAAATAATCCAGTTCTATTACCACTATTCGTTAGCTTAGTATCTTATTACATTTAAAAAAAAATTTGAAATTATTTTAAACCTACCTAAATAATGATAATTAAATTTGGGGTCCGAATCATTCTCTAATTTCATAAAAAAATTAATTTATTGGTAACCCTGCAATATTTGTTAATAAAATTATAGGGTTAAAAACAGTATTACTAAAGCATTCTAAAACTAAAGTAAAATACAGGGTTTTCTACTTAAAAAATATACCGTTTTATTTGTCAGACAAAAACGCAAAACCCTGTATATCTAAAAATATCTTTAAAATACCTATTTTTGAAATTCATATAACTTTTATTTAAAAATTGTTTACGTGTCTACAACACAAATTGAAATATTGAACAATTACGCACTAATTAGACAACCTGAATATATTATTCACAATATATGCACGCGACATATGTTTGTAATAATTTAATCCCGCGTTGTATTTATATATTTATTTACGCTTCTATCAGATATTGTAGTTTACCTAAGTATTTACTTAAACTAATTTGCTCTTAAAACGTAAAAACAGACTTAAATTTTTAGAAAAACTACTTCGGCTCGGCAGACCCGACCACAACATTTGCTTCGGCAGTCAACGTGTTTTAAATGATTTTTTATTCATTTGTTAATTTGTATTTAAATATTAATATTTCAAAAATGCTTATTTTTCTTATTGATTAATCTAAAATACACACGTAATTTTTATTAATAATTGGAAATAGTACTGTCGTTCTAAATTGATAAAAAATAGGAATATGAAAACATAAATTACGACTCTACAAATGAAGTAAAATTTAATTTTTAATATTTTTTTTCTTACAAAAACATTAGCTTAGCAATATGTTATAAGTTGCATACATACAGTATGTCAATGTAAGTTGATAGCAAATAGAAAACTTTTTTATTATTTATTTTAAGAAAAAAAGTTATTCTTCATAAAAATTTATGCATGGTCTAACAGAAAATGCAACCACTTGATATCAAATTTTATCAGTCGGTTTTACAAGGTTTGTCAAAAAATATAATTTTGCTCAAAATAAAATACCTTTATTTTCGACCAACACTATATATGACTGATAAAATTTGTTATCAGATGATTGAATTTTAGGTTTTAGACCATGCATAACTTTTTATGTAAAGTAACTTTTTATCTAAAATTAATAGACCATGCAATTGTTTATGAAAAATAAGTTTTTTTCTTAAAATTCTTAAAAAAGTTTTCCGTATGCCGATACCGCCAACTTACATATAAATGAGATTAAATTTTTTGAAAATAATTTTTACTGATGCAGATCTAAATAAATTATTGTGGGTATACGAGTATAAGGTAATAAGAACACTTTTTTATTACATTTTCTTTTTTTATTTGGTTCTTTGGCTGTAAGACCTTTAGGTATGTACAGGGTATTCCATTAAGAATGGAAACAACTGAAGATTAACTAATTAGAAATAAGCCGAATAAACGAAACGTCCGTAGGTAAAACATTACTCGTTTCCGAAAAACAGGGTTTTAAAGTTAAAAATCAAAAATTATGACTAGCTACAATTTTTTTAATACTCAGTTTAATTCTACTAAATTCGGCAAACGTTACTGGTGTAATAAAATACACCTATCAGCAAAAAATAAGGTAAATAAGCTTTGCCAGTGGCGTACGTCATGGGCAAGTAACATCTTTTTTCCTTCTAAATTTTAGTCCACTGTCCACTTTTGATGTTTTTTAAATAAAGTTAAGTTAGTTTTTGAGATATTCGCACATATTTGAAAATAAGTTTTTAAATTTCGAATTTTTTTTAATAAATTTCTAAGAAGAGTACATTATTTATTTCAAAAACATCAAAAAAATTTATGTCAAAATAACATTTTGGATAGTGACGTAAAATTTAGAAGGGATGCGTTATTACGTACCAATGCTATACGCCATTGGAAAAGTTAATTAAGTTAACTAATTTTTTTGCTGATAGGTGGATAATTTGACACCAAAAACGTTTGCCAAATGTAGTAAAATTTTTGAGAGTAATAAAAAAAATATAGCTATAAATATTTTTTGGATTTTAACACCGTAATTCGGTACCGAGAAACATTTTATCTAAGCATGATTTGTTTAGTTGTCTTATTTTTAATCAGAGAATCGTCAGTTGTTCTATGTCCCATTCTTAACGAAACACCATGTACAAGAATGAACTACTCAGTAAATATACCGATGTGTCGAATTTAATCCAAAACTTTTATTTTTATACCTGCTACATCGAAAATATTTGTCAAGGTCATGAACTCGTTTACTTATTATCGCGTAGTAGCTAGGGTGATGAATTTTTTATTTTATAACAGTTACCGTTTAGAATTAATAAAATTATTACGCCATCTGTTGAACAAAAGAACTATTAAATATGGAATATTGCTCCATCTGCTGAACAAAAGGATTCTTAATTTATGACATATAAATGACATCTATCAAAATTAGTTCATATTATGAATATTGGGGGTGGTACTGTGGTCTTAACAGTCCTTAGTCACGATACACATATGCTCCGAGAATTATCTCTACGAAGCTAGGTGTCCGTTTATTGGCAAAGTGGTTATTTTAGTTTCCTGCTTGCACTAATGCTAATTTTGTGTATTTTTCGCTTTGACGCTAGCGAACCATATTGGAAGGTTTTTAATGGCCGATAATGTATGTTGTGTTATGGATTTGCAATTTATGATAAAATATCTTGGTTATAAAGGACAGAAAACCCAATAAGTATGGGTTATTGGAAATACTTCAGTTAACGTGTGCCCCTTTCCCAATGAAACATCCTGTATTATAAATTTGCAACACTTTTTTACAAAAGAATTGACAAGAAAAAAATAAGCCAATTTTAAATCTTTCAATTGATTCATAGTTTGAAAGCTATGTTCTTCTAAAGACTAAAAAATAGGCAACATTATTTATATAAGATTTATATTATGATCGACTCCTTTAAATTACCGATCTAAGGTATTTTTATAATATTTCAATAATCCTTACTGGTCAATTTATAAACTAGCTTACTTTGTAAGCAGTGGAAATTCTTACATTCCAATTTTTTTTATCTCGTACTTTTTAGAAAATTTACTCTCGTGCATGTCATTTCCCCTCAAAAAACAAAAGAAAATTCTCAGATATCTGCTCTTATTTTGGATTATTTATGGCAATAGATGGAAAGGCTTTCCAGGTATATTACAGCAGCGTAATAAAAATAGTGCTTCATACTCCAATAGAAACTGAATCTCCAAGGAGATGATAGAAGGACCGAAAGAAATTTCTCGCTCATCATGACGATTCCCACAGGATATCTGGGAAAAGTGAGATTCAAAGAACGAAGGGAAGGACGGAGGTTTCTGTTCGCCAGGATTATTTGACTCTGAGAGAAAGGGTTTAATTCAACGTTGAATTGGTTTGAATGGAAAATTTTCATCATTGTTTTACGAGATTGATAATCAGTCAAGAGGAATAGATAAATATTATATATTTCGAAAAAAATTAAACCATCGGAAGGATTAGAAATTTCAATATAATAGCAATTTTAGCTTATTTTATGTAACAAGTGAATATTATCGAACGACATACACAAAACGGCATTTCGTTACGTGTTACATACAATAGTTTTTCTACTATTGATCAGATTAGTTATAAAATTGTGTTTGGTAAAAAAATACTAACCATTAAGTTTTTGTACTTCCAATCGAAAATTTTAAAACATACATATATTTAGAAGAAATGCCACATTTTATGTTATAATATAATTTTATTTATTTAAATGAAAACAAGTAGTCAATAAAATGCAACTTCCATATAATAGCCAATCACACGATTCTAATCTTTCATACAATTTCAAATCTAACCAAGCACCGCACACTACTCAAGGCCCCAAACTAACAGAAACCATAAAATGTTTATCACCCGCACAGTCAAATTCCAAATTATCAACTGACATGACACGAGACATGACGAACATTCAAGAAGCTTCTCAAACTTTACATAGTATTTCAGATTCGCAAAGACCGTATGTTTTGTTATCAACAGCTCAAATATTAATTCACGATAAACACGGAAATATTCATGTACGTAGAGCTCTTTTAGACTCTGGATCTCAGAGTAACTTAATAAGTAACAGTTTGTGTGAAAAATTAGGCTTGGATAAAGTTGATATACTTACACCTATTATAGGTGTAAATCAAATCATAACAAATATTAAATACAAGGCTAAAACGCTTATTAAGTCACGAACAAGTACGTTTATGAAAGAATTATCATTTTTAGTTTTGCCTAAAATAACTGAACGGATTCCTTCGTTTGATTTTGATATTAATCTTTTCCCCCTAATTAATAACAAAACTATTAGCTTAGCAGATCCAAATTTTAACTTAACTCAAGATATTGATCTCTTGTTAGGTTCCAATATTTTTTACGAATTGCTGTGCCCAAATCAAATCAAATTAAGGAATTCAAACCTCATCTTACAGGAAACCACACTAGGTTGGATTTTCACGGGTACTATATATTTGAATCATCTAAACGATCGAAATATTTGTAATTTTTCACGGGAAGCAGATACAAATGTATCTAATGAAAGCTTAAATGAACTTTTTAAAAAGTTTTGGGAAATCGAGGAAGTTCCTAATAAACCAATTTTATCGCCCGAGGCACAATTAGCAGAACAATATTACAGTCAAACCACGACACGCGATAGTAACGGTAAATTCATAGTAAGATTACCTTTCTTATGTAATTTGGAAACTTATGGTGATAGTTATGCAACTGCCGTAAAACAATTTAATAGAATTGAAGACAAGTTATCGAAAAACGAGGATTTAAAACACGATTATATTCAATTTATGAATGAATATAAGAATCTTGGTCACATGACTCTTATATCAAATGCTGATGTTAATACGTTTCTTAACCAGCCCTCGTATATACTTCCACATCATGCTGTAATAAAACAGACGAGTATTACTACTAAATGTAGGATAGTATTTAATGCCTCCAGTCGTACTAATATTGGGGTGTCATTAAACGATACGTTATTAATAGGATATAGTGTACAACATACTTTATTTTCTATCATTACTAGATTGCGTTTACGTAAATATGTACTTAATGCAGACATAAAAATGATGTTTAGACAAATTTGGATTCACCCAGACGATCGTCGATATCAAATGATTTTATGGCGCGATAAAAAACTTTCTAATCTTGACCTGTACACACTAAATACTGTAACTTACGGGACAGCTAGCGCACCATTTCTAGCAACACGAACATTATACGAATTAGCGACACTATTTGAAGGACAATACCCTCGAACTTGCCAAATTATTAAAACTTCAATTTACATGGATGATTTGTTAGTTAGTTTAGAAAGTTTTGATGAGGCTTTAGAAGTCTTTAGAGAAATTTTTACAATATTTGAAAGTGCAGGCCTTCAGTTTCGAAAATGGTCTTCAAATGATCCATGTATATTAAAAGAAATCCTCAAATATAATAACAACGATAATAGTGACCGATTAGTATAATTTCACGACGATAAGGAATTAAAAACCTTAGGCGTAGCGTGGAAGACTGACACAGATACTTTTAACTATGCGGTAAATTTAGATGTTCGACCAAACGCGTTTACAAAGAGGATAGTTTTGTCAACCATCTCTAAATTGTTCGACCCCTCGGTTTAGTCGGTCCTATTATAATTCGCGCTAAAGTTTTTATGCAACACCTATGGCGAAAGGGTATTAAATGGGATGATCCTTTGCCAGACGAGTTACGTCGTTGGTGGAATGCATTTTTAAATCAACTTCGTGAAGTTAGACGCATTACTATTTCACGACAGGTTTTATGTGATGAACCTCAATTAATTCAAATGCACGGATTTTGTGATGTAAGTGAAAGTGCATATGGAGCTTGCATCTACTTAGTTTCTAATGACAGAACCGGGAAAAAACATAGTAATTTATTATGTTCTAAATCTAAGGTTGCTCCTCAAGCTAAATGTACTCTACCTCGTTTAGAACTTTTATCTGCCGTTTTGTTGGCTAAATTAGTTGCCATAATGCAAACCGTACTAGATATTAAGGTTTCAAGTACTACGTTCTACACTGATTCGACTATAGTCTTATCATGGCTACGTTTAGATCCTAGTACATTGAAAACATTTGTAGCAAATCGAGTAGCTAAAATCATAGAACTTACTGACATAGGTGATTGGAAGCATGTAGTCTCGAAGAATAACGCAGCAGATGTTATCTCCCGAGGTTTAACTCCTCAAGAACTGTACAATTCTGATATATGGTGGCACGGTCCAAATTTCTTACTTGAAGATGAGGACGTGTACTCGACTACACCATTACCGGAACAATCATTAGAACAATTACCCGAAATTAAACATTCTCAAAGCGTAATATTAACATTAACTAATGATGACTTCGATATATTTAACAGATAGTCTCTTATTGCTTTAGATTTAAACTTGTAACCAAAAATAAACAAAAATTTCAATCCCTAGCACTTACTCCAACTGAATTGAAAACTACTTTGTCTTAACCCATTTTTAGATAATAGTGGTACCCTTAGAGTAGGCGGGCGTTTGAAAAACGCTGATGTAGAATACTCGCAAAAATTTCCAATAATTTTACCCAAAGGACATGCATTAACGCGGCTCATCATTATGCATGAGCATATTAAAAATCTTCATGCTGGTACACAAAATTTATTGGCTATAATGAGACTTAAATTTTGGCCTATTGATGGAAAGACTGCTATAAAGGGAGTCATTCGCACTTGTATGAAATGTTTTAAATCAAATCCGAAAACTGCAAATTTTTTAATGGGAAATTTACCAGTTTCACGTGTTACACCAAGTCGGCCATTTTCTCGTTGTGGTTTGGATTACTGCGGTCCAATTTTGATAAAAGACAGTACTCTACGTAAGCCAAAATTAGTAAAGGCATATATTTGTATATTTGTTTGTTTTGCTATCCGTGCAGTTCACATTGAGTTGGTGAGAGATCTTAGTACTGACAGTTTTTTGAATGCCTTAAAATGGTTCATCTCACGTCGAGGCAAACCATTTGAAATTTTTTCCGATAACGAAACTAATTTTGTAGGAGCACGTAATCATTTAAATGAGTTATATAATTTGTTTTGTAATGCTGATCATAATACACTGACACATGATACCTACCCGATCTCCACATCTAGGAGGGTTATGGGAGGCAGCAATTAAAAGTGTTAAATTTCATTTGAATAGAACATTAGGAAATGCCTTAGTTACATATGAAGAAATGTATACTATACTTACACAAATCGAGGCGTGTTTAAACTCTAAGCCTCTTTCACCTTTATCTATAGATCCTAATGATACTTTACCTCTCACACCCGCTCACTTTTTAATTGGAGATTCTTTGGCCGCATTGCGACAAATCTTGTTACTGAGCTACGGTTTCCAGGAAAAATAAAATAAATAAATAAGGTTTTTTTTTGGTTTTTCTTTAAGAAATGAAAGCCAATTGTTGTTTCTTCCTAAAAATAGAATTTATTTTGTAAAATAATAAGCGATAGAGAATTCAGGTAAATACAATAAAGGTAACAAATGTAGGAGAAAGGTTTTAAAAGTATTTATAACCTCCAGTTATCTTGTATATACATTTTGACAATACTTCAAGAAATCATCTGTGCCCAAAGATTCCAAGTATGAATTTTTAACGACTGGAACAGGGAGACCGTTTCATTTACAGTTTCTTATCAGCATAGGAGCCTGAAAAAAAGACAAAAGTTAATAGTGACAACGTGAGTAATAACCAAACTGTTTATATATTTGTTATTGGATGTATGATATAACGAGTATTAAATGTTATTTAAATTTTAGAATACTTACTTAATCTTTTAAAATAGGAAATCAGTACCATAATTTGGTTTATTTCAATTTATTCTGCAGTAGAAAAATTATTTTCCATTTGACAGCCATAACAAAGCAGATAAAAGTTTAATGACAGTCGTTTTAAGAAATGACATCATAGACTATTGGAGTCTAGACTAGTAATTTTGAATTTTAAAAGGAAGGAAGAATACCTATTTTAAATTTATATTATTTTACGTAATTGGAATGAAAGGATCTACGTCAATTCATCGCTCGACAATTCATCGCGCGAAAATTCAGAACCGACATTTCATCGTAATACGATTCACCGCTACGACAATTCACCGCCACGACAATTTGTCGCCAGCCATTTTTTAGAATTCATTTTATGTTTTATTTTATTTTTTTTATTATACTCAAAATTTTATTTTATATATTTTTTAGTATAGGTAATAAAAACGAAGTAGGTATATTGAAAAAAAAATATATTATAAAAAATTGTAGTTGCTAGTTATTATATTTTAAATTGAATTAATATAATATAATAATATTAAATAATTTAGACTTGCATTCGAAAATTATGCGCAATTCCTCGAAGATATTCCATGGTATTACGAGCGTCGTAGGATTCTGTAAGTTGTTTTAAACGACGTGCAGAATCTTAGTAAATTTTTTTTTGAGTAATTTCATTACCTGCCACAATTTGCTCTGTTTTCAATTTGTTAAGGCATTCCTCCTTTTGTAAAGCCTTAATTAGCCTCCAAATGTTGGGATGTGCAATGAAAACAATTGAACTGAAACTGTTATGCCATCCTTCAACTGCATTATTGGTTCTAGCAATTCCCTCTCTGGCTGCATTGTAACAATTCCAAAAAGATATAGGAAATTTTGGTAACCGTCTTCTTCCTCTTCTGTCTAATCTACCAATCCAAGTGTCTTCAAAATAGGTTATTAAATCTGCTAAGTCCTCGTTTTCTGCATATAATTCACTTTCCAATAATAAATCAAAAGCACTCTCTACATCGTCTTCAGGAACATAAGCAAGTGCAGCCAGAAGTCGCAAATTTGATGAAAACACTTCTTTATCCACATATCGCCTCTGAAATCCGGTATTCTGGATTTTTGTAAAAAAACAAAACCTAAATATTTCAAAAACCTTATTTTTAGTTTTTTTTCTACTCCATCTAATCAATAAATAATAGTAAAATTCGGGAATTGTTGTTGAGGTCTTACTTTCTCGTATGACACTGTACAAATATTCACATTTAAAAAAAATTCTTAAAAATTTGCACGGTAAGGTATAGTTAAAAGTTCACAATTAGATAAATAAGGACTTCAACTATTAGAAAAAAAAAATAAATTTTAGTCATAATGTGTTAAAACGGTACAAAATACCTTAATCCGTCAATGGTTATTGATTTTAAACAACAGGGAGACTGGATATCATCGAAGAGAAACAGCGAAATTAGTAAAGAATTTTAACTCGATCACTGATCTGTAATATTTTACTGGATAGGAAGATATAGGCTATGTTTGACATAATAAAAATCCATTCCACCAAGGAGGCCGGAAGTGCAACACTGCTGGCCGATTTGGGCAAATTATGGTGGAATAATTTGACATACCTAACCTATAATTTGATTAGTTTTTCTTCTTATTCTTCTTCTATTCCTTTTGCGGGCGATGTCCTTCGGAACAATTTACCCATAATTTGATTATTTATGAAAAAAAAAAAATATATAAAAATGAAAACGAAGCATATTTTATCTTCACGAATGAACGTTTATTGTTTATATCATAGTAATGCTGTTTGATACTACCTACATAAATAACAGATGAAGGATCAGTTCTAAAGTACCTATAGTGGAAAGGAAAACACTTAAAACTGTACTAGGGATTTTTTGTAACTTATAAAAGGAGATATTGGTAATAGAAGAAATAACAGCCTCGAGAGCTAGAACTACATAGATAGGGAACAAGTATGAAACGAGAATCGGTTAATTTGCCATTGTTACAATAGAACCAGGAAGAACAGGAATATAAATATGGTTAAAAGATGTAGAAGATCTAAACAATACCTGTGAAAATGTTTAACAGAGAGAACAATATGGATATATGAAACTAAACAACAATTGTTTAAAAAAAAAATTCTTTTAACAGTTTCTACAGTCTAACGATTCTAGGAAAATACTGTTATGACTCTAATTTTGTGTAGCCTATTTGAATGTAATTTACAAATAAATAAAGAACAAATTTAAAGGTAGTACGGTGTTAACCTCTTCTTCTTTCTTCTTTTCCTTCTTCTTTTTTTTTCCTTTTTTTTTTTTTTCTTCTTGTGCAGTGGCAACGTCTTTTGATTACCCTATGACAAAAATATTGTTTACATTTCAGGTTTTTCAGCAAAAAAAAACAAATATTTTATACAAATTTCCTTAATTACCCCAAAAGCACATTTATAGTTACGAAAACAAAAAATATGTTTTATATTATACCAAAACTATTCATTATTAATGAACTAGAAAACATTATTTATTTTTAAATCTCCATCTCGCTATTATATTTACTATTAGTATTAAATTTCAAAACATTGTAACTAGAATATATTTTACGAATAGGTAGCATTTTCTAATTCTCTGAGACTTACAAATTCATGCAGTTCTTATTTTGTATTAACAAATTTCAAGATTATTGTATTATATAGTTTGAACCCACTAAGATTTTATAAATTTGTATTTCTATCCATTTTTGTTTTCGAAACGAATTAGTGATAAAAGCTTGTATGTTTTATTACAGAAACAATTCTATTAATTATTTCCTGGCCATCAAAAATAAACAACATATATATCTCTAAGAATAAAACATACTTTTGTTAAATGCACACAAGCGTAGATTAAATAATTACCTACACCTAATAAAATCCAATAAAATAACCCTTTTAAACTATTTTCTATGTGATTAATTCATTACTATTTATTTTGAAGTTTCCTATATTTTAATCTTTACTACTTCTAATCTAACTATTGAATTTAAACTTTTAAATATGAATAATACCCTACTTTACCTATTTATTTCATATATATTTTTACCACCTGTATATATATTTTATCTTCTCCTTACTCTTATTTTGATTTCGCTTTGAATTCTTCATCTCTATTCTGTGGAACTTTTCTGTTATCGTCGCAATTTTCTCGTCTGGTGGCGCGTCGTGGCGTAGCTCTCTGGTAGAGTGGCGTTGCTTCTCGGTAGAGCAGTCTGGCTCCTAAAAATCGGTAGTGCTGCCTGGTAGAGCGGCGTTTTAATAAATTGGCGTTGCTCCCTGGTAGAGCGGCATTCTCCTATAAAATCGGCGTTGCTCCCTGGCAAAGCGGCGTTCTACTAATATACGGCGTTGCTCCTTGGTAGAGAGGCTTCTTCTAATATACGGCGTTGCTCTCTGATAGAGAGTCATCTTCTAATATACGGCGTTGCTCCCTGATAGAGAGGCTTCTTCTTATATACGGCGTTGATCCCTGATAGAGAGGCTTCTTTTAATGTACGGCGGTGCACCCTGTCAGAGCGGTCTGAATCCTATTTTTGCCTCGTGTACATCTTATCCTGACATCAAAGAGCATTGTCTAGGGCTGGTCGGAAACTATGTCGACCCATGTGACCCCAAACTCCCTCCAATCTGAATATTTACCTAAAATATTGCCAGTCACAGTTTGGGGAAAAGGTCCTTAGAGCTTATCCACTCACACCGTGACAGCTTCTTCTCTAGTTTTGTCCTGTCGTGGACACTGCTTGGGGGTTGATCGGAATTGCGTCTCGATCGGTTGTCCCGAAACTTTCTTCTTTTCTTCCTGTTTTTCACCTGGAGCTCCTGGATCTCCTCGTCGCATATATGTATCACATTATTTACATATTACTATATAATCCCTTTACACATCAATATTTTTTATGCCTCTTCTGGGCAGACCAAACCTCTTTATAAATCATCTTAAGATATGCTTATTCGAATATCTTGTACTTGTCCGCCTTTTTCTTCTTTTTCGTGCATATAAAACACGTCCTCTTTCTCCTTAAACTATATTGCTGCTGTCTTGGTAAACATCTTTAATCTAAAACACTATATAATAATAATATAATATTAATATTTTTTATTCCAAAAAATTTAAACCTTAAAAAACATATACTCTTAAAAAAAATATTTAAAAAAATGCCAATTTTTCATTAACGCTATACGTCGCTGAACTAAATTTTCCTATAATATTGACCTACGACAACTGGTGGCACCGTACTTTGAAATAAATACTTAGCGAAAATGTAATATAGTATTTATAGTTCATAATATTTCAATGTCGAATATCGCAATTGTTTATATTTTAAACATTGTGTATCATTTAAAATAACTAGATACACACAAACTATTTAATTATTTTCTCTTCGTAATTCTTATTCATAATCATTTCTGAATAACTTAAAATTCCCATTTTCCATTATTTTGTCTTTGTTATTGAAATGTCAACTATTTGTACACGAATAAAATTGTATACTATTTTTGACTTGACCCTATTGTTTGTTGTTACAATTATTTTCAATGTCTATGTTTTTTTTTTCAAAACTACTTTGTTTAAACAATATATTGAATCATCATGTATTTATTTATCTTTTATTAATTGAGTACGCTATTGTATTTAATAAAATGAAATTTTAATTTATTATTTGATTTCTGTATCCACTCAAGGATGTGACTATTTATTAAAGGCACTTATCTTCTGCAAAAAAATTACAAACTATAAAAAAAGTCTTTAAAAAAATTGATATATCTCCTTATCTCCTTAATAACAAACTTTTTATCTTCCAACCAGTCAAATACTATCAAAAAACACCGCTCGTCACCAAATGTAACAACCAACTTTATAAAGACCATTTGTAACTACTGATAGGTCTTTAGCTACTGTTGTTAATATATTAAGGGATTAAGGCAGCACTGTCACCAGCCAAAGGGTCCTGAAGTCCAGAAGGAACATCAACTCCCCAGTG
Source organism: Psylliodes chrysocephalus (assembly GCA_927349885.1). NCBI lineage: Eukaryota > Metazoa > Arthropoda > Insecta > Coleoptera > Chrysomelidae > Psylliodes > Psylliodes chrysocephalus. The sequence continues at coordinate 26,270,705 of OV651815.1, read as the reverse complement.
GCAAATAAAAATAATAAAAAAATCAAATTAAAAACAAAAAAATTATCCCTTAATAGCATAGTCGAGCAGTTCCTGGCAATTAGTTTAAGTCTCTTTTAGTCCTAGGGAAATAGTAATGTTTGGAATATTGGCCTGGTTTTGAAAGGGGGAGGAGAGATTAATAATAAGTATTAAAAAAATAACAAATGTATATTTAAAATAATTGCGAAAATGACTTGTATTCTAAAGAATAAATAACTCAAATTATAATTAGAGAATAAAGCACTATTTGATAATATATCCAAACTTTAAATAAAGATTTATGGCTCTAGATGAACACTTAATAATTGAACTATACAGTTTGGACTTATTAATAATTATAAATAGCACTGGAAAACTTTAACTACATAATATAAATATATGTATAAACTTAACTAAATATGATAATCGGGACGATTATGTAAAATTGGTATTTATATGTAAATCAAATTAATTATTATCAAACAAAACACTTTAAAAATAAGTTAAAGATATTTACCCATAATTCACAAATCGCTGCACAAAAACTTTACTCTACATATTACTTTGTTTTGGGACTTAAAGAGTCCCAAAAAAACGAGAGCTTTCGCCCTCGTTCTGGACCTTAGTCCGCACTCGAGAGCCTTTTTTTTGTCTCGTGTTTCTATATATACTAAAATTTACGTGATAGTTGTATTTTTAAAAATGTCACGCTCTACCTTGAATTTTCTAGTTCAATGTAAATCAACTAGAGTGATAACATGATTATTTGTTTTATTTCCATACGTGTGTTTGCTTTTGAATTGTTAATTTAAAACATTATAAATACTTTTTTAGAATTTTTAGTAAATTCTTTATATTTTCCAATAATAATGCCAATTATTACATTACAGTATGATGTTCAATTGGAAAAAATTCCCATGCTAAAGTAAAAATTAAAATTCGATTTTCAGTAATTTATGACTCACCCTGTAACTAATAATAATTTTAACATGCCTGAACTAAGACAAATCGGTAAATTATAACACTATTCGAATAGTTTTGCCAATATAGAAGTTTAGTGAAGTGAATTCCAATCGTCCTATTAGGTGTTATTAGTACTAAATGAAATATGGTAATCTCTTAGAGACGACATTGATTGGTTAACAAAGTGTGCGAATATAATTGATGTATATTTTATGGAAGAGTGAATGGTCCCTTTTAGGGATTAAGCACCGTGCGGCGGCAATTACAACATAGGCTCTACATATGCTTGCTCGGGCAAATAATGTCTTGAAAGCGTAGAAATCTTCTACGGGAAATTTGTAGTATCCAGGACTGGTTTTATAGAAGAGTGGCCCATTTTCGATAATAAAAAATATGAAAACATTCTAAAGTATAAAAACTTGTAGAACTTCGTTTTTAGTTAAACGTGTAGGTACACTATTTATTTTAATCTGTGTCTATTTGTAAAAGTAGGTTTAAAAACTGTTTATGTTAAGGTAAGTACAGTAGAAGGGTTAATTGTTGTTGTTCGTTGAAGATATTCTAAATAATCTGCCCAAACATTGTTAAGATCATAGGAATAATTATTCGCCTTGTCTAATTTTGTATATCCATGTACAAGTACTTTTATTCTTAAAAGATATTGTTAATCTAAAGTTTATATAAATAAATCATATAAAAAAGTCATACTAACAATTGCCGATATTTTAATTAAATAATCAAGGGTAATATACCAAAACCTTGATAATAGTCAGCTATTTTTGTTGAATCTAAATCTCGAGAATATTTTAATATCAATTTGGTGAGACATAATTTACGGCAATATTAATCTGACTAGAGCCCGAGAGCGTTAATCAATTGATTAATCAAGGTCGTGTTATATTTGGAACGACTATTTCACTAGACCAAATATCGACTATTTTTCTAGAGAAATAGTCGCTGATATTTTGTCTAGGGAGATAGTCTACAATAAATCTTAATAACTTAGGGTTTTATAAAGTTCACTTGAACATAGTATCATAGCCTGGTTCCCTGAGAAAGTAAAGATTGAAGATTTTTTCAAATAAAATATATTCGAGAAATATTTTTTTGTCGAAGTAGATCCTTGCAACTAGGTGTATATTATTTTGCAAAACCAAACCCAAAATAAAATGGACGTGAGTAAGCTGCACATTGAGTTACTTGAAGGCAAGTCGAATTGGCACACATGGAAGTAAAAAATAAGTATTTTACTCAGAGGTGTTTCTAGTTCACATGAACTTTTCGAAGGTGAACTAAGCCACCCTTATCTTTAAAAGAAGATGCCTCATCAGAACAAAAAGCCAAGTACGACAGGGACTTAGCTAATTAAAAAAAAAAACAGTACACTTCTAATATGACTCAAAGTACTTTAGAAAAAGTAATGAAATATACAACAGCCAGAGAAGTGTGGTTGAAGCTTCAAAGATTATATGATGATGTAATAGAAGATAAAACATCTGCATCCAGTTCTTCAGTTATAACAAAGAAGCTGAGGATGGTATTGCTACATACATTTCAAAATTTAAAAATGTTTGGAATGATTTACAAAATGAAATTAAAAAAAAACTGTTAGTGGGAAATGCTGTAGCTGTAATTTTCCAGATTTGGTAGTGATTTGCAAAATATTAGAAACTTTGCCACAGGATTATTTTCCATTTAATTCAATATGAATGCTGATGAACCAACCAGAAAGAATGGCCGAAAATTCAACCAGTCAACTGTGTGTTTATGAGAAATCTCTATCCAACGAATGTGAATTTAGTCAATAGGTTCATTTACCATCTAAGAAGTTTAATAGCTGGAAATGTAAATCAAAGAAACAGTTGATTTGTAAATACTGTAAACAACCAGGTCACAAAGTTAAGCAGTGTGAAAAATGGAAGGCTGATGGAAGACCTTTAAAATCGAATACTGTTATTGCTGGTGCTTCTTTATCCAATAACATTGCGAGTTATACTTCCTCATTGAACGTTACCATGTTGGCAGAGTCAACTACCGCTTAATTAGCTTACTGCGATAGAGAAATTTGGTACGTTGATAATGAAGCAACAAATCACATTTGCAAAATGTATGATTTGTTTGAATCTTACGAATTATTTGAAAAACTTCGAAGAGTGACCGTAGCTAAAATGATATCGTTATAGCCTTAGGAACAGGTAACATAAAGCTTGAAACCATAGTTAATGAAAGCAAATTTTTAATTACCCTACAGGTGTTTGATATGTATCAAAAATAAAGAAAAATCTGTTTTCAGTTCTTTTTGCACAAGACAAGCAAAAAGACAGCAACTTTTACTCGACTGCTGAGGAATATTCCTTAGAAATAGTCAACACAACAGTCTTAGTAGGTAAAAGAAGTAGACATGGAGGACTACACAAGCTAGCTCTGCAATCTAGACCTACAAGACCAAATCTGAAATAAATGCAGTCAAAGATAAAAATCTCCTTCAATTATACCATGAAAGATTAGGCCACCAAAACAAGAATCATGTTCGAATGGTAGGTAATCTTTAGATAACTAGGTATAAAGTTAAATTTAGATAATAAACTCTATGAAGGCTGTATTTACGGATAGACACATGTTCTCAAATGTCTAGAAACAGAGCAACATCTCTAGGAGAACTTTTACACGCTGATATATGTAGACCTTTTGAGAAATCTGTCAGGTTACAGATATTTTGTTTTATTTAAGGACGATTTTGGTTTAGATTTGTATATTTTTTGAAGAAAAAGTCTGAAGTAGCTAATTATCTACAGGCTGTTCTAGCTAAGATAAGAACTACTGGGCATGTTATGAAGAAGCTTTTAACAGACAATGGAGGAGAGTTTGTAAACAAGCAAGTTAAGCAAATTCTTTTGTTAGTACATATATTATTATTAATGCCCTTTTGTTCTCAACAAAATAGTTGTTCAGAGAGGGATAATAGAACTATTGTTGAGATGGCAAGGAAGGGTTACGTCAGAGCCTTTGGGCAGAAATGGTGAATACAGCAGGCTATATCCTCAATCAAACAGGTATTTCTGGAGTCCATGGAAAGTCTCCGTTTGAAGTATGATTCGGTAAGAAACAATGTTTGAAATATCTAAGAGTCATAGGAACCACCTGCTATGCTGAGACTCCTAAAGAACGACGAAAGAAAATGAATAAAAAGGCTGTAAAGGGAATACTCATAGGATGTGACAACAATGATGGTTACCATATTTTGTGTAAAGAAACCATAATATTAATAAGGTCTGGTGATGTCAATTTGGACGAAAAATTTTGATATATTTTTTAAACTTCTGTCTTTCGGTAATGTTAAAAAAATATCAAAATTTATACAAATGTCTAAAATAAAGCTCTAAAATATTGTTTTAACACAATTTGTTTGATTTTTATATGGAAAATTAAAAGAAGAGACAACCACAAGGTTATTAAGATAATACTAATCGAGTATGTTTCCTGAATAGAAGCCTTTACGGTCTTAAACAAGCCCCTCGATGCTGGAATAAATAAAAGGCTTTACAGAAAGTGCGACAGACCTATGAAGACATGAAAAATTAATTTCTAAAAGACCTAAAAAGTGAATTTAGAGGTACCATAAAACCTGCTTTTTATTTTCTTGGTCTTGAAATAAATATAAGAGCAGATGGAATTATTACCGCCAACCAAAGTGCCTACATAAATAAATTGTTACAGCGGTTTGATATGCAAGACTGCAAGTCAGTATCTACACTGATTTTAAAGAACTATCAGGAAGGGAAGGAAAAAACACACAAGAAGAGAATAATAATCAAGGTAAACCTTTCTCCTATAGAGAAGCTGTAGGAGAATTTATTTATTTATTGACTGGTACCTGACCAGATATTCCTTTTGCTGTAGGTGTAGCATCTATAAACCTAGAAGATCCTAAAGCAGAAGGTTTTACATTAGTTAACAAAATTTTTAGATAACTGAAGGGTACTTTTGATTTTGGCATAACCTACAAACCAAATTACAAGAAAGGTTGTATAGACAGTTATAGCGACGCAGATCATGGAGGAGATAAGACCACAGGGCGTTCCACTGTATCTATGCAGGAGATGCTGTTTCCTCGATAAGTCAACGTCAAATTTTCGTTGCAATCTAAACTACGGAAGCTGAAATAGTAGCTGCGAGTAAAGCCTGATAGAGAAGTTATATGGTTGAAACGATTTTATCAACAAATTGTGAAGTTAAAACGTCTACCAAATATATTTATTGACAAGAAAGCGTCAATCAAATTGGCACAAAACCCAGAACTTCATCGTCGTACCAAACATGTCAGAATCAGACATTTCTTTATTAGAGAACTTGTACTGGAAGAATTGGTCGATGTTCTAAAGGTCGATTCAAAAGAACAAATCGCAGATGCCTTAACAAAATCTTTGTTTAAGCCAAGACTTAATATACTTCGAAAATCTATGGGACTCGCCTTGTATAATTTTGTATCCATGTACAAGTACTTTTATTGTTAAAAAATATTGTTAATCTAAAGTTTATATAAATAAATCATATAAAAAAGTCATACTAATAATTTCCTATATTTTAATTAAATAATTTACAATAAAACTTGAATAAATATGTGATAGAAATAATGTTAAATTGACATAATCTGCCTTTTTCTGGATTAATTTGAGCCGAGTTGAAAGCGTAAACACCTTAAGAAACACGAAAGAAAATCAAATAGTTTTCTTTTCAGTTTTGAAAACAAGATAATATGAAAAAGAAAGTTTGTCTAAGAGTAGGCAAAATACTACCGGAATATAATAACTATCTGGTAAACCAAGAATTGTAATAAATTATAGAAAATATTTATAAGATCTATGCTAACATTCGGTATAGTTTTTGGGTACCAAAAACCCAACAATTGACAGCTATCCACAAACTATAATAAATTTAAAGAGCAGAAGCCATAAAAATAATACAAACCAGAGACATGGAAGCCATTCTTAGTCCCACTCCTCTTGATATTTATAAGCTCTAATGAGTTACAGTCTCTAATAATAAAAAAAGTTATCTTTTTCTACTAGTACTCGCCGACGTCCTCTGAAATCTATTGCATCCCTCTGTTTACTTTCTTTTTCTCCTGTACTTCTAAATCTGCTTCTGTACTGGTGCTTTACCTGGCACCTTTTCCTTTAATGATTTGAATAAAATGTACCTTTCGTTTCTTTTAAATCGTTTCATTTCTGGAGAAATTGGGGTTCAAACCAAAAAGAAAATTTAAAAATATTGAAAAAATTCTGCTCTGGACGGGGCTTGAACCCGGATCAACTTTCCAACTCCCTAACGTCTAGACTACCAGAGCTTGTGTATCTGGTGTCCTATGTTAATTTAAGTATTTAAATTTGATACCAACCCAGTTTATCAGATTTCTTTTCAATTTTTAAACCTTTCAATATGACCAATGTGGCATCGTCGAAGGTACATCACATCACGTACATTAAAATCTTAATTTCTTCCAGGTGTTGGGTTAACAAGTAAAGAAAACGCCTCTATCGAAATGTAGATGGAAATGATGAATAAACTAAAGGTTTATTGTGACAATTTTGTCGGTTTTAGTTGCCGAAACAAATGTTAGAGGAATCAGTTTCTAGCAATCGCAGCAACTGATAGATCAGATAATTAAATAAATTAAATTAAATAAATCAATTTTCTAAAATGTTTGCCAATATCTATAGATGAAAAAAAAAACAGATATGAGACTAGATCAAGCTGATTGTGCATTGTGGCACAATGAAAGGCGAAAACGTGTCACTATTTTAAAATTTGGAGATATTTGTAAAAAAATTTGCTAAAGCCACCCAATGTGGCATGGACAATAAATCCAGAGCAAAATAATATTTAGAAATTTATTTGCAAGAAAAAGTTTTTAAATGTGGACTTTTTATTTATTTCGAATTTAACTATGTTGCAGCCAGTCCGTATGGAATTTAAAACAAAAACAAAACTCTATGATAGAGTTGAAATGTCCATATGGAGCTAGAGTGCTGATTGTAGAAAAAGGAATACGCAGTAGAGCAATAATTTTTTGGGAAAAGGACAATACCATTAAGGAGAACCACAATTGGTATTTTCAAATTCAGGGCTAGCTGCACATTACAGAAATGGAGTTTTGTATTTTATGCATTTGGACTCCTCGAGGAATAAAAGTGGAGAAAAGATGCAAAAGAGTACTTATATTATTACATTTCCCATGAAAAAAGAGAAAACAATATATTTACCTACAAATAATTTTTTTTTAACAATTAGATAATTTAACTCTATTTTGTGCACTTTTTCTCCAATCCTTATAGTAATATTTGGAAATTTGTCCTTTATAACATAAAAAGGACCTTTATATAAGAGATCTAACTTATTGGTACGAATATTTTTTAACATAACCTTATCTCCTATTTTATATTTTACAAATTTTTGATTTAAATCATACGTAAATTTTTTTTAGCTTAAGAAATATTTAAATTTACTCTTGCATCGTTACATGCTTGTTGCAATCTATATTTTAGCTCGAGAGGGTAATCATCAAAATTATAAATAGGGTCTATTTGGTCTATTAAATTTGAGGGAAATTTAGCCAGCTTCCCAAAAATTAATTCATACGACGTGTACTTGGTTTCGGTATGTACCGTCATGTTATAAGCAAAACACCAGTAAGGTATCCGTGTGCTCCATGCTTTGCTGTATTTAGAAACTTGAATTCGCAATATCCTCCTAGATTTTAATGAGAATTTTTAAGAGCACCTAGTGTCTCATGGTGGTATGCTGTTGAATTGAGCTTTTTAATTTGTAAAAACTGACAAATTTCTTTTAAGATATATGCCAGAAATTCTGTACCTTGATCTGAAACAATTTCATTTGAAATACCATACCATAAAATAAAGTTACTTATCAAAGCCTGAGCCACAGTGTGCGCTTCTTTAATTTTTAATGGATATGCCTCCACAAATTTTGTTAGTTCGCACTGTAAAGTTAAAATATATTTGTGGTTTTCTGAACCTTGTGGGAGTGTCCCAACTAAATCTAAATACATTTTTTGAAAACCCAAAGAAGCTGTAGTGGTGATAGTCATTGGCTCTTTATTTGATATGGAATATTTATAACGTTGACAATCGTCACATTTTCTCAAAAAACTTTCGATATCTTTACGCAAACCTCCCCAAAAATATCTCTTTTGGATATTATTATACATTATATTTATACCTGCATGTTCTCCTGTAGGGAGAATGTGAAAATCATTTAATATAATTTGTCGCATTTCAAGATTTATGACATTTTCTAAATCATTTATTATAGACAATTTGATACCGGTATCCTTTATAAGATTTGAGAACTTTAAAATATTTTCAATAAACTGCACTTTTTTATTTTTTAAAATACTAATTCCGGAATTTCATATTTATCATAAATATGCTTCAGGTCTCTCAACATAGTACTAAGGTCTGATGTTGATCGAGGATACTGATTAAACTATATTATTCGCGAATCTTTATTATACATTAAGTTCCCAATGATATAATTCTATTTATTACTCATTTTAATATTTTTAAATTCTGTCATAGATATTGGATTTAGACAAAAATAATTTTTAGGGCGTTTCAATAATTATATAACTCCAGGGTGATCAATACTTTTATCAGAATTTTTACTGAAACTACCTAAGCATTCATTTTCGAGATTTTTTGTTTGAGCTCTTGTTGTAATATAAACTGTATTACATATTTCATTATTCATATTTTTCAATTCTTCTGAAGCTATATCTATACGAGAGAGAGGGCATCCGCTACAACATTTTCTATAACTTTAATATATCTTACAATAAAATCATATTCTTCTAGAATTAATTTAAATTTTATTAATCTACTGCTTGGATTTGTCATTCCAAATAAATATACTAGTGGTCGATGGTCTGTCAAAATCAAAAATTTTCTAACAAACAAATAAGGTCTAAAATGTTTCATTACGAAAACTATTGCTAACATTTCTTTTTCTATTACGGTATAATTTTTCTCTGCTTTATTGAGAGGTCGACTAGCAAACGCAACCGGTTTATCATCGGAGTTTGACAATACAGCTCCTAACGCATAATTCGAGGCATCTGTTCTTATTATAAATTGATTTTTTGGAGAAAAATCTGAGTATTGCAGGACTCGTGAATTAGTTGATAATTGTTTTAAATTTTCAAAAGATTTTTGGCACACTGGACTCCAGGAAAAGTGAACTTTTTTTCTTGTAAGATTATTTAATGGTGCAGCAATATCTGCGAAATTGTTTACATATTTTCTATGGTAATTAGTGAAAGCAACAAATCTTTTAACTTCCTGAGAATCTTTTGGAAAGGGAAAAGTTTAAATAGCTTCTATTTTAGAAGGATCAGGTAAAACACCTTCTGGAGAAATTATGTGACCTAAATAAAGAATTTCTTTCTTTAAAAAATCACATTTATTTGGATTAAATTTTAAATTTACTTGCCTTAATCTTTGGAAAACTTTAACTACATTTTTTTTATGATTTATTAGATTATTTGCAAAACAACATTCATAGTTAAGCTCTAAAATTGCAAGCGTCATTGCCCGGGAAAATGCACTGGGGCTTGTTTTTAAACCCATAGGAAGTTAAGTCATTTGAAACTGACCTCGATCTGTACAAAAAACTGGCAAAATATTAACATTAACAAATCTAAGAATGCCTGGATTCAAATAAATAATATTTTTACTTCAATTAAGAATTAGAGTCGTGCTCAAATTAAAATACGCATTCTTGATTACATTCTTAGATAAATTTCTCCCTTTGTATTTTCCATTATATAACATTGCAATATTTTATTGAACGTGAAAACATTGTCGATCATGGTTTTACCGCTAAAATAAAATTAGTCACTGAGATGAAATTCTACCACCAGAAAGGCTCTTGTTGTATAATAAAGCCTGATACATCACCGATTGTCTAGAGGATCTCTAGAATAGAGGCCCCGAGAACAGACAAAACATCTATTTATGTATGCCTTATGGATGTCATTATTATTAGAAACTCTTCTAATATGGTTTTCAGTTATATAATGTAAATATACGGTAGTGTAGGTGTCTACGGCGTCGCATTTATTTGCGAGACAATTTTGTGGTAAACGAGACACGGGTTTCGAATCCTACGGAAGACCATGTGAATTTATTTTCCTGGTTCTCTATAGGATTTGATGGATGCCGTATTAGCAGACATTTAATTTCTGTTGATAATGACATCCAGATTATTAAAATCGCCATGCGTTACCATTTTCTATGATGGTGGGTGGGGTTTTTCTCACCTGTAAGTCAAATGACACCATTAATCATCTTTAAGTCGCCCCGGAGTGCCACGGCAAATAATAATATTAGGAGTCCTTTTCCCCGGACAAGCTCAGCTTTTGGGGTTAAAATTTATAGTTTGCTCATATATTGCCTTTCTTTCTTCGGAGAAAATTTAGAACCGGGCCTGACTAATACGAAACAGTATTCCTCAGTTTCGTGAGATTTAGCCAGAGTAGCATGGAAGGGAATAACCCCGTTTATACGTTTGTTGTTCAGATGGGTTGCATGCATGTGTGAAGTTGTGCACGAATACGGAAACCGCATTTATCTAGTGGAATATAGATTTGAACAGCTTCTTAGACACATAAAGCATTCATAAAGAGAAACCAATAAGCCACTAATAACGCATATCAAGAAATTTGTGGTTGATTAGCAGATTAATAAGCAAATGTACATTGTGGTTCGTGTACGATTTTCGTATGCTTGACTTTGCAAATTGGTCCATCAATATTAATATTTAATTATTGATCAGATCATCGTGGCCTAAATTTAAAAACAACTTAATTGAATTTAAAATAAATTTAAATAATTAGAACGTTGCTGGAGACATGGGCGTCGTTTGGTGGGGGGGGGGGGGGGGGCAAGAGGGGGCAGTTGCCCCCCTTCTGGCTTTTAGCGACTTAATCAACAACGCGTAAGATTATGCATGCGAACAACAATCTCATATAGAAATAATAATAATATTAAGGCTCAGGGCCGCAGCTAGCCCCATGTTTCAGGGGGGGCTAAACAATATCTTGGGGGGCTTCATTTTTTTTTATTAGAGTATAAAAATTGCAAAAAGACATGAGGTTTTGTTTTGAATTCTTTCCTCCGAGGAGGGTATTAAAAAAAACAAGCAATTACAAAACACATATTTATTCAATAAAAAACATTTTGTTTAAACAAAAGAATAAACTCTACAACAACAAAATATAAAACGTCTTTTCCAAAGAACATCTAACTGGTTGAGGGTTGAGTTAGTAAAAGCGGCATCAAATATGCCAAAGAGTAAAAAAAATATTTTTTTTATTAATTTTCAGAATAATTGCAGTTTCCTATTTTTTTAATTAATAAACTCAATCAGCAGATTTTCAATATTTATGTTTTTTGTTCTCTTTTTCAAATGCTAAATGGGTAAGGTTTCCCAGTCTCGGATGTAACATTGACCTCCTCTGAGGTGGCTGAGGTCTATCAATTCTAGTAAGGGTAGAAAAACTGGATTCACAAAGAGCCGTACTACATGAGAAAGTACGGCAAGTCGCTAGAAATTCATAAGTTTCTTTAACAGCAGTGTTTTGTCTAAAAGTACACTGAAAAATATCGGGATTCTCTACAGCATTCTCGTTTCTCTGTCGATTTATATATTTCTTGACGACTTCTATTTCCGCAGCAGTTGTCAATTGAATGCCCAGTTCGGCCAGTGGTTGATATTTTTCAATATCTAATTTTTCTCCTGATATAATAGCTTCAATTAAATCATTGTTGTCCTTAAATATACGTCTTAGCTCTACTAATATTATGTCAAGAACTTCAAAAAATATTTGTTTGAAATCTGCTTCCTAACGACTGCAGATCTCATAGGCTCGGTAAGTACAAAATGTTCTAACATTTTGCTGGGTTTTCTTTTTTTTGGCGGTGATGGGTCTTCTGAATCAATAATTGAAAATTGTACGCTCATTATATTAACGAGCCGGTGGTACTCATCATTATTTCGCTTTTCTTCAAGCGTTTGCACAACGGCTGAGACTATTTTCATCATGTCAGTCAGTGTGGCCTCCCTGCTTTGTAGAATTTTGTCTGTGCGTGTACTACTATCAATCAGTAAGCAGTTTTAAGTTTTAATAAAATAACTTGGTTGGGGAATTACCGAAATAAAATATATGGTTATCCGTTTTCCGATTTCCAATTTATTGTCTATGGCTTTGTGTTTATTATGTTTTGATTAAAATGGACAGTAAGCAATAAGTAACTGTTAATAAATAAAGTATTTTCTTGTAAGAGAATATAATATAAGTGACTCAGAACCATTACTAAAAATATATTGATATAACGGTTCTACTATAAAATTTTTATAGTAAGTACATTTTTTCCCAATTCACATTTCCTAAAAAAATCAGTACAATTTTAAAAATCGTCGATGCGACTCATTGTTCATTGTTTGCATTTTTCAACGGCCGTTAATCGCGTTTCTATATATGGGCAATTTTCTAGGGGGGGCGCAGACAAGCTTTAGGGGGGCTCAGCCCCCCTGGCGCCCCCCTCGCTACGGGCCTGTTAAGGCTAATATAGTTGAAGAATATTATAGGTTGAATATATTTATTGAATATCGTCGGTCTAAGATGCAAATGGCCTAACTCATAAAATATAAATTTTTCAGGAAACGCAAAAAATCTTTTAGACCTAATCTTAATGTGAAGGGGTTATACAAAATGAGTAATGTCATTTTTGGCGCGAATATTTAAAATAGGCTTGGCAGGCCATTTCAAATCGACAGTACAGATCTTTAACTAACGGGTAGCCAATAAAACGTACCTTTGATAAAAAGTGGAGTTAGGCCATTTGCATCTTAGGCCGACGATATCTTGATTCCCTTATTACGTCGCTTACATCACGCTTTTCCGAAGACTCTGTTAATTTTCCTTAAGCCTGTTACATCCCAAAAGCAATAAAAACAATACTTTTTTCACTACCGATTAGAAAATGAAAGTAGTGGAAAAATTTGGAATCGACAATTTTGAAGCTGAATACCAAACTGGAGTACGAAAGAGCTTTCTACACACAATGAGCTTTTCATTAATGATATAGCATCCAGACATAAAAAATTATATAAATTTTCAGTAGCAAAATCGAAAATAAATCAAGAAAATAAATATCTGTATAATAAGAAGAAAAAACCTTCATTTTTGTAATAATAACAGTAATACTGGAAATAATAGACATCACAAAAGGTTTCAAATAAAAAATAAATTATTATTTTATGATATTCTTCAACATCCCTTAATTCTTAAATGTTTAGCAAATGATTAGATTTCTGCCTTTAATTATTGTATATGGCTGAAATGTAATCTTATGACTTATTGATAGGAAACCAGTTTTAATCATTAATTTCTATGGGTTCTTTCGAACTAAAAATGAAGAAAATTTAAATTACAATCGCAAATATACCAATTATTTTTGTTAATACGTTTTAATTCTACGTTACTATATAATAGTAGTGTTTTTATTTTGACATTATTGTAACCTATTCTTCAATGACAACTTATTAGGCTTAGGCAAGATCTCATACATTTTCTCGTAATTATCTACCTATGTTTTATTATTGATTTTTATTGATTATACTACTTTTTTTAGCTCAAGTAATAAAAATATATAATAATAATAATAATATTAATAATTTTTTCACTTGTTTTATAAATCCATACACTTTTGTTTTGTCTTTTTTTATTGGATTATTTTATTTATTAGAGACTTGTTATGACAACTTAAGTATCAGTTCTGTCAAATAGGTCAGTGACATTGTTAGGGTTACTACTACAGTTCAACTCCCCCTTAGCTTCGCTATTCAGTGAGATATCGGATTAATTTTGTTCTGTTTGAAAGACTTTCTTATGATGGATTCAATTGTTCTGTGACGTCATGGCTTACTTCCGATTTTTCCGAAAATAACAGATTTTTTTTTATTTTTAAAAGGAAACCCTCTTTTTTATTGCAAATTTAAATTTCTGGGACATTTTTGTATAATAATCGTATATTGACAATTTTCTGTCAGCTGTCAAAATGGCCGCCATATTGGATATTTTTTCTAAATATGTTACTATTAATTCGTTTATGGAAAAACATATAGGAATATACGAACTTTACAAAATCTTTTTAGGCTTCAAAATGCCCATTGAGATCCATTTACCGTATACCAGTGGCGTATCTAAACATTTTTATTATTAGCAAACCGTTTAATAATTCCATCCGCTTTTATCTTCGTTGTTAATTGATATACTGGAATGAAAACTTATTTCTTTAAAAGCTTGGGACAAATACTCTCATATACTGGATTCAATTGGTGTGTAACATAATGGCTTACTTCTGTTTCATCAGATATAACAAAATCTCAATTTATTTTTAATTTTTAAATAGAAACCCCCATTTTTATTGAACATTTGAATTTTAGGGACATTTATGGATAAGAATCATGTGTTGAAAATTTTTTGTCAGCTGTCAAAATGATCATCATATTGGAACATATTTTTTTTAATATGTTACTGAAAAAATTTTCAATACACGCTTCTTATACAAAAATGTACCAGAAATTAAAATTTTCAATAAGAAAAAGAATTTTCATTAAAAATAAAAAATAAATTGCGATTTTCTGTTATTTCTGGAAAAACCGGAAGTAAGCCATGACGTCACAGAATAATTAAATCCATCATAAGAAAATTCTCTTTTATGTTTAATTTTCTTTGTTTTTTAATAAACATACTAAATTTTTTAAAAATTTTGCCCCCCCTATAGAATTGTGTAACGACGCCCATGGCTGGAGATATTTTATATATTTATATTTATTATTATAAAATTACTAGTAAAATTAGAATTTGGACGTAGAAGTGGCAGATGCGTATAAATAACATAAAAGTAGTGATTTTATTTATATTTTATTTAATTTGTTAATCAATGTAAGCTAGTTAGGCTTAATTACATGGATACTATGTTAAAAAAAATATAAAAATACAAATAAACAATTGAAATATAATTACTTAAATAAATTAGTACTATCAGGTGTGTACGAGCAGAAGTTTACATTTATCTAAAAGTATTTTATTTTAATTATTTTATATTTATTATTTACTATTCTTATTATTACACGAAGACGTTCAAAATATAATAGAAAAACATTTTGTGAAATATTGATTGGGGTAGAGTCTTCGAGCATATATATTTCATACAGTCCGCATTCAATAGGGTTTGTTTACGATATGAGGGGAAATAGGTAGACACTATTTCCAGTTTCGCATCATTTTTAGGGGGTTTGCAATTATAAACTTGCATTATTTAAGTAGGTAGCTATCTAGTAATAGTAATAGTAATAATAATTATTATTTATTAATATTATTATTGTTTAAGTTGGAAACATTTTTTTTAATTCAAACATCAGAAAGTGTATAACGGAAAAATGAAGGTTGAAATAATAAGCAATAAAAAAGATAAAAGCTTATATTTAAAAATCAAAAATCTAAATAAATAGTAAGTATATTATACAAATATTTATAATATCTCTTAGCACACATGTACGAGAATTACAATATAAGAACTGTTTCCAATAATTTATTAAATATAAAAATAATGTTCGTAACCAATGTTCAATAGATTACTAAACGATAATAGAAATCAAGCTAATACTTAGGTACATTTAGACTGCTAGTCGTTAACAGATAAGTGAAGCTTCATTTTTATTGGAAAACTGTCTTAAGCTTCGATTATTTCTTAATGATTAGTGCAAATAAAAGAAGCTTAAAATGATTTTTTATTGAAAAACTCACATTAGGTTTTGCTTATTTCCTAACGACTAGTAGTAGTAGTACTTAATTAAAGAACATAAGTTCATTTAATACAAAATAATTATTTTCAATTTTTGTGGTTTATAAAAAATATAGGTAGTAATAGGTAATTATTTTAAAATAAAATTTGTTGTATTAAAAAGTACTTAGTTACTTACATGTTTTCTAATTCTGCATTTTCTTTTTCTGCAACAGAGGCTTTATGGTTCAGATCATCACTGAAAAATTAAAAATTTTGAACGATTAACCCACAAGAAAAGTGCAGGGTTCTTTATCTTTTAGATTCATCTTCTTATGGGGCCTCCGTAAATGCTGATGGCAATGCACCTGGAATTAATCTAGTTCTTACTCCGCATCCAGTCTTTGACATAAATATATATCTAAAAAATTGATTGGACCATAAAAAACATCACTATTTGAAATGTTTTCTGGAGTAAGTTTTAATATGTTTCACCAAATGCGTTTTTTCGGCAGGATTAGCTGGAAACCTATCTGACCTTTTAGTTTAAAATTTATTTATCATTGTTGGAATCAGTTCATCATTATTAATAAAGTGAGCTAGCGCATGATTCAATTAAAATTGTGATATGTTCATCAAAATATTTATTTAAGTACCTACCTAGACCATTTTATTATAACATTTTATTTTTCTGAATTTCTTGAGCGCGTTCATTTAATTGCGTCTCAGTCATGCTGTATTAACATTAAAAATAAGCGCTTCGAGGAAGATGAACTAAAGTTAATTTCTAATTGATTGACGGGAGGGATTTTTTGTAACAAAATAGGGGTAACTCTGATAAAATTTACAAACATCAGCCGATTTTCAAACAAAAAACTATTGGTATAAGTTTTTTAAGAAATGTTTGTACGACCGTTCGTAGCAGAGCTAAACGCATGGTTTTTCGCTACAAATATACTCTATATAACGAATAAACTAGATTTTTTGTTTTAGGTTAGTCGTTGTAATGATAAGTCGTCATCTAGTGATAATTAACGTTTAATTACGTTTGTTAATTACTTATATTTAATTTTGACTAGCTCCTAGATATTTTAATACCAAATTATTTACTTACTTTAATCGTCTTAAGCTAGAAAAGAAAATCAAATGAGCATATGAGACTAGTTTTCTCAGTCGTGAATTCAGGCTTTTCTAAAAGACATTTTTGGGAAATATTTTTAAGGATATGAGGGCGCCAAATAACTCCTTTTTATTTATAAAAAGCTAGTTAAGAATTATAAATGACTAAGGGCCGTGGGTTCAACCCTCCACACATTACAGATACAGACAGCTAGTGTTTGGACAGTAACATATTTAACATTTAGAAGGGATAAAGGTGTTACTAATGACGTGCGCCACTTAGGTTTGTTAAAAAATATTTTCGATTTTTCGATTTTTCGATTTTTCGATTTTTCGATTTTTTGATTTTTCGATTTTTCGATTTTTCGATTTTTCGATTTTTCGATTTTTCGATTTTTCGATTTTTCGATTTTTCGATTTTTCGATTTTTCGATTTTTCGATTTTTCGATTTTTCGATTTTTCGATTTTTCGATTTTTCGATTTTTCGATTTTTCGATTTTTCGATTTTTCGATTTTTCGATTTTTCGATTTTTCGATTTTTCACTTTTTAAATTTTTCAATTAGTTAGTTACCTATGTTTAATAAAAACTTTCCATTCTACACTTAACTTTTATTTAATAAAGAAATTATAATGGTCGTGGACGGTTCGGGACGCAAACGCCCAGGCAGCAGGCTGACGACATTTTGACGACATTTTTTGGTAATTCTTGGTCATCGACGTCTTGTTACCAAAAAATGAGGTGATTATAACGTCACTTCTTTAACGTCTTTTTGACGTCTTAAATTCGACGTCAGTATGACGTCAATTTATTGTCACTATTAAATTAAGGTTTATATTAAACGTGATTTCAATACATTTTATTTATGTAAAATAATATGGCCTAAACAATTATTTTTTAAAACTGTGAGGTCTATTAACGTTTTAATCTGGCGCTTAAATGCATAAAGACTGATGACACCACGTGACACATGACTGCGTCTGTCTATGGTTATCGGTCTGTGGAGTATGGCTCGTGTGTGTTCGAACCGTTCGAGCAAGCACGAGAACGGTATCGCAAATTGTTGCATCGGCCATGTGTAATTGTGTGTGCATCGTGGATCGTAGCTCCCAGTGAAAAAAGTTATATCAGTATCAACCCAGCATAAGGTATTTTTATATCTATATTATCCTTATTATTTAATGCTTTTATATCTTTTACATTCATAGGATGTTTCCTAAAATATTCCCAGGTTCGTGAAATAGTATAAAATGGCGGCACTTCCCAGACAGCACACTATATTCCTGGCATATGCCACCAATCTGCCTATTTGCCTAAATATATTGCAATATTTATGGAATATTCACAGAATATATTTCATATTCTATATTCTAGAAAGATATTCCAGGCATATGTATTTTTGATATGCTCTGCATATTCATTTTTCATATTGTATAGATATCTCTGTAGAATATTATATTATATTTAACTATTTTGTTTTATTATTTATAAGTACAAATGAAGATATCATCCTTTGTTTAGTTTATAAAGACTTAAACAAAAACGTGAACTTAGAACTCCGGAATGTAACTTTAAATCATGCAAACTTATTTTCAATTAATAAAAAAAATCAAACCTCCGAGATCAAATTATCTTTATCTTCATAGATAAAATACGTATGTATAGTTTTCCTATAATGTAGACAAGAAAAGGACAAAAGAATGATTCTAAAAGTATGCGCCTAGTAAGTATTGGTAGTTGGTAGTAAAAATTACCTAATAGTATCTTATTGGATGCACTCATAATCTAGCCTATCGTCGAACATGAGTCTTTGTTACACGGGAAGTTAGATTGTGAGGAATATTTTTTATAAATGACCTTGGTCAAATACTCTAAACGATGAAGACTACTAATAAAAAAAAGAAGAAGAATAAGACACATAACCAAACATTGTCAGATTTGCTGACGTGATTATCCTTCCTCCATGGACGTGATGTAGTTTTAGTTTTTTCTCACGATATACCCACCTAAGGGGTAAGTCTGATTAATTATAATATATGGCCCTTCTGTAGTATCAGTGTAGTGCTTAAAATCATAAATATTTTATAAGAAGTGTAAATCAATTGGTAGACGAATCTTTTGTTCTCAAATAATGATAGAGCATTAGCTTCAGATGAATGTAAAATGTAAGCTTCTTACTGAATCTTCCGAGGAAATACCATTATTCTTTTTTCCAGGAAAAAAACTCGTGTAACATTCAAGAATCTGAGTTTATTTCAACAGCTCTCTTTGTATAGAATAATATTAATTCAAAGACATCTACGGCTAATGATTTACCTATTCTTAGTAATAAAGTAACTGATCATTATAAAAGTGTTAAGAGGAAATAAAAATATGGACAATTCGTAATAAAATTGCAGATAAGGCACTATGTAAACCTATTTTTGTTTTTGTAGAGATGTGTAGTAAAATCCACAGTACACAAATGGCAACGGAAAATGTAGAGGCCTTTACTATAAATAAAGTGACCCAAAAATGCTATAGAAGTAAGTATTACTGTAATGTTTGTCTCAAGATTTTGAAATATTTCTATTTTACTGATATACATACCTTATAAGTATGTCATTTTTTTTTAGCAGAAAAGTACGTGAAGAACCTCAACAAATAAATTTAAATTTTTAGTTTTTTGTATGTATGTATTGTTCTATTTTTTAAAATTTGCTTTATTTTAAAATAAAATTTATTTTGTATTTAAGTATGGGTTTTATTTTCTAAACTGTGGTACGGCATTATAAAAAAAAATCAATATGCCATGAATATTCAAAATACCATGAATATAGGCATACATAGATATCCTCAGTAAATTCAGAGAATATGCCATACATATATTTTGGCAGATAAAAATATATCGTGGGCATATGTTTCATGGTGACCTTGAATATTCCTGCAATCTTCCCGTCATATGCCATGGCGGATATGGCATATCCATGGAATATACGAGTATGCAGTTGAGATATGCATTGAATATTCATGCAATATTTTTGTGCTGTCTGGGTTATTGTGCCAAACCAAAATAATAACGAACAAGTTGGCCACATTTGGAGCAGTTGGATTTATATAAATTAATGTTTTTTGCCAATAACATTTCATGTATTTAAACTTTTTTTCTTTTTAATTATAATTATTTCATTTTCTAATTTTGTTTTATTAAGTGACCCACAGTTCCTATAGAAAAGTTACAAAGGAGTAACAATATCAAATGTAACGTCATAGTGACTTCTCAAATAAGTATAAAGAATAACGACAAAGGTGACATTAAAACAACGTCATAAACACGTCATAATTAGACGTGAAAAGGGCGGCTAAATATGACGTCATTTAGGCTGTGACATATTCACGTTATTTTACCGTCATTATCACGTTAGTTTTCTGAGGATAAATGACGTCCTGTATGACGAAAATAAGATGTCATAATGACGTCAGTCTGCTGCCTGGGCGTCACCCTGCGTGAATAATGGCTACCATAAATTGCTCGTTTAATAATATACTATTAATTTTTTCCTACATTTAAAAGAATTTTCTAATATTCCCAATTTCTGAATAAATATTTTATTCATTAAACTTATTAAAATCAAGAGGTTTGACAATCCTAATGCCACTGGCAAAGGGCAGTTAATAAAATTATATTGACTAATAAAATGATACCTACCCATTATTAAGTTTTTAAATATTCAACTTAACATCCTGTATTTCTGAAGATTTTATCTAAGCATGTTTTTTCGTCTATTCGCCTCATTTTGAACTAGAGTATCTTCAGTTGTTCATGTGACACGCTATTAATTAATATTCAAATCTTTTCTGGGATGAACAATCCTATAATAACGAACCTTTCCAATTCCTCCCATAAACTATGTGCTTTACGCATTTTCAAATTCTTTATAAAAAGTCGAGCTTGGTCTAAAACCTAAAAGAGGACCATCAAATATCAAATAATAAATAAGGTACTGTACTCGATTAAAATTCATATTTTTAGACAAACCATGTATACGGCTCATAATATTTGATATCTGATGATTGGATTTTAAGTTTTAAACCATGCAAAACTTTTTATAAAGAATGATTTTTTTTATAAACCTAAAAATAATAAAGTTTTACATATGGTTCCGACCTAATTGGACATACTGTATATAAAAAGTAAAAGAATAAACAGCGCGAAACTCAAACATTAGTTAACCGTCCAACTTTTTGTGCGTAGACCTGCTTCTTGTGCGTAGACCTGCTTCTTGTGCGTCTAAAACCACAATCGTAACGTAGAGAAGAATGTTCTTTGTTATAGGAAAATTCCACTCAACACATTGAATCTTTTCCAAAACAAAAACTAGTTATTGCGTTTATTGATTATTACGCTGTTAAAATATTCTAGTGACCTTCAAATACCCTTTACCTGTAACATTTGCAATAATTTGCAATTGTAACTAAGAAACACAATACCGAAGACACGTAAAAATGAAAAAGAAGATTTTTAAATTATAATTCACACTCAAGCACCGACAAGACCTAAAGACCTGACTTCGAGACCATGGGAGTGTCGTCTCCATCGCAATCAAATCAAGCATAAGATTATCCTATTATCATATAACATACATCATAAAATTACTCACCCTTTATTATAGTTATTACTGCTAAAGCAAAAAAATAATTATTATAAAAGTTGTAGTGCTAACGACAAAAAGCGGTGGACATATTTTCGCAATCAAAATACTAAACTATATTAGACAAGACATTGTTTGACCATCGGACAAACCGCGAATAAAATACGTCTTAAAATGCAAATGAGCAGCCCGTTCTCAATTAAATATTTATTGTATGCCTCTATGAGGGTGAATATTAATTTTATTTCAAAAAAAAATCAAATATAGAAAAGTCTCTTAGGACTAAGGGTGAGGTTTTAAATATACAATAAAAAAAATGGCGTGCGAAAGCTAAAGGGTACAAAAAATTAGAATAATTTTACAGCATTCTGAGATTCCCAGTAAAGAGTTGTTTTCAAAAAATTATAATATTTGAGATATAAAACAAATTGTTGATGATTTATGCGCATATCGTGCGTCGCAACTCGAGCGGAATACTTAATTATTCGCATTTGGGGCGTAAGGCTACAGGTAGGTTCCCAACTCGGGCGTTCAAGGATCGGTACCTATATTTTAGTAATATAATGAATATCCTCCAGTTAGTTATACCTGAGAAGGTCCTTTCGGCATAAAATTAAAATTACATACCGAGTGTTGTACAAGAGGAACTTGCCAGTTTTTAAATATAATGTCTCACTGTAACTTTCGTAAAACAAGATTTTTTATTTATCTCTTTTCACTAAAATACATTATACTGTTATGGCATTTGAAATTGTCGTTTTTATTGAGAAAAAGGCAATTTATTTTTTATTTTATAATTTATTAGATTGATAAACTTACCTCGGTTAGATATTTAATTTTTAATTTATCCATTTTTAGAGCATTAAGAATTATCTTCATCTCAGGGTGGTTTTTGTGTTTTGTGTCCAAAGTTTTACACAGAATAATTTCTTTTTATATTATCACGGAATAACCTACCTATTACAGAAGCGAAGGCTTGCGTTGACACTTTGATATCGGGGTGGTCAAAATTTAAAGAGACACTCGGTGACAGTCAGGGCCGCCGAGAGCCAGTCCGGGCCCCAAGACAATTCTCTCGATCGGGCCCCGTGAAACAAAAAACTGTTCTCCCTACCTAAAAAAAGAAAAAAAAAATAGATCAGCCGAAACTTAACTTCCCACTCTCATCTTGTGTCGTATTTTTCATGCAGAACACAAAATGCTGTTGTCGGGCCCCTTTACAGCGCTACCGGGCCCCCATTTAAGCCCGGGCCCCGGGAATTAGTCCCGGCTACCCCCCTCTAGTCGGCCCTGGTGACAGTTGACGTTTTTGCCAGTTGTTACACTGGTAAAAATAAACAAGATTCGTATAAATTCGGATAATATACTGAGAAAAGGATTTAAATATCTGTAATAAACTTATTTAGCAACATCCACTATTTCTTCTTTCAAATGATGGTTAGTGATATAATTAGAAAAATAAGGCTTCACAATAATTTATTTTGAAGTAAATTGTACTGATCGCTAAATTAAAGAAGGTTATTACTTGAGGAACCAGACCGAATACATTAACTTTTTAACAGAGTGATTCTATTACAAGTTATTGATGTATTAATTAATTATGTACTTTCCTGGAAAACACCTTCAACTATGATAGTTGGATCTAAAGAAATAGATTAAACTGATAAGAATGCAAATATACTTCCCAACGGTAATTTGGAAAGCTTTTTATGTGTGTTTAGAGCCTTATGATATATCAATATCACCATAAACAATCCATGTAATAAGACTTTCGCCATACTCTTATAATAATTTGACCACTCGGTGGAAAAATCCGTGATTGTTTGCAATTCAATTTTCGTAAACAAAATGAATGTAGTAGTTGTTTGTCGTTGATAGAAAAGCATCAACAATAATTGGCGTAACAATTTATTACACTGTTTTACACTAGCAATAACCTTCACTGCACTAGCTCAAATGGATTTTCTTTTGTCTTCTGTTGAATGCAGAGTTGTCGAGTAATTGCAGCACTTCTTCATTGAAGTGGAAGTGGAGTCAACCCTCATGTTCTTCAGTAACCTCTTTATTTCTTCTTTAACTGTTGACATCTTCATGTCAGTATGAAGTTAATCGTTAAGACAGAACCAGGGTGCTTCAATGATGCTTAGGACATTATTTTGGAAAGCTTATATCATGGCACATCCTCATAGCTGTATGTCATAAATCCAGATTGGATTTAGAATTTGTTTATAAATCATATGAATTTGTTGTACACATAAATTTGCATTTTTAGATGCACAATTATTACAACTTTAAATTAAATTGAGATTTAAAGAAATGTACTGTGGCAAAAAGGTTGTTATAAATAAAACACGTACACTGAGAGAAAAATCTATTAACCATTAGCAAAAATTGAATAACAATTATTAGAAACTTGCATGAAATAGGCGCCAAGTAAGCTCTATTCTCACAGTTATTAAAGTCACTTTCCTGATCTGCACTGAATAACCATTATTATATAAATTTTGTTTAAAATGTAGTATAACAGTTATTCAGTGCACTTAATTACGATTATATATTTTCCTAATAGCATTTATACCGTTATAGGGCTAAGGTTATTAGATTATCTAATAATGGTAATAATATCAGCTGGATGCAATATAACAGTTATTCAGTGCACTTAATTACTATTATATATTTTTCTAATAGCATTTATACTGTTATGAGGCTAAGGCTATTATATTATCTAATAATGGTAATAATACCAACTGGATGGAGTAGAACAGTTATTCAGTGCACTTAATTACTATTACATAGTTCCCTTGTAGCAGTTATACTGTTATGAAGCTAAGGCTATTTGATTATCTAATAATAGTAATAATTTACTTAATTACGATGATCGGGTAGCCTACTAACCCTTATTGCCCGTTCCAATAGCAGGTATAAGGTTCTATATCTTCAGCTATTTAACTTTCTAATAATTATTATTACATCCAATAAATTTTAGATTTCATTCAAATAATTATAATTCGACGTTTTTATTATTGGCAATAAAATTTTATTATGTTGGCTACAGGTTGCAGAGTGTCCCACGAGGTTTTGCCCTTGAATATCTTGAAAACTATTCAAATGACAAATATGGAAGTTGACAGTCACGAGTAATCAATACTGACGGTTGTACCTACCATAAAAAGACTTCTGGTGTTTCTCGCATTTCCGGTCACGTGATGCCAACTTCAACTTTTTAAATATGACATCCGGTATATTATTATATTTCTAGATTCCCCTCGATGAGCTAAATTTAACAAACTATAATACTTTTGGTTTAATGACACGTCTAGGAGCTATAGACAGTTAAAGATAGATCAAAACGACTTGCATGTCCTTATCTTCATTTTTTGATAACTATCTAGTGACAAGAGAAAAAATATAATACAGGGTAGTCAACAGTCCAGATTGTTTTTACCACTCTATTATATTTTTTTCGTCTCATTAAATAGTGCTTTCAAAATTAAGAGAGGGACATGTAAGCTGTTTTTATCTATCTTTAACAGCTCAAAAAAAGCTATTTTAAACTGTCTACAGTTCCGAGATGTGACACCTTAGATCACAAGTTTTATAGTTGGTTGAATTCGCCTCATCAAGAAAATCTAGAAATATAATAATATACCAAGTGTCCTATTTAAAAAATTAAAGTTGGGATCATGTGACCGGAAATGCGAGGAAAAGCAGAAGTTATTTTGTAGTAGATACAACCGTCAGTATATGACTGCTCGTGACTGACAACTTTCATATTTGTCATGTGAATAGTTTTCGAGATTTTAAACGGCCAAAACCTCGTACAATAACAAAAAAATGTTACAACAATAAAATCCAGTATTTTACCTTTGTTCGTAAAGAATATAAAGTTACATATCACAATTTTCTGGGACACTTGTATGTAACTAATGGACAATACGGTAACTGTAGGGAGAGGTGATAAAAATAGGTCGATTAACATGAACATGCATTAGTAAAATGTTAATAGTAAACAATATACAGGGTGTTAAAGGTGACATATTATTTTTGAAAATTCGTAGTAGTTGGAAGACAGCTGCATGTATTGAACTCAAAATTGGTACACCATAGGTTTTAATTGTGTTAAACAAGAATTTGTTATTACTTTTTATGTCCTTCCTAGAGGGCGATAGTCACACGGTCAACTCACATTAATTTTTTTACCCCCTGTATTATCTCAGTTTCATGCTGAATAATGAAACCTTCATTATTTTAACACAAAAAATGTAATTTGTTACATCCCCATATTTCAAAGAGTTTTCGAGATATTGTCATTTTAGTAAACAAAACATTAGTTGTTTAAAAAAACTATTTTAATTGTGAAACAACAACAAACGGTTGTAAGATTTAATTCATGTTAATCGACCTAGATTATTTAGATTTTTAAAAGAAACATGTTAAGATTTAAAAAATTTTCATTTATTAATAAAACCTAAAACTGTTAAAAAAATACAACTTATTGCAGTCTGACAATCTGTCATATAAAATATAAAAATACTAATATATTCAACAAAATAGCCTATGACTAGGAATACAAAAGAAAACATTCAAGGTCGCATCATATGGTAAAGTTTTTTATTGTTACTTTTACGAAAAATATTATTCCTTATAAAAAGTTATGCATGGTCTATAACCTACATTTCAATAATCAGATATCAAATTTTTAATTTAATTATTAATTTTTTTTGTCAAAGGTGGTAAAGTACCTTTATTTTTGAAAAATTCGAAAATTGTTTTTAGGAAAAGTTGTTTAGATTTAAAAATAAGGTTCTAATATGCACTAACGTTTATTTACAATAAAAACCAATTTATTATTCATTTATTATCCCTCTAATTCGGCCTCATTGGTTCAGCACAGTTAGACACAAAAGTTGATATCTAGTAGTTGCTTTTAAAATTTTAGACCATGCAAAATTTTTTATGAAGCATAAATGTTTTTCGTAATATTAACAATAACATTTACGTATATGCTTCGAACTTCAGTGAACACACTGTAGAAAAAAAAAATATCCTAAGCTTTTTGTTCACTTAATGAAACGACTTAAAACTAGTTATAAAAATAAAACTTATTTCACAGTTAAACTATAATTACCCTGTTATATTAATATCTCTATTATAGGAGATAGATACCAAAAAAAGTTATTTACAAATATACTGCAGCACATCAAAGTGATGCTTTTTAAATGGAACACCCTGTATATTTTCCTGTTTTCTAATTCTACTCAAAAAGCTAATCTTACAGATACATTAGTAAATATTTAGAGTTAAAAATTACCTTTTTTCAACTTTAAGTTACTTTTTGTCAACACTACTAAAAATAAAATAAAGGTGCATACTCTTCAAGTTGCCACTCTTTTAATAATCCTACAAAACATGATGCCGCCATTATACACAACCAGCCACAGTGCCACAAATCGACAGGTATGAATTTGTTGTGGTACACAACACAATAAAAAAGATCATAAAGTAAATAAGAAAAGAAGTAACTATTGTCTTTGACAAAAACCAACAAAAACCATGGAGCAATAATAAAAAAAAAAACAAAATCTGATCTAACCCAGTCACTACTTCAGTACTTCGCTCTATACTCTCTAGTGAACAACTTACAGAAAATAATGGCGATGACGGATGACGTCGTAAATGGTGGTGAGATATATCGACCAATCAGTAGCCGCGGTGATGGCTTGTAGCTTGCGCAATCCAATATAGTTCGTTAATTTTGAAAACATACTCATATATTTTAATAACGGCTACATAAGAATTTAATTGTGGTAATAGAGGGGATCAATTTTATTTTTGCTGAATAATGGTAGGTAGTGATAGAAATAACTACAATTAAGAGCTGGATAACCATTATTAAGTGAAATGTATAACGCAATATGTGTATAATCATAAGTGGAATTTCAGATAATCGTAACATTTAATCTAATAATGATTATTAGATGTGTTTAGCAAAACCATCTTTGCCACTGTAATTATGCACTCGATAAGGATTATTTAATTTTTTGTTATTACGATTAGATTTTTTATAATAGCAATTATCAGAAACACAGCAAAAACATATAATAGGAGCATTTTGCTCAGTGTACCCATACTGACTATTAATTTTAATTAAACAAATTACGAAAAACACGTATTACAAAAATCATATTAATAAAAATCTCAATATGAAAAATACATACAAAAGGCACAAAATTTTAGACAAAGGAATATGCCCTAAGTCCTAAAAAGTAGAAGGTAAGCACAAACTGCTTGTATTCATTGGAATGTCTTCTAGCTTAAGGCTTTTTGTTTTTAAATTCTGCTTGTGATTTAACTATATCTACAAATGGTTGGTTTAAAAATTGTGACCCAACCGAAGGATATTTTTGGGACTAGCACATGCATTATCAAAATAGAAACAACAATATCTCTATAATCTTTAAAGTTAATCATTCTTTTGCTGGGACCTAAAAAAATATTTAAATTAAAAAAATACATAAACACAACACTTTCATATTATTTTTTGGTATATTGAGAAAATCGTCGTGGGATTTAGTAGTAGATGTTGCAGGTACAGTTTCATTCAGAATGATCAATGTTTTAATTTGTTGCGAGTGTGTGCCAGAATATTGTCAGAAGTACATTTTCAAATAAACGTTTCCGAGTTGATCCAACTAAAAAACTACTGGACTGGAAATGTTTTTCACACAACTGGTAGTTTTTGTGTAATTATTTACTGGTTATATTAATCAAGTCTTCTCGATTACAGGCTTTTAACCACATGAGAACCCTAAAAAAATACAAAATACGTTATCATAGGTACATAAATTTGATTTAAAAATGATAATAAAAAAATTTATGGATCCAAGATAAATATACAATCCCAACCACTCATCCTAAATAAAATAAATGTTATTTGCACAATAAGCAAACTATCACTTCAGGCACTAGTTGAAAATGTGTCCAAACTTTTTGATAAAGACATAAATGATGCATAGACGTCATACACAAATTATGGGAAAATTTCTTATTGGATTAAATATATAGTTTAGAATTATACAACTTGAAAAATAAACTATATATTTTAAATAATTTTGTGATTAAACTTAAGACAAAAATGGAAAAATTGGCATTTACATAGAAAGTAATTAATCGTCCTAAAACACAAAACCAAACAACGAAATATAAAAATGAACTCTGAAATAAATAAAGATATTTTACGCTTACCTCTGTGAAAGTGGCTAAACTTCCAATTTAAAATATTTCAATTTTACAACCAATTATGAGTTTTTTTAATAACTCGTTATTAATTACTTGGATATAGTAAGCATACTAACTTCTTTTATATATCAGTAAACCTTATTACAGGATAAAAGAAATTTTAGGATTAATAGGATTTATTTAGGACTCATTTAACATAAACTGCATTTCTTAAACCTAAAATAAATGCTACTTACAATAAATCTAGTGAATTATTTCATATATTATCATTTGTTTACTTCCATTAAAATTTCCTTACTATTTTAAACTTGAGAATCCATGTAGATTTCAAATTGGGAATCCATGTAGAATTTATCTAGAAGGAAAGAGGACATAAGTATCTTAAAAATAAACAATTTTTACTATTTGTTACATTTCAAAACAACTTAAAATCATTTCAAAAGGTAACCAAATTATTAAATTAGTTTTGTTTACATTTTCATATCTTAAGTTTGAAAAAGAAGTTGTACTTCGAAACATATGTCATGTTAGTGTTTGTTTAAAAATTTTTATTTTTAAAATAAAAGTGTGAAAATCTACCAAATTTGGTTTTACTCTTTCAAAATTAAGTGTAAGGGGTTAAACAAAACGTCCTTTATTTCTCACAAGTCAAAGACTTACACTTAATCCCTACTACTCACATATGGCTACCCTCACTCCAAATTTTCATATCTACATGTCATAAGTCACAAAAGTCGATTTTAATAAATGACAATTAGAATGAATGATTAGTAGTATGAATTAAGTAATTATTCATTCATCTACCAGTTCTAAGAAATGTACTAGAACTAGACTTTTAATTAAAATGTTTTGTCTTTGTCTACCAACTAGATTAGACATAAGTTAGTCTCTTTTAAGTATTGGAACTTATAAACTAACAAACTATTTAATAATTTGGAGGGTCTTATCAAAAGGGAATATGCCATTTGGTTCTTCTTGTGAAAGCTTTCGTCAAGAACAAGTGTTTCAACATTTTTGTGAATTTTTCCAAAAGTTCTTCGATTCAAGAGATTTCGAATTGTTCTATTGAATATAAATTTATCAACCAAGGGTTAGATTTAATATCACGTATTGAAAAACTTCCAGAAACTATTGATCAGGAGACCCTGAGCAAATTTATAAATCTTAGAGGCCACACCCCATCAAATGTACTTTAAATAAAAACTTATAATTACTAATATCTAAAGATACTTACGTTTCTCTCTCTTTCAGGCCTTCTTTTTTTATATTTTGACGTTTTCTCTTATTTCTCCAAACATCCATAATTATTGTACATAACTTCTGACGTTATATTCCTCTGTAAACGTTGCCATCACAGACATCTTCATCCAGACCATCCATGGGGAATCATTGACTGGTCTCATACGTCCCTAGTCTCATCCCCTTGCGATCGATGCAGATCCAGACACTAGCCACGGAGAATCATCGACTGGTCTCTTACCGGAGGTATACCTAGTCTCATCCCCTAACCTGCTATACAAAGTAACCTTTCTATGCTTTATTAATCGGGATTCCAGACTGTGTTATTCGACATTTGAACCTGAAACTGCGTGATATATTTTGAGAAATATTAGGCTACTCGAATTTGTACATATATATTTAGTTTTAAATTTTTATCAAGCTAATTAGTTCATAGTATAAACTTACCATATCTTAACAATATATTGAACTTGTCTGATTATTTGTTGACGTTGTTCGCCCAAAATATGCATATTTAAGGTCAATCTAAAATTATAAGTGAATATAATATTATAACATATAATCTCTAACTAATAATCTCTAATTACCTCCTATTGTAATATTCCATATTGAGATTATTCAGTTTTTAAAACAATTAATAATTTATAAAATATTTGTGACATTTAACTTTAAAATCTTGTAACATAACCTTACTATCTACCACATGGCAAGACGACCAGGTTAAAATAAAAAGAAGACAATCAGACTGTCCCGGTCCTAGTATTCAACATTAATAAAGGTAATCGATTAGTTTTTTTTATTGTAATCATCCCCTTAAGTATCCAACCCCTGAGAAATAATCAACATCGCCTTATTATAGGTCATATATACGTAAATATTTTTTTTATCATGTTTTAATTCAAAACCCTCTACTTGTGTATCAACCTCATTCGCATAAATTGAATAATTTACAGAACGAACCTTATGTTATAACAAAATACATATGTACAATACATTTAAAGCAAAATTAATTTGAAGCGAAATTATATTACTAACTAACAGCACTGTCGCTTTCTCGTTAAATACCAAAGTTTAGAACTCAAAAGCCTTTTGTTAGAAATACAAAACCTCTAATTTCAACCGTTCAACCCCCCCAAACCCTTTGCTATGTAAACGCACATCTCTGGGGTGACAATGGAATCAGAAACAAGCAAGCATCAGTGGGTTTACAAGTGATACGTCTCATTAGTACAATTAGATTTAATTACAGTGTTGCCGTCAAAAACAGGAGAACAAATCAGCCTAATTCGATAACTCGCTACTCCATATTTAACTATAATTATCCTTGGTTTGTGTCATTCTGTCGACCTTGGCCTCATATCGACTCTCTCGAATTCTTACTTAATCATGTCGCTAACGTTTAATAACTGATTGATGCAATTGGGTCAATATGTTTACATAACAAAACGACGAAGGACAGGATATTCCACAGTTGGTGTATGCGTAAAAAGGGATAGATATATGTTTGCAATCAAAAAACTATACTATAGGGTATTTAAAAGGACATAATAGCAAAGAGTTTATTTAGACAGGGTTGTTATACAGAGTTATTCAAAGAAATGCATAAGTATGTACTAAAGTACTAGATACTAACAAAATATGGATAATGTTGTATCTATTGTCTGCTATAGTAATATACAGCCCTGAATATATATTAGGACGCATTTATAAGTTATATAATTAAATTATAATTAAGATATATATTTAAATATAACGTGATAACGTTTCTGGTACATTCTGGTAATTTTGGTAGAGGAGCATTCTAGACCACCAATTTGTATATAAATATTGGTGGAGAACCAACAAAAGTTAGTTGATATATGGACAGTGAAGATAAATAGTAATTAGAAGATAGACAGTGGTGAATATAAATAGTGAACAGTTTAAAAACATTCGAAATATATATAAATTAGAATAGTAGTGTAAATAAATAAGTGTTTAAATAAATTATTAATTAAAAAAGTATTGTTTTAAAATAAACAAACATCACAATATATTAGTGTTTGAATGCTAGAGTGTAGTAATTTTATTCAAAATACAAAGATTTTGAAATGATGAGCGTTTGAGTCGCAACCTATTACCAGCTCAAATTTCTGTTCCACGCAGAATTCAATAAGATTCTCCATCTCTTTACTGGGTGGTGGCGTAGTTGCGTTGGAGGGGAGGTATGCAGATGCCAGAATTAACGTTCTGTTTTCCCTTTTGATGGCGTATTCCATCCCAACCGCAGTTAAGTCATATGTGGAAAAGTGTGATATTGAGTGGGCTTTGTATTTTCTAGGAATGTAAATGGCTGTCCTAGATTATTGGTTGCTGAGAAAGCTAAAAATTAAACCATTTAGATTTTTAAGACCTAAAATTTTGGTTTTTATTATTCAGGGTTCCTGGATGAGTGCTATCGTATCTTGCAGCTCATCAAGGCGGCGGCACCCTTTTGTGCTACAAGTTACATTCTATGATCGTTACCTCTTTTATTACTTCCTGGTCCTCCGTTGACAATTGGACAGCAAGGTGGTTATTTATTCGATCATCCCTTCCTCCGAAAGTGGGGAGGGGGTGATCTCTTGTAGCTCCTCGGAGTTTCCTTGCTGGAGGTCATCGATTTACATTTTTTCTGGCTCGACATCCCCCACTGTTGGCCTAAATTGAGGAAAAAGAAGAGGGTCCTTTACCAAGAAGTCTTTACTGGGCCCCGCTTCAGCCTCTTTTTCGACCTTTGGCCTTATAGTCAATGAGGTGAACGCATAGCTAATCCTCATTCATTTGGCCTTTAGGGTTTCCATATCTTCGTTTTCGATGCCGAAGATGAAGAGGTGGCCCTTAGGGTAGTGATTTCATGATGGAAGGTGCACCACTTCGCCATATGCAAGTTTGGGTTTTTGCGCCTCGAGTCGCCTGAGCACAATCTCTTTCTCGTCAAAATCAGTTTGCGCTTCCCCTGGAATCCAGAGAGCTTGGTTTTGACGCAGGAGGCTGGTTTTAATTTTTTTGAGCTGAAAAGGGTGTCTAGAGGAAAAGTCCATGAGTTCTTTATCTTTTGGTTTAAGAAACAACATACTAGTTTTATCACTATTTTCTGCGGATTCGTCTTTACTGCCATCACTTTCAAAGTACAATTGTCTATTAACTACAATAAAGCAACATTTTTATAGATATTAACTATATATTTAAATCTTTCACATATATTAGCTTACCTGCATATCCTTGATGGATATTTTATTAGCTGGCATTTTTGATTTGGATAGCACTTCTGAAACGGTCTCTGGGTTTGTGCAATTATTCTCTTTTTCGTTTGAAGATACCTCTTGACAAGCTATATGAGTTATGTGATAGTAAAATAATATATTTCATATTTTCCTCGAGATGTACTCAGAAATATTTTAAGATTGAACCACCTATTATAACAATCCATCTATTAATTGATATATTTTTAACAACTTATAACTAGAGAACGGAAAAAGATGTCGAAATGCAGTTTTCACTAAACTTCATATATGTAGTTTAAGTTTTTTGTGACTTTGTTGCCACATGTAATTTTTTCTGGAAAGTGTCAAAAAAATGAACATTTTTTAATCAAAATTGTGAGTTTATTTTAAATGGAACACCTTATAATTTTTGACATACTCAAGTTTTTAGGACAACATTTACTTTTTACTTTCCTATCTGTATACAGATAAGGAAAGTATAGGAATCATTATTTTTTTCGACCTCCAGTTTTCGACAGATTTTTCCGTTTTGGGGTCCCCTGAATACGTTTTGACTATTTTCGGGATGATGCCTGTGTGTGTGTGTGTGTGTGTGTGTGTGTGCGTGCGTGCGTGCGTGCGTGCGTGCGTGCGTGCGTGCGTGCGTGCGTGCGTGCGTGCGTGCGTGCGTGCGTGCGTGCGTGCGTGCGTGCGTGCGTGCGTGCGTGCGTGCGTGCGTGCGTGCGTGCGTGCGTGCGTGCGTGCGTGTGTGTGTGTGTGTCTGTGTCAGTGTGTGTGTGTGTGTGTGTGCCTGTAGCCACCATAACTCATGAACCGATACAAAGAACACCTGGGGGGTACTTTATAATTGGTCATTTTTATATTTTATACAATATATCTGTTATTTACATTTAGAGAAGAAAATTTTTCAAATAAAAGTTACTATATTATTATCAATATTTTTTGTTTTATACAAAATTTTCCTAAAATGGTCCGTATTCGAAAAATTTGACAAAATGAAAAAAAATAATTTTTTATAAAAATTGTTTAAATAAAAGTTGTTTGTAATATAATTTTCTACAATTTTTATTCCATACATAATTTTTTTAAAACGGACAGTATTCGAGATATTTGAGAAAATGTGTAAATTTCGAATTATGATGAAAACTCAAAAACGGATAAAGGAAAAAATATTAAATTTTAAACCTAAGTTTAATTTCGGCCTGACGTGAAATTATAAGATTTTGGACAAAGTCAAAACATCTGGGGGGGGGACTTTATGGGAGGCAGTTTTTATATTGTTATATTGTATGGAATATATCTGTTATTTATGTTTGGAAAACAAAATTGTTCAAATAAAAGTTACATCTTATATTATTATCTATAGTTTTTGTTTTTTGTCAAATTTTCCTGAAATGGTCCGTATTCGAGAAATTTGAAAAAATGTGCAAAATTCTGATTTTTAAGAAAATTGTTAAACTAAAAGTTGTTTGCGATATCAATCTCTATAATTTTTGTTTTGAGTTAGATGTATGTGGAAAATGTATATATTTAGTTTATCCTCTAAACATTTGTAGAGGTGCTACAATAAGTTGTACAAAATAACCGGAAAAAGCTATAATAACTAGATAGGAAAGTCATGTGTTGGACACATCAGATTTTTTATGAAACGATGTCAATAATTTCCAAACGTAAAGATCACAATATATTAATAATCGCTTTTCACTAATATTCTTGGAAATGTTGCAAAGTGTCAAAAGTATAAAATTTTCGTAAAAAAATACTTTTTCAAATTCAGATCAAGGGCTGTTTGAAAAAACAAGAAAATATCAAATACAAAAGTTTTACGGTTTACGGAGGCGCCTATTATAAAAATATTTTTTTCATATACAGGGTGCTCCCAAAAAGCAAGGCCACATAATTTTTTTTTAAATGGAACGCCTTGTATTTAATTTTTGAATTCCACTAAAAAATCTAAGTATATTTGTCTAAAACACAATATGTCTAAATTCAATTGTTTTCAAGCTTTTGACTTTGACAAGCTGTAACTCCCAAACGGTTGAAATTTTAGATTCAATTAATCCAAAAGTTTACATATTCGGTTTTTCATATTTTTACTTAAAAATTGTGTATAAAACACAAAATATGATGAATTCAAAACACGACGCTAAACTCAACTTTGAAACTGAATAAACTAATAAAAGCAATAAACACAATCACAAACTGATTCCACAAACGACGCGTGCGCACAAGCGACCAGAGACTGAGTGATTCTTGAATGTGTTTGTTGGCGTTTGAGCTGGGGGTAGAAAAAGTGCAGGAGAGTGTTCGATTTGAACAGTAGCGTCGGGATAATGTTTTCTTTTCAGTGTTAATTTTAATTTAGCCGCACGCGTATAGGGCCCATGGATACATACCTATATAGAGGCCCACCGGGAAACTCCCGGTATCCCGGTGGGCCAACACGCGCCTGCCTTCTTGTGAAATACGAGGGCTGTCTTTTAAGTTTTGCATATAGACCTAGAATAAAACAGCAGATAATGTTTAAACAATTTATTGTTTTTCAAAGTATTCTCCACAAAGAATAATGCACTTTTTCATGTGCTCGAATCAGCTCTGAAAGCAGTTATTCCACTCCTGGGGTGTCACAGCTCCAATGGCTATTTTGAATGCCTCAACTGCATCTTCTGGTGACTGGAACCGTTGCTCACGCAGTGCGTTCTTGATTTTCG
The DNA here is from genome assembly GCA_927349885.1 of Psylliodes chrysocephalus. Classification (NCBI taxonomy): domain Eukaryota; kingdom Metazoa; phylum Arthropoda; class Insecta; order Coleoptera; family Chrysomelidae; genus Psylliodes; species Psylliodes chrysocephalus. Next base: position 26,234,688 of record OV651815.1, on the reverse strand, counting down.
GAAAGGTAAAAAATCGTTGTGACTTAAGTCGGGACTGTAAGGAGGGTGGTCTAACAACTCGACGTTTTGTTTCTCTAAGAAGGCAATTGTTTTGCGAGCTGTGTGCGCACTTGCATTGTCTTGATAGAGGATGATTTGTCGTTTGGGGTTGGTTTCCCGAAGCTTAGCGATGACTGCTGGCAAACAAATCATCATATACCAATCGGCAGTAATAGTTCTTTGCTCTTGCAATATGACCTGCTTTGGAGATAAATGTTGCGACCATCTTTTTAGACACACTTCGAGAACGGATCACATTTGTCGGCTTGTTTTCACCTTGAAAAACCCAAACAGACGATTGGCATTTATTTTCATAGTTTTTTGACACCAATTTACCGTAGCTGCTTTTTGTTCTTCGGTCAACAGATGCGGTATATAACGGAACACTAATTTTTCACTCCCAATTCTTTATGAAAAATCTTTTGGATTGTGGTCTTTGAAATCCCTAACGATGCGTCAATCTCGCGATATGTCACATGCCGATCTTCCTCGATGAGCCTGCGCAGAGCATCAATGGTTTCCTGGGTGACTAGCGATTTAGGTGTACCTGTTCTTGGTTCGTCACTAAGATTAACCTGTCCTCGTGTAAATTCTCCATACCAACGAGAAATTGTCAGTTGACATAGTGCATCACTACCGAAAGAAGAAACCAACTCGGCGATTCATTCTTGTTGAGATAATTTCTTCGAAAGTTGTAAAAAATTATGGCACGAAAATGTTCTCGGTTTAAATCCATTTCTTGAATAACTTGTCAACTTTGAAATTCGGTGTAACTACAACAAAGGCGACAGTTTATTTTTATTAGAACCGTTTGATTCGTAACGCCCTCTAATGCACAGGATGCAAAACTTAAAAGACAGCCTCGTATAATGTTTTCTTAATCTTTGTTATTTAAATAACCAAAAACAAAGCAATTCTTTCCCATTTTATTAATTGTCTATAGTAAAAACTCCCAAAATTCATATAAATGCACCAAATTAGTGAATTTCGAAAAAACCAAGACGAATTGACATAAATGACACTTCTGTCGAAATACTTAAGCAACTGTTCATGTGCATGAGTCTCTTAAATTACAAACATGGTAACCTATATGGTATGCCGGGGAAAATAGCCTTTTCCTATCTCCTCTATCCATATCTGTGACTGGTATATTTATATGATCGAAGGTTGAAACGTTCACACATGTCATATTTTAAGAATAAATTACTATTGATACCTGCCAGTATCATGGCTAATTAGTTTATAAAAAAGTACATTGAATGATATGGCGATTAAAATCGAAAAACAACAATAAAGTAACTGTTTCTGCGAAACATTCTGTAAAAATCCTCTTCCAACGAAATAAATCCTTGCCAATCCAAAAAGTTTCATCCGTACTCACTGACTGGTAAACATCGTTATTTGAGCACTTCTATTTGACGTCTTATCTGTGATGTGACTCTACTACTAACCAAGTTGCCGACAAGACGTCGGGGATTTTAAAGAGTTAATTGTTGGGATATTAAAGTATTTCCTTCATAAGAAGGAGAAAACTTTTTTTAACGATTCTCTTCACGTATTCGATCCTATATCGTAACATTCGAGTTAAAGACATCTTAAACAAGTAAAGCTGGAAGGAAACGGTTAGTTATAAAATATTAATTGTTGGATATATTACATTTTATTTTTATGTATTTTTTCACTAATATACGTAGAGTCTTGGAAATACCTTAAGTCCTATTGATAAAGAAACCTAAGGATAAGTCATTTGTAACCATTTTTGATATACAAAATTGGGACCAGTAGGCGTGGCTTTTGCACTAACTAAAATGGCGGAAAAGCAGGTACGGATTTACTCGTTCTTTCTTCTACGATTTCTGGTTAATTAAATTTAAATTAAATTAAAAAAAAAATAGTTGCACGGACCTGTTGGCTAAAGACTTTCGAGAACACTTCACACTTTCTTGGGCTCACTTATAAAAGAGCGCCACGGCAACGCGATTAGTCAGAGCGCAGTGGCGTAACCAAAAAATGAAATTAACACGTATAAAAACAATATAATTATTAAAATTGAATTAATATCTTTATGTTACTTCTTTTAAAATAATGTGTTTTCATGAAATGTAGCTGGGTGTTCACTGCACAAATGTGTAAGTCAGAATAACGTTACACAAAAGTTCGGTTGTCCCAGTTGTGGAGATGGAAGTGGGTGATTACTTTGTAATCTGGGAAAAATACAACATTTTTGATGTTGAATTGGACGCCAGGTAAATCTCTAATATTGAGCCTTTTTAAATCCAGAAAAGTCCTACTTTTAAATCTACCGAATAAATAGGAAATAAAAAGACAACCTTGACTTAGATCTTGTTTATTTACATAATAAAAAACATTTTGTCTTTCCCCTTACCCCGAGTTAACGATCCTCACAATCCCCATTCAATATATTGTAATTCTTATCGACAAATGAATACATGGTTTTACTTAATATAATCGGGTCGGTGGTGTAGCAGTCTCACGCGCTTATATTCATTTATAGGCAAGTTTATGGTCAGAGACAGACGGAATCCCAGACCTGACCAAACACCGAATACCAGTACTGGGTCCGAACACTGGGCCCAAAAACTGAGTCCAATCACTGGTCCCAAAAACCGGGTACAAACACTGGATACAAAAACTGGATACAAAAACCTTAAAATATACAATCCCTATCCAAGATTCCAGGTCTATTTTTTAATATTTTTTTATGAAATTTGGCATGCATATTTATGGAATCGTGCATAAAGGAGCTAAGTTGTTTAAATTGTGATATATAAAAAAAGCATTTTTAGCATATCAACAAAGCAAAATGTAAAAAAATCGAGTCTGTAGCCGCATTTTTATTCAAAAAATATAATGTTTATTTGATCTATTTTTGTTTCTACAAAGCCTATTTTTTTTGTAAACCTGGAAATACTAAAATTTGAAAAAAATATATTTAGATTTACCCAGGTTAGTAACTACTTAGCAACGTCGCACTGATATTGACCATATATCCAGGATCGGCTTGCCGTTTAATCTTTAACCAGACAGGTTAAATTTTCGTAACGCTGCTGCAGATTTGACGTTTCTTAGACACTTTCTTGCATAATATGTAAAAACTACTAAAATTAATTAGTTCCTTATTATAAACGCTTTTATTTATCAATTGACCTTAATAATTATGTATAGATATTTATTAAATTGAAACATAATTTCATAAAATATTTTATTAAAAATCTCTACAAAAAAATTCAAAAACATAAACCTATATCAGTCTAAAAAATATTTTGGCAGAAGACAAAATAATCACAAGGATGGTAAACTATTGATCAAGCATGTAAAAACTAGTTGAAACGCGTTAAAAATGTGAATTATGCCCCGATCGACCGGTGGAGGGGCAAATACTGAATACGTCTTACAACAATATTAATTTTACATTTCTGTTTAGTTCATAGATAAATAGATAGTATTTTCATTTACAAAAGAGTGACACAGTTTAAAAAAATTGTGTTATCGTTATTGGTGACATCTATAAAAAATCATACAAGACTTAAAAGCTACTGTCATCCGATAATTTAAAAGTGTATCTTTACTGTGGTATTTTTATTGTATGTAAAAGCAATACATAATTTTTTAATCTGGCAGTTTCTAGAAAAAAAAAGTTGAAGACACAACTAGAAGACTGCACATCACTTAATAATTATGAATCAGTTACCATAGCACTCATTAAATAATAATAATATAATGATCAGTTGTGCAGCTATCACGACATGTGATAGTAAAAAAATGTTGATTTATGTTATGGAAAAAAATCACGCATCTCGGTTGATAAAATTTTTCTTCATTGTTAAATGACAGTTTTGATTTTATTTAGAGGCTTGTAGTTATCAGGACATAACTCGTATAACTGACTGAAGGTAAAAAAAATGCCGTACCAGATAAAGATTACGATCTTCTTCACCATGAGAATATACTTACTACCTGATTTAAATGAAAAGTAGTATTAAAATAAAAAAAAAATATTTTTAAAAGTATTACAAAACACTCTCTTGAAATAGAATTGATTTCAAAAGAGATTAGAGGGCAAGGAGAAAATCCTAAATGGAAACAAGCTAGAAGTGTACACATAACTGTTTCTAATTTTGGTACTTATTATACTAAAAACAAATTTTATAAAACATTTGCTTTATTCTATGCACATGAGAAATGAACATACAAGATATGGCTTAGAAAAAGAACAAATAGCACTATGTCAAGTTTCAGAAAAAATTATTATGCATGCCGAAAATTGTGGTTCTGTTTGTCAACCCGCATTAATGTTATTTTGGGGATAGTCCTAATAGCCTGGTAGGAATTTATTGTTTAATTGAAATTAAATGCCCTGCTTCTGCCTAAAAGTTAACATCGCAGGATGCAATAAGGCAAAAAATTATAAAAAATGTAATTGACGACAATAATAAAATAATTTGAAACAAAACGACAACTATTTCTACCAGGTCCAACGACAGCTTCACATAACAAAAAGAAAATGTTATTTTTTCTGGGTTTTTTTAGTGGAAAAAATTGAACGAGACGATAATTTCTGGCATAACACAATGCAAAGAAAACTCCAGTGTTTTTATATGAATTATTGTGTTCTCCCAGAAATAATCGACTCTCGTTTATAAGAGGGTTAGAAATACGAAACCCTCCTCGAAATGATGCTAAATAATGAGTAATATGGATTATAATAAATGTTATACATAAAAATTTATTTTATTTTTACCTAGCAATACATTGTGAGCAAGTAAAGTCCTGTTAAAAAAATATATTCACTAAGTATTCTTTATCTGTCGACAATCTGTACACAGGGCCGTCGAGAGCCAGGTCGGGCTCCGGGACAATTTTCCAGTTCGGGACCCGGGACAATATTCCAGGTCGGGCCCCGCGACAATTTTATAAAAAAGTTAAGCCCTTTCAATATCAAATTCTCTACAAAAAAAGGTCCTCAGAGTAAAAAAAAAAAAAAGTTCTCCCTCTTGTGCTCTTGAGCCCGGGCCCTGCTCGTACATACCTGCGATTGTCTACATATAAGTAATTTACAATTATTGATTTAGTTTGCAATTAGATTATAATATTTTTGAAATAAATCTATATATTTTATGTGTTGGTGCATGCTATTATTTTATAATATTTTTGGAAACTTGCGGTCATATTTCTACTTTATCATAAAAAAAATCAAGTCGATAGCTCAATTAGTTTTCAATCTACAGTGATGTAAATAATAGTACTATTTAATAATTGCTGAATTTTGTGTACTGAAAAATGTCGTGAGTAGCCGTTTCATATACTACTTATTTACATAATACCTATAGGGTCTGATATGGTTTTGCACAAATTTTTATCATCTCGAGCAATAAGCGACTTTTATACGATCAAACGAATTTATGAAGTTCGATCGAAATTATACAAAGCGTCTCGCCGAAGAGATCACTAGGTTTTACTATGTATACAGCTCGTTTATGCTACGTGACCACATATTTAAAGGCATTAAAAAAGAAGAATACTCTTCTCTTGCCATAATATGCCGCCAACTTCATTATGCTTTAAAAGTGCGCGGCAATATTTTGAATCTAGGGTGAGGTAATTGGGAGGGAGTGATCTCTTCGGCGAGGCGCTTTGTATAATTTCGATCGAACTTCATAAATTCGTTTGATCGTATAATTATACTTTAGCGCCTCGCCTCGAGATCACTAGGTTTTACTATGTAGACTTTTAAAGGTATTTACAAAATATTGCATTTACCTACCTATATCAAATCAAATCAAATCAAATCAAATTTATTTGTTTAAATATTAAAGTACATTACCTAATAGTAAAAATATAGTTATACAGAAAAAAAAATTCTTTAAAGACATCTGATTGAGCATCGAACCTAGGCATTTCTGCCTGTTTTGCTTCTGATCAATCAGATGACTCTATTTATGTACGTATTTTTTATAGAGACAGGTATTAAATTTTACATATAATTATTTATCACTTAACAAAAGATACAATATTTAAAAATTAGAACAAGGGACGAAGAAATTCGACAGAATAAACCGATAAATAAAAAGATAAATAAACAACAGACAGTACCTTAGGAAAAGTAGACAAAAACTACGATGGTCCTTTTGGCTTTTAATATGTTTTTTATTTATACTATGTTATCATTAGATCGTAAATTTTTTTTTTGTTTGTTATTAAATATTTTTTTATTTCAATTTTAAACTTTTTTGTTTTGATTATTTGCCTGAGGTGTATCGGAATTATGTTAAAAAATTTTGGGCCAAAGAATGATAATGACCTTTGACTAAGTGATTTTTTGAAAAATTGTACAGGAATCTCCATATTAGCGACTGAGCGTGTTAAGCGGGTATTTTTTTGAGTAAAATTTTCAGCATTGGTATATATTCTCATTATACATTGATAAGCAAAGAGTAATTTAACGTTTAGTATGTTCGATTCATCGTACAATTTATATTTGTAGAAAATAGTCTCTCTTTTTTTAGGATAATTTTTAAAATAATATTTTGTGTTGTCTCTACAATTTTAATAGTGGTGTTAAATGCTCCACCCCATGCTACTATGCAATACCCAAATATAGATTCCACTAGGGAGTTATAAGGTATCATTATATTTTTCTTTGAGAGAATGTCCCGGAGAACATAAAATTTGTGCATTAGGGCTCTCAGTCTATTACTAACATGGACAATATGCTCAGACCAACGTATGTATTGATCAAGTATTACACCTAGGTATTTAATTTGAGAAACTTTTTCTATCAAGGGGCAGTTACAATCGCCTTTTTTGACAGTCACTACTATGCAATTTTATACAAAAGCTGTTAGGTTGATTAACGATGGTTGAACTAAAAGTAATGCATTTTGTTTTCAATACATTTAAAGTTAGTAGATTGTTATTTAACCATAAACTTATCTTTCTTAGGGCCGTTTCTCCAGCGAGTTTAATCTCTTCCCATTCTTTTCCAGCGAAAATAATTACCGTATCATCCGCATAGCATATGATATTCCCAGATAAGTTATTAATTTGTGTAATGTTGTTCATATAAACCAGAAACAGAATTGGGCCCAATACTGTTCCTTGTGGGACCCCCATCTTTACTACTGATTTAGAACTTCCGGCGTTGCCAATTTTTACGCTCTGGGTTCTATTAGATAAATAATCCCTCAGGAGCCTTAAGGCTAAACCCCGTATGCCATAGTTATTTAGTTTGTCAAGTAAAATGTTATGGGAAAGGGTATCAAATGCTTTGGCCAAATCAAGAAATACTGCAGCATATTTTAATGATTCATCTACAGCGTTAACCGTCTTTTCCAAAAAATCAACTACCGCATTTTCAGTGCTTGAGTTTTGTATAAAACCGTATTGACAATCTGTAATAACATTATGATTATGAAAAAAATTAATTAATCTACTTTTTACTGCATTTTCAAAAATTTTAGCGAAGTTGTTGATAACAGAAATTGGCCTATAATTTGTAAGCTCACTAGGGTCTCCGGATTTGTATACAGGTGTGACAATTGATTCCTTTCATTGACTTGGAATTTTTCCTGATTGAAAGTAAATATTAAGGATATGCGTTACAGGAAGAATAATATATTCATTTATATTTTTTATTGTAGTTGCTGTTAATTTATCTGGACCAGGTGCAGAGCTATTTTTTAATTTGCTTATTAAAATAGTTACTTCATTTTTTGTTACGGGTTTAAAGAATATGTTGTTTTCAACTTTATCATTTTTAAGAAAGTTAACTGCTGGTACTACCTTATGTATTTTATTTGCCATATTTTCACCTAAATTTGTAAAAAAAATATTAAACTCTTCGGCTTTTTCTTTGTTATTGTTTATATTATCATTATTTTCTGATTTTATAAATATGTTTTCAATTTGCTTAGTTTTTTTGTACTACCTGTTATGTCATTAATGATTTTCCATATTTTTTTTATAATCGTTTCCGGCTTGTGTAATTTTATTTTGATAATAGTCATTTTTTGTTTTTCTTATTAAGGAATGAAGTTTGTTTCTGTAATTTTTATACTGGTTTTCAAGTTCTAGAGTGTATTTTTTTGTTAGTTTTTTTTTAGAGAGTCTCTATTTTTTATTGAAAGTATTAAACCTGTTGTTATCCATGGTTTTAGTTTAATTATATTTTTTGTTTTAATTGTAGATTTAGTGCATTTTTGAATTTGTTGATTTAGCTTATTGAAAAATAAATCGTATGCTTTTTGTGGTTCAGCCGTATTAATTACATCATTCCAATTTTCTCTGCTTAAACAATGTTTTAGATTATCAAAATTTGTTATGGTCACTTTGTTTTTTGATTGGGGTTCCTCATTTTTTTGTGTAGGAAAAGATATTAGTATAAAAGGAGAATAGTGATCTGTCATATCTGTGTGAAATATAATTGGCTCAAGTTCGACGTTTTTTATTAGGTTTTTATGAGTTCTAATAAAAATATGATCAATGGCAGTTTTTGACTCATTTTGTACTCTCGTTGGTTTATTTATATATGATTTAAAACCTTTGAAATTCATTATATTTAAATATTTGTTTGTTTCGTTAGTTTCTTTTTTTAGTATATCACCTACATATATTTCTAGATTTTGATATTCTATAGAATTTAGGTATATTTCCAAATTATCTAAGTACATATTTAAGTCGGTTGCCGGAAGTCTGTAGAAGGCGGTAAGCCCAATTTTACAATTTTTTGGCAAATTACTAGAAGTTAAAATAGCTCTAAGAAATTTGGTTTCATTTACAGGTACGATATTAACATTCACTGATATATTATTTCTTACATAAATTATGGAACCGTTGCATTTGTTAAATATTGCCTCATTGTAGTGAATTGAAAACTGAGGAATAGAAAAATCATGAATATTTTTTATTTTACCTGTTTCTGATAATATAATTACATCAAGTATATCTTTAGCCATTTCAACATATACCAGTAGCTCATTAAAATGTTTTTGTAAGCTTCTAATATTAAAGTGAACAACTCCCAGTCCATATCTGTTTTTGTCTACCCTTCCCTGTATAAAGTCTTCGAAATTATTAATGCATTCCGTCTGAATCTCTTCATCGTCTAGAACGTTCAAAAATTCTATCATATCATGTAACTATTGAGCACCCTAAATATTTTGTAGAAATTACATGTTCATTTATTTTTTTTTTTTTTTACTTAAAAAACGAAATATTGATGATAAATAAATTTCAGAAAGAAGAATACAAAGAATCAAAGAATATATTTAGAATTAATTTAATTTTAAGCTTTTAAGCAAGATGATGCAAAGGAATTTTTTTTTTGTTATCTTTTTTTTTATTTTGGTTTTTAATAGTAAATATTCATTCAGCTTTAAATACAGTATTAAAATCATTTCTGTTCCTAATAATATATACTTCACTGTCCTTGTTTACGTAGATTTTGCCATGTTCTGTCCATACATTTTTTAACCCTTGTATTCCGATGGCCTCGTTTAACAAATTCACTCGTAAGCTAGTAATATCCTCTCTTATGACGATTCCTGTGCCCTTTAGTAGTTTTTTCTTGCTATATATAATTTTTTTAGTTTCCAGATCTTTTAATTTTAAAAAAACACCTCTACTTTTCTTTTGTTCACTTTTCCCAATTCTGTAGCACAATAGAATATCACTTTCGATGAGATTTAGAGACATTTTTATTTAAAGTTTCTATTAGGACTTTTCTGGTATCTTATTTGGAGGTCTCTTTCATACTGAAAACCGTTAAGTTAGAAGATCTAGTAGCTTGGTCCATTTGATCAATTTTAGACTCCATTTCGTCTCTCTCACCACTAAGTATATTTATTTTATTTTGTAAATATTTCGTTTTATCTTCAATTTTTGTATTCATTTTACCATAATCCTCTTTTAGTTCCGCCACTGAAGTTTCGATATTCAGCAGATTATTTTCCATTGTTTGTATTATTGCTTCTGTTACTTTTTTTGCAATTTGACTGATAAGCAAATCATTTTTAATAGCCTTGCTTACCGCTAATTCAATTTCTTCGCGAGTTTCTCTTGTTAATACCATAATAATTCAGTAATTTTTTTTACACTAACTTATTGCAAAACAACACTATAAGAACTGTATCACGTTTTTATTATTTTATTAGATGTAATTCTTGCTTTAACTTTAATGGATATGGTATTCTTATTTTACATTAACAAAAAACCATATTATTATTTAGCTGCTATTTAGTAAAGAAAAAACGGAAAGTAAACAAACTTACACAAATTAATTCAAAATGAGAATATAAAAAACAACACAAATAATAGATGAGACTATTTAAAAACGGTTTCCATAAAACCTCTACCTTCCACCACTGGTCGGTTATAAAATTTTCCAAACACAGACGAATTCTTGGACCAGCCTGCTGTTTTACTAATCGGGTCCCAAGACACACCTCCTCTGCGTGCATCAGATGTGGCTGCATGTCGCGTCGAATGTGCTGAGAATATAGCGGTATTAATTTCCAATGTAGACAGGATGTTTTTTATCCAACGCCCCATAGTGGCTCTTGAAGCTCTCCTATAAGGTTCTTTTGTTGTTAATATTAAATATTTATTTTGCTCTGATCTTAATGAGGCTGTTCTCTCTATATAGACTAACAATGTTGAGGCTACACACACATTAGGCTTGTTCTGGAAAATTCTTATTCCGGATGGTGTAAAAATTATATTTTCTTTTCTAATTAAATTTAAAGTCTGTAGTAGTTAGTTTTTTAGTCAACATCGGCAATGATAGCGTCTGATTGTTTTCCAATGAATCTATATAATTTAGGACTACTTGTGGATCCCAGGTAACATGATATCTAGGCTTAGGTGGTCTTAGCCTAAATATATCTTTCAAATATCTTCTAATCTAAATGTTCTTACCTACCTCTGGAAAAATTAATGCAAGAGCAGAACGGTGCTGGTTGAATGTGCCATATCTGGAATTACCTTTTTCATTTAACTCCGATTGTAAAAACCCCAAAACATTAGAGATATTAGCAGTAAAAGGATCAATGTCTTTTGCACAGCAAAACTGCCACTGATAAGTTGTACTGTTTCACCGTAGTATCTGCCAAAGATCTTAATGTTGTATCTATGGTGTCTTTAGGGTAGTCCTGGACTGTAATGCTTGGCAGATAACCTTTCTGACACCATGGAAAGGTTTCTTTGCAATGGATGGTTTGCTCTGTAAGGAGAAGAAAGAAGCTGTTTATGAGGCCCCAATATAATTTTTTCTGAAAATAAAAGTTTGCAAAAAAGTGGGTACCAAGGCTGTGTTGGCCAGTCAGGTACTACTACAATACCTTCAGCGCGATCCGTAATGATTTTATTTAACATGCGCAAAATTTGTGTAAAAGGGGGAAAAGCATAAAAATATAAACCCTTCCAAGATACTGTAAAGGCATCTATTTTCCACGAATCTGGGTCTCTAAACCACGATATATATTTTGGACATTTAAAATTTGCTTTTGATGCAAACAGATCAAAAGTAGGCCTTTTCAATTGATTTACAAATTCTTTGAAGGCAAAATCTGCCAACTCCCATTCTGTTTCAGTAGGTACAACTCGTGAGGAATGATCTGCCTTATTTTCTGCAGAGTTAATATAGGATGAATGTAACCATAAATCTCTAGCTTCGCACCATTGCCAAATACTACGAGATAGTTTATTTAATTCGACCTTCTGGATGCCCCCCATCCTTTTAACATAAGAAATGACGGTGATATTATCTACCCGTAATAATATCGATCTTTTGCAAAACACTTCAAGGCGTAATATATTGCCAACAGTTCCAAATAATTTATATGTTTTAATTCAAGGGATTTAGACCACCAACCACAGGTAGTATCCCCATCGCAATATGCCCCCCATCCGGTTTTTGAGGCATCTGAATAAATCTCAATTGCAAAGATATCTTTTCGTATTTCATTTTTTGTTGTAGGGGCGCGTGACTCCTACCAACATAAATCAACTCTAATAGATCTAGAAATTAACATTGTCCCCTCATAACATTTATTTGATTTCCTTAAAGCTAATACTTTTTCCCGCTCAAAAAACTTGGTATACAATTTACCATATTTAAAACCAGGACAAGCCTAAATTAATAACCCAATACATTGAGCAAACAGTCTAATTTTTATATATCCTTTGTTCTTTAACTGATGAAACTATTCAAAATGTTTAATCTTTTTTCACCTGTAATTTCAATTGTCATATCTACATAATTAAAAACAAAATCTAGATAAACACATTTGTTTGAAGGTATAAGTGAACTTTTTTCCATGTTTATTACAAAGCCTAAAGATTTTACTAGATTTGTAGTAAAAAGGAGGGATGATTGAAATTCCTCTTGTGTATTACCCATAATCCAAATATCATCCAGGTAGATGACACATTGTCAGGGCCGACTAGAGGGAAGGTAGCCGGGAGTAATTCCCGGGGCCCGGGCTTAAATAGGGGCCCGGTAGCGCTGTAAGGGGGGCCCGATAACAGCATTTTCTGTTCTGCATGAGAAATTCGACACAAGATGAGAGAAGGAAGTTAAGTTTTGGTTTTTTTTTTTTTTTTTTTTTTGAAGAAGAAGCAATTGAGATAGAGATATGTGAGGACCTTTTTTTTAATTGAAGTAGGGAGAATAGTTTTTTGTTTTATAGGGCCCGATCTAGAGAATTGTCCTGGGGCCCGGCCTGGCTCTCAGCGGCCCTGCACATTGTACCCCATATTTACGCAGAAAACCTATAATATGTCTCATCAATTTTGTAAATAATGATGATGCTGAACTTTATCCAAATGGGAGACATTCGCTTTGATATAGTATGCCGCTAACTACAAATCTCATAAATTTTTTATAACTATCATGTAAAGGTATCAGAAAATATGCATCTTTTAAGTCCAAAGTTGCCATGAAGCAATTGTCCTTCATTAACCTCATGACGACTCTAGTATCCTCCATTTTAAAATGATGTGTAATTACAAAGCGGTTCAACCGTTTAAGATTTAAAATAAAACGCTTTTGCCCATTCGCTTTTTCAACCAAAAAATAAGAGAAGATAAATTGACTTGTTTGAGGCAAAAAAGGGGTTACTGCTCCCTTATCTAATAGCTCTTTGAGGGCTTTATCAATTGCAGGATCATCATTTATCTGAAGCTTTGAGTTTCCCTTGGAAGCATACTGAATGGTATTTGGTAACCTTTCTTAATAGTATTTTTTAAGGAGGAAGTTATATCTTCTAGCGTACACCATGTCTCATAGTATCTTTTTAATCTCCTAGATATTTTACTTACATGTTTTACCGGGAGAATGATTTCCTGGTCATCCGAGGAGCAGGCTTTTTGTGTCGAGATTCCTTCTGATATCTGGACAGGCCCCTGTAGTTTAAAGCTCCCGCATATTTCCTTTATTTTGAGTAACTCTTTTAGGGACTAAAGGAGTTTGCCTCATTTCGTTGGCCGACCTTTCCACTGCTTTTGCAATTTTGATTTTTTCACCTAGATCCGGACCAAAAAACAGTTGTCCAACAGGGACTGTAGCTACAACCTCTTTCACTGATTTTACCAGATAAGGGGTGATCTGAGATCTCCTGGCCAATGAGAGACGGTACTGCAGATCACATAACAGCATGACAGAGTCACTTACTGTCATAAGAATCTGATTCTTTATATCATCCTGAAGAGGCTGATTTTTTAAAATAATATTGATCACAGAACCAAGTGCTGAGAGAGCTTTACCCAACTGAGTTTGCCTCTGTCTCTGGAATGTATCATTTCTCAGTACACCCTCATTTAAAACTGGTATTATTTCCACGTTTAATTCTGGAGCATCCAACTGTGGAGCATTAGAAGGTAAACCATATTTTTCTAATATAATTGACTTATCCTCCTTTGACGACCCACCTGCAAGTATGTCTAACCATATTTTTGTAACCGTGGGATGCAATTTTAACTTATTTGAAGTTTCGTCTTCAACCTCTAAAATGTTCAAAATTTCCCTGCCTAGAATTTCTTCACTCTCGGTATCATTTTTATGCTCATCAACCGGTAAAGGACTATGAGATAATTGGATATCTACAGTCCCAGTATTTCACTGAGAATCATGGGAATCTGAATTTTCTAAATCTGGTGCAACATGCACCTGAGCAGTAGTTTGTATATTTTTATTTCTATTCTGCTCCTTGATTTTATATTTAGTTGAAGTAGCCACAGGACTGCAGGTGCAATTTCTGTATTCGTTTCAATTACTGGAAGCAGTTGACGTAGCCACAGGACGACTTTCATGCTTCCTATAATATTCATCAATATATGGTCTAACTGAAGTAGCCACAGGGCTACGGCTTCTATAATACTTATCATAAGATGCATTTGAGGTAGCCACAGAACTACGACTGATATGAGAATCGCGATCTGTATCTGTACGAGATCTAGATCCTGTTAACGATCTCCGATATGATCCACTACTTGCACCACGTGAAAAACTATCTTCTCGCACACGCCTTTTCAAAAGCACTAACTCGTATTCGAGATCTCGGCGAGATTTTCTACGTTTATGCTTCTCGTGCTTGTTTTTACCCATATTAATGCTAGAAAAAAGGAAAAATCTGAAAATAAGGAAAAAATTACGCAGTCACGTTTGCACAAAAAAGCATAATGAAGTTGGAGGCATATTATGGCAAGAGAAGAGTATTCTTCTTTTTTAATGCCTTTAAATATGTGGCCACGTAGCACAAACGAGCTGTACTACATAGTAAAACCTAGTGATCTCGAGGCGAGGCGCTGTAGTATAATTGTAGTAAATTTTGCTCTAATAAAAACTAACACGCATACCCGAATCCGACTTGAATATCTCTCTCAGAGAAACATCCTGAAGAGTGCAGACATCGATGGCGCGACGTTGCCAAATTGACTGATCCGTACTGCTTCTCGTATTATTTAGCAGATTTGAAATCTGAGTTAGAAGCGTACTGGATAACGCTCTTAAGATAATAAAAAGTAAAAGTGAAATCTTAAGCCACCCAGAGGGTTGAAATTAGTGCCTGGCCAGAGCAAGGACTATTCAAGCAAATCAACAAAAGTACCCAATTAAAATTTAATTAGGCAAAATTCAATACAGCAAAACATTCAACCCCCTAATTTACTGCCTGAAAGAATGTCTAAAAAAAGTATAAAATCAATCTCTTATCCCAGAGGGTGTAACTTTAATCAAAACGCAGATAAATCTACTAAAACCTCACCAGTGTACCCTTCAAACGTTCTGTAGTACGATCGGCCTTCAATATGAGACTGCTAATACATCTACCAATGGGCTGAACTTCAAATCCAATTCTCCTTGACCAGGAGTTAAGAAAGCCGGTACTACAATCATCAAAATAACTGGCTCAAATCCACATTAATACGATTAAATTTTACTATTAGTGCTTCTTATAATAATTAGATAGTTTTCTAACACTCCCCGACATGGGATGATTCCATAAAATCACAAAAACTAGAATATCTTCTCGTTACGAAATTTTCAGTTCAAACCTACCATTGCGACCTCTTCTCAGAAAAGAACATGTGTCGCTTCGGTTTTCTCCAACACGAAGACGAAACCTCGATCGAGCAGAATCGCCGTACATAAAACTTACTTCAGCCAATTGTCACTCTCAAACAAATACGATTCACGAATGGCACTTCTGTGTCGCCAATAAGCCTTTACTATTTTGAAAATAAAACTAACTGTGTCATGCTGGTATTCCTGTATTACCCAATAGAAATCCTAGACAACGGATCGTCAAAATATACTCAAGGAACAATGAGTGACTTTACCACTCTCTATAGTACTAATCTATGATCTGATAGCTATCTAGCACAAATATAAATATAACCCCATTTATTTGACATTTGGAATCCAATTCAAATATAATCTAAAAAGATTTAACAAATATAAATTAACGTTTAGTGTTTGTGAAAATTACCAAAAATATCCACGACAATTAAATCATGAATCTAGTTAACGGACATTATACCCTTCTGTATCCCTTAGAATATGATATTTGTTAGTAATTACATCTCCTGTAATCTGTGCTAAAAATAGAATAAATATCTATTATTATTTTATTTAAAGATAACAAAAATATCTTTAATTAACCTAAATAAATGAAAGTAACTCAAAAACAAAATTTGTAGGGGGTTACCTACCAAATAAAAATATATATTTTACTATAACCTAAGAGCTATTGAAATAAGAGTGCATTATCAGTAAAAACTAACAACAACAATATTTTTTTCTTGAAATAGCACAATATAAACAAAATACATTTTATGGGCAGTTTACAAACTCAAAAAATTAACAACAACAAGCCACTACATTTAGTATAAATGTCAAGTACAGACGGCGCTGCGATCTTAATTTTAGATCCCAATAACCATACTTTCACGCATACCGTTGATACGCATCTGTACTTTAATGGAACATATTCTTAATATTACTAATTTTCATTACATTTACCCTACCTTATCATAAATATCTTAATATCATAAAGAGTGTAAATCAATTCTCCTCCCCTGAATTCTCAAACCATCCGACACAGTATAGAGATATCAGGATCGCGTGCAATCGCGGCTTCTTGCCACTCGAAAACGGGGAATTTAATGAACTCTTCGAACATTGCTAGACCATTGTTCATTTTATGAGACTTTCGACCTAAAACCATTGCTCTCTTCTTTGTTTGAGTAAATAAAGAACCGGAGCGAGGGCGGTGGTACTCAATTTAATTTCTGGAATTGATAAATTAATTTTTGATATTATTTCTACCTCGATTAATAAGGCGCTGTAATACGTAAATTACCAAGAAAATCATTTCTGTCTTCGAGGGGTTGCAGAAGCATAATATAATAAGAATTATTTGCCCGTTTGTGGATTTTACTTGATTATTTTACAAAAAATAGCATAGTTCGGAAAAATCTGCTAGGTTCGTTCTTATCACTCTAGCACAAAAAATGGCGTTTATTTTGAAACTGTCAGAAGTGTAATCGTGTATTTAACCGTTATTTTGGCTTTTATCAAGTGAAAAATACAGTTGGGGTAAAATTTTTACCATTTTTAGTATATATTAAAAAAAAATATAAAATGATTAGCAGTGTAAACGAATGAAAGACTATCGAAACGAAAAATTAAAAATGGAAAGGCTAAAATATTATTCTTATTTACAAAAACTACTAAAAAGTCCATTAGGCTAAACTATTATAAATAAATTATAAAAAATACAGAATAGTCATTTATGTACTAAGAGCATTGTCTGCACTAGTTGTTCTCGATACTGAATGGAATAAAATGCTTAATGGTGTGAATTTTCGCCTGGTAGATATTTTTAGAGTAACTGGTTCTAGGTCCATACACTCCTATTCCTGTTTCTTTTTTGGATTTAAAAAAACAAACATCCGTATATAAATGAATTGCATGTCTTAGTTGCAAACACACTTAATTCTTTGCTCTATTCTTTCTTGCACCTATGTGGTCTTGAAGTTTCTTACCAAACTGTACTTCTTACTCATTTCGTCCTGGTCCTGGAGCTAATAGAATACCGTGTGATTAATTTGTTCCTGATTATTCTATATCTCGTCTTTTCTGTCACGTTTTTTACCATTAAATATAAAAGAAATATTATGAAAAGTAGCCCGTTTCCATTTGATAAAATTTGGTTACGATGAATTTAAAAGAAAAGATTTTTAAAAAACATCCTCTATAGGTAATACATAATTTCTGTGTTACTGAAGCAAAACTTATAGCAAAATAACACATATTAGAAAAAACCGCACTTTTCTTCGATTTGTTTAAAAGTTATAAGCTCTGAAAATGGACTAGTTTTCATTGGAACACCCTGTATATTTAATAATAATTATTTTTTAGGGACTTTATTAAAAAGTAAAAGATTAAAAAACTAATTTTTAAATAAAAAAAATGTGGGGACTGAAGTGGCACTTTATATCCCGAAGCAAAAAGTTATTATACTTTTAGTCCCTAAAGTGCATAAACAATATGTTCTTTATTAAAGTTTTTTATAAAAACAAATTTTTGTCAATGCAAAATTTTGGCTAAAATGAAATTAACAAGGAGTACAGAAAGTACAAAATCTGGCTTTAAGCTCACAATGGTATAAGCAAAACTCCTGCTTGAGTTCTTCCTTGAAGGCCTCCTAGTTACAGGTCCTAGGATTACGATAGATTTTCTCACCCGAGGTTTTTGTACCCAAATTATTGAAGATATGCCTATGGTCGGAAAGTGACCCTTCTTTTAAGATGTGCTACTTCCCCACCAATAAACAAGGGTTATATCAATTACCTCCCTTTGCACAGCTATTACGTAGGTTGGTTCATTTCCAACGTTTGCAACTTCTAGTTTATTGGAAGCAATAAATTCTAGAAGAACTTCTACTCGGTTATTAATGTCACTGCTCCCCTATCATTGGCATCACACCCTAGGAGAAGTTTGATTTTGTTTTTTTCACAATGACTAACCCGTTCTTTCATCTCCTTTGTGGGGTGGAGTCCAGGTTGGTCATATGGCAGATAGACGGATCCAATATTCAAATTAGTTTCTTTATCTAGCTTTAGGAATATTGTCACTAGGTCATTTGTACAAAATTCCCTTAGTGGAAACACCTTCAAGCTTTTATTCACAATAATGCAGGTTTTTGGGTATTGTAACGTAAGTACTTGGTTATTTTATCTATTTTGCAATGTGTTTAAGCTCAATTGATAGGGCGTGGGTTAGGTTTTTAAATAACTGGAATAATTTTGAAAAAGAAGTTGGGCACCACTATATTTAAAGCTTATACACTTGACTCTAGATTAGTAATAAAAATATAGAAAATCACTAACCACTCACAAATTATACTTAAAACCATGTACTTAAACCATGTTTAGATAAGGTAGGTATCAAATTCTAATTTACATAAGTCTGCACAAAATTCAAATTTAAAACAATTTAAGGATTTTTTTTCTTTCTCCTGGGCTCGTCTGACTATGTGTCTCCGAATAACACTGAAGCCTGTTGGCCTATTGTATTTTACCCATGTTAGTTTATAGCACCCACTCTGTCACCTTTGTACCTTGTACAAGTTTGTACAGATCCTTGGGTGAGTGGGTTCTATACGTTGTTGGATCAACCTGGGGTTGTCCAAAAAGAGCCTGTCTTTTGCGATTTAGAGCTTCGGATTCGCACAGTATGTGTTTGGCCGTTTCTGGTTTCTTGTGACATAGTCGGCACATGAGTTCCCCATTGTATATGCCAATTTTGTTTAAGTGTCCTTTTACTGAAGCGTGCCCAGTCATAAACCCTGTTATCACTTTCAACTGGTTCCTATTCATTAAGAGTAGTTCTCCAGTTTTTTTGGGACATGGTCTGCCTATGAAGGCTTTTCCATATGCCTGTTTTGGGGTGCTTCCCCAATATTTGATGTGTTGTTCCCGAATCTAGTCGTTTATGAAGCCCCGGACTGTACTTTTTGGTACTCCTGGATTTGTGTCTGGTTCCGGTCAGAAACCCTCTTTTTACAAATTCGTTAGCCTTTTCGTTGCCTTCGATTCCTTGGTAACCTGGCACCCAAAATGGTTTTACTCTATTTCGGTCTGCCAGTGTTCTTAGTTCTTCGATGCATTACCATACCAGCCTCGACGTAACTTTCTGACTCGATATGGCCGTAAGTGCCGCTTGGCTGTCTGACATTATTTGAATATGCTGATTTTCAACAGTTCTTTAATTGTTCGTTATTGCACATTGCAAAATTGCGTATACCTCGGCCTGAAATACCGAGAAATGTATTCCTATAGCATAGCTATGGTTGGTATCAGGGGTTTTGGAAAATATTCCTGCCTCAGTGCCTTCTGCAGTCTTAGAACCGTCTGTATACCAGGTTTGTTCCTGTCGTTGGGCATTGGGCTCCCTTATGGTGATCTCAGTTTTTTCCTGTATTAAAACCTCAAATAGAGTATTAAAAGAGTACCTCTTGGTTATGTGGTCTGATCTCATGTCTAGCACGTCTCCTGTCACTAACCTTGAGATACGCATGTGACCTGACCTAATGTCAAGATTTCCCAGTGTATTCCCTAATCTGTAAGCACCTAATCTTGCCTCCCCTTGTATTACATAGTAAAGAGGTGGGAGTCCTATTAGTGCTTCCATTGCTGCAGTGGAGGTTGTTTCCATTGCCCCCGTTATTCCGAGGCAGGCAAGTCTTTGTACCTGGCTTAGCCTCCTTATTGTTTTTCTTTGCTGTGTTTTTGTCCACCACATCAAAGCTGCGTATGTTATTATCGGTCTCACCACCACGTTATTTTATTTATTTTTTATTTATATTATTTATTGATACACTGCTCAACAGGCAATTTCAATTACAGAGCAGGAAATTCTGACAAAAATAAATACGAAAACATAAGAATACGTAAACATTATACGGACTTAAAAACTTCAGACTTAATGCTATATACACTACAATTAAATACATCTATGGTGTCTATGTCAAAATTAGAATTTTTTTTTTAATTTTGACATATAAAGTCACATTTTTTGTAATCGCAGCGTCAAAATAATATACTTTGTGTAACCAGTTGCATACTAATGAACATTATGAAACTGGTTACGAAAAATTCATTCTGTCACCAGTTGCAAAAAGGAAACAAATAAAAATAAACCTTTTTTTGGTTTTAAAATAAGAGCATGTTGACTTATAAAAATAGATTTTGGTTAAACTTAAAACCTAGTAATAATGTTGTTTCGGTCCTTATTTTCCATTCTAAAACAGCACAAAACAATTAAAACACAATACACGACAAAATAACCCACTTTTCAAAAACGAAATAACTTTAATAGGCAATATAAACATACTACAAGTCGTTGAGAATAAATATTTAATATGACTTTCTGTTTATAATAAAATAATGCCTATGCAACTAAAAATAGAGAAAAGTTACATTGGTTGCCTAGATGTCAGTAATGTTTTACCAAAACACAATTTTATAAATAATCCAGTCAAAATTGGAAAAAAAGGTTACGAAATGTCGTTTTATGGAACTCGTTCATGTTGCGGAACCTCGCTGTGCTCGTCTCGCAAATATTCACTCGTTACATAAAAAATGTATTTTGTAATAATAGAATAAATATCTATTATTATTTTATTTAAAGATAACAAAAATATCTTTAATTAACCTAAATAAATGAAAGTAACTCAAAAACAAAATTTGTAGGGGGTTACCTACCAAATAAAAATATATATTTTACTATAACCTAAGAGCTATTGAAATAAGAGTGCATTATCAGTAAAAACTAACAACAACAATATTTTTTTCTTGAAATAGCACAATATAAACAAAATACATTTTATGGGCAGTTTACAAACTCAAAAAATTAACAACAACAAGCCACTACATTTAGTATAAATGTCAAGTACAGACGGCGCTGCGATCTTAATTTTAGATCCCAATAACCATACTTTCACGCATACCGTTGATACGCATCTGTACTTTAATGGAACATATTCTTAATATTACTAATTTTCATTACATTTACCCTACCTTATCATAAATATCTTAATATCATAAAGAGTGTAAATCAATTCTCCTCCCCTGAATTCTCAAACCATCCGACACAGTATAGAGATATCAGGATCGCGTGCAATCGCGGCTTCTTGCCACTCGAAAACGGGGAATTTAATGGCTAATGGTAATAGGTAATGTAAAAATCAGATTGGCAACACTGCACATATCTCTTATTTTTTTATTATTATTAAAAAAAAAAAAAACGTCGTAGGGCAATCAAATACAACAATTTTCTGAAATATTTGATTGGAAGTACCTACAAAAGGGTGATGGTGAATCATTTTTTAACCAAATACAATTTTATAAATAATCAAGTCAAAATTAGAAAAAATCTCGTATGTAACACGTTACGAAATGCCGTTTTGTGTAATTCGTTTATGTTGCATGACCTCGCACTGCTCGTCCCACAAATATTCACATAAAATGCAGATTTTGTAACAGGTTGCATAAATAGCTATCGTGCAAAAATATATTAAATTTATGATGGGAAAAACTTCTTTATAACGACATATTCATGCAAAAATGTATATCAATTTAATGCAAGGCAATAAAAATAACTATCAAAAAGGAAAGAAATTAACTGCAAAAGTTTAACCTTAAAATTTCGAATCAAATTGGCATAAACTCACACAACGTCGATATAGATATTTATGAAAAATAACTTGATGTCACCGCGAGAGAAGGAAAAGAAAAAAGCCCAAACGGTTAAAAGTCTTCAAAACCAAAAAACTTAATTATTCTAGAAGGTATTTTGTCCCTTTCAAATTTTTAAAAATCGATAATTACAATTACTTTATTTTAAAGAATAGAGTTGGGAACAACTAACACAAATTAGGTTATTAAATAACAAAATTTCCTGCAATTGATGTAACACTAAAATTTACTGTTACAGTATACTACTATATTATTAAGTAACTTTCAAGGAATATTTTAACAACTTATTCAATTCTTAAACCTACCAATGAACCAAGAGACGCAGATTTAATTAAAACACTTCCTAGTGCTTAAAATCTGTCTCGCGTCTTTAAAATACAAACCGATGTCAGAGGAGAATATTTTTATATTATTTATTTAAGGAATTATAACGAAGCAAGTTGCAAGGTACTATGGCAGGAGCCTTATAAGCAGTTATAGAAGAAAATATGCGCTCAATCAACGAACAGGTTAGAAAAGCTCGATAGGGTAATTTCACTCCCAAATCGATTGGAATTAATAAGCCTAATACACCTGTATCTGTAACGTGTGGAGGATGGGTTAACACACGGCATTATGCATCACTAGGCCCATTGTGCATCCTCCTAAGTAGATAAGCACCTCCTAGCTCGTGATCCAGCCTATAGATTTAATGTGGTTGACAACATAGCGAAGAGGTGCTTCTCTTATATCGGCGGGTGTCAGCCAATTCTCGCCGAACACAAATTTTCTAATGAAATCGTAAAAGATATCTTCTTGTTCGCATCCCCGGATTCTCATAGTTTCAGGATATGAAAATGCTTTCGTACTAGGCAATGACCAGTCAGAATGTTAAGCGCAACTTCTGTCTAGTCATAGTCAAGTAATTGTTTGCTGCAGTGCTTTTAGGATTACTTAAAAGCTTCCTGACAACTCTTCAATTTCTTGTTTCATCCCATCTTTTCTTATGTTTTACAGGGACATGTTTTTTAATTATGTCTGTCACTACCGATGCTGTCAACAGAAGAGCCTGGTTCAAAAAGTATTTGGTTGACTACCTTCCTGGCTAGTAATTTAGCAAGACGGTTAACTTTCGATGTAGCGTGACCTTTGAACCTAGGTGAATTCGTGGTCTGTCCAGGGTTAGTAATGCTTGTTCGCTATCTGTATAGGTGAGTATGTTCCTCTCAGTGATTTTGTTCCTGGTGATTTATTTTGCTGTCGGTAAGATCGGTTTCAACCAAACTGAAACTATTGCTCACAGCCCATTTTATGTTTGTTTTATGCCCGTATGCACCGTACACGTTTAATCCAGATCAAGGGTTTAATCGCGTTTAGTACCATTTTTAGCTATGGTACTAAACGCGATTAAACCCTTGATCTGGATTAAACGTGTACGGTGCATAGGGGCGTTAAGGATCTAGAGTATAATCCACATTCTAATCCTTGTTTTGTTTTAGAATTGTCGGTGTAAATATGAATCGTACCGGCCACTTCTGGCTCTTCTATTTGTTCTGTTATTACTTTTTATGCCTTATAGAAGATATATCTCGATAAGATGGAGTCCATGTTCGCTTAAAACAGTGAGAGCACATCGAACGCCTCCTGCCAAAAGCGACGACTCGCCTTACCAGATCCTACATCACCTTCTATTCTAACCATGGGGAGGTATTGTAGCGCCTTGGAAGCACTACATACTAACTCCAACTCATAATATATTGATACATGTCACACCCATGCCACACATATCAATATTACCTATTAAGGCAGCTTAGTGGGAGGCAGGATTTAAGTGCACCCTATCTATCTACTTGACGACCTCGGTTGCCAAGCATTAATATAATATTTATTAAAAAAGAAAAATGTCATTATATAATTTTCTGTCATGACGGAATTGTCTATTTCATTATATTAATATATACCCTTTTACAAACCGCTATACTATTTATAAGATGGGATCTCCAAAGTTAGAAGATCCCATAATTGGTGACCCCGATAGAATCCGTACCTATGATTCCACACCGCTTAAATAACAGCGGAAGCAGCTGAAGGAGTAGCAGCTAACAGCAGTATCAGAGAACACCAGCAGCATCAGTATCAGCAGGACTAACAAAATCAAAATTTTTAAACCTTAATTTACACATCCGATGTACAGGGTGAGTTTAATCTCCTTTTACTAACTGTCACACAATGAATAAAGTCATTAGAAATAGCATTCAATTCAAAAACATTTTCAAAACCAAACTATTAATCATTATTAAACAACACGAAAGCAAGAATATCAAAAATTAAAATAAATTAACATATATACTGATCGTCCATGTATTTATATACAATTTACAATTATCACTTAGTAATTTCCTACATGAGTATATTCATTGACTCAAATAACAATTACTCTGTGAAAAAAGAATGGTCAAACGTGTATCAAAAGAGCCTTAACATAGCGAAGCAATCGCTTATTAAAGCCTCTTTAATTGATTAAGCAGAATCTAATAAACTACATATGGTCTACAGACACAATCATAGTTTTGGATTCAATCAATATTTTACATTTGACCCATTAATTTATTCATTTTCCAATTGGTCATTTTCTATATACATATTAAAATTAAATATATATTTATTATTTATTAAAAATACTTTACTACAACCAACTATATTATTATATTTTAACAATCAACCAATTCAAACATAATTAAAACAAATTAAAAAAAACTTATTAAATTAATTTTTAAAAAAGGGGCAAGTATTGTAGCGCCTTGGAAGCACTACATACTAACTCCAACTCATAATATATTGATACATGTCACACCCATGCCACATATATCAATATTACCTATTAAGGCAGCTTAGTGGGAGGCAGAATTTAAGTGCACCCTATCTATCTACTTGACGACCTCGGTTGCCAAGCAGTAATATAATATTTATTAAAAAAGAAAAATGTCATTATATAATTTTCTGTCATGACGGAATTGTCTATTTCATTATATTAATTTATACCCTTTTACAAACCGCTATACTATTTATAAGATGGGATCTCCAAAATTAAAAGATCCCATAGGCATGTCATTTTTATTAGAGCATTAGATCATCAGAGTTTTAAAACAAAACAAGGCTCAGGATGTAGAATATACTCCAGATCCTGAAATCTAAACATAAAATGGGCTGTAAGCAATAGTGTCAGTGTAGTTCAAACTGAGCTCACTGGGATTCTTGAAGCAGCCAAAGAAATCACAAAAAACTATATTACAGAAAGAAACATTTTCATTTATACAGATAGCAGACAAGGATTACTCGCCCTGACAGACTACTTAGGGGTAGTACTAAAATGTCACGAAGCTTTGGCCGAAGTATCCATCAACAATGTGGTCACCTTAAGATGGATCAAACATTTACGACACATGGAAAGGTAACTCTCTTGCTAATTCACTAGCCAATAAGGCAGCCAACCAAATACTTTTTGAACCTGGCCCTTTTATTAGACTGACAATATCAGCAGTAATTAAAAAATATTCCCTTATGAAATTCAAGTAAAAATGTAATGAAAAATGAAGCTGCAGAATTTTACGTTTAAGTTATCCTAACAAGACTACAGTAAACAAATACTTGACCATGATTAGACGGACTCTGCTCCTGATAATAGGCATTTTTACAGGAGATTTACAAATACAGAAGCATCTCCATTGCATGAGGCTGTCAGAATCCGCACTTTGCAGAGAGTACAAACAAGAAGATGAGACCATTGAGCCTATCCTCTACGATTGCCCTACGCTCGGATTTATTAGGAAATTTGTCTTAGGCGAGTATTGGCTAACACCTCTTGGCGACGTTGCCAATTACATTTAATCTGTAGGCTGGCTCACGAGTTATTTACTTAAGACAGTGATCAATGGGCGTAGAAAGATCAAAATGACGCAGGTTAACCCACTCTCCATACGTTACAGATACAGATAGGTAAGCAGGATGTAATGTGGACAAGGAACCAGGAAAATGCCTTAAATGAATTGACATTAAGTGACTAATTATAGAATATATTTAATCAAATTTTTTTATATTTATATGACATAATACCAACAAGTAGGCTAAATAATGATTTAAACGATAAAACTTAATAAATATTTGTTGTGTCTTGTGTATTAATAATCCTTTCCTCATCCTATAGTGTCATTAAAAATAAAATGTATTATTAACCAGTTAGTTAATTATCAAAAAATTCCCTATTTATAAAAATTATTTTAACTATCAAAAGCTCATGTGGTTTGGAATGTTCAATAAGATTTTTGGAGTGAACAATCGTGTCCTGTATATTGACTATTTGAAACAAAGGCTAAATACCTCATTTCAACTCAAATATATAAAAAATTTAAGATAAAACAAAAGTTGTATTAAGCATAATATTAATGCTCATAATAATCATAAATGGAGTATAAATGGTCCCCATTAAATTGTGAAGGTTCAACTTAATCAAAATACAAATGCAATTTAAAAAAATTATGAGTATAAATTGGCCCCTAATTTTTAAAAGTTTGGTTTGCACTTTACATCCTAATGTGAAAGTTTCATAAAAAAAAATACAATTTTTTAAATATTTCCAAAACCACTTAAGATATTTTAATCAAACTAATCGCTGAAAAATATGAAAGGAAAAACGTGTTACGCCACTGTTCTGTTTTTAATGTTTGATTTGGAAGAAAAAGCAGCAAAGACAGTAAATTGTTTAATTCTTTTTTATTATTTTTAATCTCTTTGTACAATGTACAACAAAAAAGTTATCTTCAATTTTTCCCAGGTACTTGTTTGGCATTTTACTAGTCGCCAATTGTTTATTTATTAAAATGAATAACTTTACTAACTTTTTTTGGAGTGAGGGTAGCCATATGTGAGTAGTAGGGATTAAGTGTAAAGGTATTTTGTATTATTTTGTATATGTTAAAGTCCGTTCATGCTTTTATAATTGTTTTTATTACAACTGACTCCTTGACATTCCATTTAGGTGTGCCTGATGATGAAGTGACAACTTCGAAACCGGTCGCCAATAAATTGACTTGTGAGAAATAAAGGACCTTTTCTTAACCTTTACACTTAACTTTACTAACGCTAAAATGGCTCAAACGCCCTTGATTTATTGTTTAGCAAATGGGAATTCAGCGGAAGCTAGAAGAATTTATCAGCGTTATCCTAATAGGGTAACGCCATGTGCTAAAACAATTAGAAAGATACATGCCAGATTGAATGAAACCGGTAGTTTTGAGCATAATCGGGTAGTTCCTGGTAGACCACGAACAGTAACAAAGCCTGAGCTAGAAAAAACTGTACTACAGGAGATATAATAAAATCCTTCCTTCTACCAGGAAGATTACACAACAACTTCAAGTAAGTGCAAATACTGTTTGGAGAGTTTTGAAAGTTTCTCTGCTTTATACCACATACAACGATTATAAGCTCTGCTGCCTTGCGACTTTCAGATAACGCTAAATTTTGGTAGGTGGTTACTTCATAAAGTTGCTCACATCTACAATTTTTTGACCCTAACTTTATTTACTGATGAGGCAACTTTTTCGCAAAAAGCAATTATTAATTTTCATAATGAACATTTATGGGCTGAGGAGAATCTTCATGCAATAAGAGAAGGTCGCTTTCAGCAAACATTTTCAATAAATGTATGGATAGGGATTATAGATGACTATCTTATTGGACCATACTTTTTACCCCCTCGACTGAATGGTGATTTTTAAACAAAAAACTAAATGGTCTGTTAGAAGAAGTGCCTCTGCAAGTAAGAGGAGATTTATGGTTTATGCGCGATGGTGCACCAGCCCATTTTAGCCTTCTTGTTCGTCAATACCTCGACAACACTTTTTCTAATTGCTCGATTGGACGCGGAGATCCTCAAGCTTGGCCACTTCGCAGTCCCGATCTTAATCCCTTGTACTTTTATTCATAGGGTGACCTTAAATCACTCGTGTATAAGACACCTGTATTAAGGAGGTCCTTTCGCCACACCTCTCGCCTCAAATGTTAAAAAAAAGTTATTAGATTATGACTAAAATTAATTTTTTTCTAATAGTTAAAGTCCTTATTTATGTAATACTGAACTTTTAACTATATCTTACCTTGCAAATTTTTGAGAATTTTTTTTTTTAAATGTGAGTATTTGTACAGTGCCTCACGAGAAAGTAAGTCCTCAACAACAATTCTCGAATTATACTATTATTTATTGATTGGATGGAATAGAAAAAAAAATAAAAATAAGGTTTTTGAAATATTTAGATTTTGTTTTATACAATAAAATATATATAGTAAACCGTGGAACTTATTGAGAAATTAATATTAAAAAATCACAAAAAATTTTCAAGTAACCTAGTTGGCCGCTGGTTAAACGGAAGCCACTGTGTTTACAGTAAAACATGCAACGTTGCTAAACTCTTAAAAGTTGCAAAAAATTAATTAAAATATCTTAAGTGGTTTTGAAAATATTTAAAAAATTGTATTTTTTTATGAAATTTTCACACCCTGTATTTCCGTAACGAAGCATTTTTGAGACATAGTGTATATGACAAAAATACCTTTATTTTAGCTCCAGAATTCGCTCCTGAAGTTATGTACCGTACTTATCGAACACCTGGTATATGCTGTTTTATTTTAAGCAAAGATACAAATTTATAAAATAAATAGGGTTTTATGTCTAATAATAAAGTTGGTAAGTATATATTAATTTCAAATTAATAATTTTTTCATTAAATAAAACATTGTGACAAACATCCGCACATAGGTATATATTTTCAGATTCCAAGCTGGCAAGTCCAATTTGAACTCCCTGTATATTAGTATATAGTTTTTTTTTATTTTTAAATCCTATTAAGGTACTTAGATGTATTAAAACGAAACCATATTTATCAAATTTATCAAATTTATCGAAAAAAAACTATTTTAGAAACTGTGTTAAGCTGCAAAGAAACCGTTACGCCACTGATTTATCATGTTTACAATATCACGTAGCTGTACTTTTCTTTAATCAAACAGGTTAAAATTAGGCAATCCTTTCCAAAGCTTTTTGAACCATTTTACTTTCTTAATTATTCACTGCTAAAATTATTGGGGTGTTATCAACACCATTTTCTACTTTCTTGATATATTTTCAAACTTGTTAAACTAAATTAAAATATACTTAAGTCATCACATCACACTAATATCTGACAGCATTACGATAATCTATTTATAAGTTTCCTGTTAGCCCATTTCCTTAAAACCCTTATCAATTCCTGTAGATCTTCCTAGAAAGTTCGGCGTTCAGTGCTGGACAAATAGAATGAGACATTCTCGTCAAGAAGTCATTAAAGATGTTAGAAAGCTAGTGCCGGTTCGAGGTGAAGTTCTGCTCCAGATATCGCATTTCTACACCATTAATTCCAAACATCAATTGTAATTTCCAGTTGAAGTCTCAACTTCAGTTGTCACGTTAAGGTTAAAACTATGTTTCTGTTTTTCTCCAATTGCCATTGCATTGTTAAAAATCCAATATACGTTTAAGAATAAGTTTTGTTTTTACTAGCATATCTTGCAGGGATTACATTATATCAAAAATTCAGTTACATGCTTATGGAATTAAATCCTATATAGAAAAAATTCTAAATACCAATAAATAATTTTAAGAACCCATTCGAATTTTCTATCCTCTATACGTAAAAATATCACCAAGAAAACTTTCATTTAGCTATTTAATTCGACATTTAGAATTGCCATTATTTTTTATTACTCCCACTCATAAGTAGCCAATAGAATAATTTCATATGGTTACAGTGTTGCCAAATAATATAGGTTTCGATTTTTCGATTTTTCGATTTTTCGATTTTTCGATTTTTCGATTTTTCGATTTTTCGATTTTTCGATTTTTCGATTTTTCGATTTTTCGATTTTTCGATTTTTCGATTTTTTGATTTTTCGATTTTTCGATTTTTCGATTTTTCGATTTTTCGATTTTTCGATTTTTCGATTTTTCGATTTTTCGATTTTTCGATTTTTCGATTTTTCGATTTTTCGATTTTTCGATTTTTCGATTTTTTGATTTTTCGATTTTTCGATTTTTCGATTTTTCGATTTTTCGATTTTTCGATTTTTCGATTTTTCGATTTTTCGATTTTTCGATTTTTCGATTTTTCGATTTTTCGATTTTTCGATTTTTCGATTTTTCGATTTTTCGATTTTTCGATTTTTCGATTTTTCGATTTTTCGATTTTTCGATTTTTCGATTTTTCGATTTTTCGATTTTTCGATTTTTTGATTTTTCGATTTTTCGATTTTTCGATTTTTCGATTTTTCGATTTTTCGATTTTTCGATTTTTCGATTTTTCGATTTTTCGATTTTTCGATTTTTCGATTTTTCGATTTTTCGATTTTTCGATTTTTCGATTTTTCGATTTTTCGATTTTTACGATTTTTCGATTTTTACGATTTTTCGATTTTTCAATTTTTCGATTTTTCGATTTTTCGATTTTTCGATTTTTCGATTTTTCGATTTTTCGATTTTTCGATTTTTACGATTTTTACGATTTTTTGATTTTTCGAATTTTACGATTTTTTGATTTTTCGATTTTTCGATTTTTCCATTTTTAAAAATATTTACACAAGTCAATAATATAATTTTTTCTGGTTAATCTGATCGGTAGGCATTTGGTTGTTTCGAAGTTAAGCAAGTGACGGTTTTACTGTAATTTAGGAATCTTTTGCTAACTGAATTTGAAAACGTGTTTTTTAAATTATGTTACATGCTTATGCTTAATTATGCTAAAAATAAAAATATACATTCGAAATAACTTTAAAATTATGGATGACATTAACAAACAAATTGTACATACTCATCTTGTTTTTGGTACAAGTAATGAATTATTTCTCAGTTTGAATTTTTGTAATTTGGTATTATTTCACAAAGGATTGTAATCTATAATTACCATAAATACTAAACATATTCATACTTTTAAAACAACAGTATGAAATTGATGAGAATACGGTATTGATTTTACCCAGTGGAAGTAAAAAATCGTACTTACAGAACGGTGCAAAACTGGTATCATTCATGGAGAAATTTAAACTTGGAACCAAGATCAGGAGAAGGGTTAATCAAAGCAAGTCTTTCATATTTTAGGAAACGTGTAATACTGAATTTATTTATTGAGTAAGGATGATTCAATATGAGTAATGACAAGTAAGGTATCAATACTATTCCAAATTACTTTTATTTATTTTATTTATTTAAATTAAATTTAATAATAATGGATGTTTACAAATGTTTTGAAAAATTATAAATTAAGTTAAGCACCTAGGCGTAAGCACCTGTATGTGCAAAAAGTAATGGCAGTAAAATAATTATAAATTATACATATTTTATCAGTTCTTCGGCATGCTAATATACTTATATAAAATAAAGAGTAAGATAGGGGAGACCGGGGCAAGTTGTAACAAAAAATATATTACTTTTTTTCTGAGATCTGTTATCCCAAAGCAAATTTTTTCCGTTAATTTGTTCTTACATATGTGGTGAACAAATAAATGAATGTATATTAAAAATATTTAAAATTAAGATGGCTAGCCTTATTTCAAGTTGACATTCGCCCTTTGTTACAACGTGTCCCTCCTTGGGGTAAAAAGTAACGGTACCCGGGATAAGTTGTAACTCATATTTTTTTATTTAAATACATATTTTAACGTAAACATAAATTATATCTACCTATTTCTAAAAAAATATAAATGAACGTTTATTAAGAAGGGTTTACTTTGATTATCTAGTCACTGTCACAGAATTACAATTATGACAGATATATGGATAGTTTTCATCAGTGCTTGCTTCATTTTACCACAATTTGCACATAACCCATTTTTCTTTGGGTTTACTGTTCGCAAATTCTTTACTGCACACTAGACAAAAATACTCCTCTTCTGAAGAAGAATATAAAGGTGCAAAAACCTTCTTCTTCACTTTGTTATCTTTTAACTTTAAAATGTCTTTTGATTTCTTGAGGTTTCGACTGATTTGTTCTTCCTCGAGTGCATCTTTTTCAGGTGTGTCAGTAAGCATTGCAGATTTCTTTCTTTTTCCACCTTTAATGGCTGGCTTACGTTGCTTAGCTTTAGAAAGTGGCCTAACAATCTCTGGAGAAAATATAATTTTATTTCTAGAATTTGCTTGGGAGCTGTTTTTGTTTAATCTTGATGTCGAAGTAACTGGTTCAACTTCATGGACTTCAAAATAGGCAGGTTCCCATTTATCATTCACAATGTCCGGTGAGTTAGAAGTGGCTTTGACACGAGCTTCTTCTGATAGATCAGCTGACGTAGGAGCTAGAGATTCTGTTTGAGAAGGTGATGGTGGTGGAGGTTGATCTGTTACGCTGGCTGGTAGAAACTCATCATCGAGGAAAATATCTCTGTTAAAAGGTTCTATACCAAAAACTTGAAAACCTTTTATTATGTTTACTGGAGTGGCTGCTAGTGGCAGCACGTGCCGGACAAAGATGGGATGTCATAAATTGTCATCGACTTTCCAGGGTGATTTCGTAGCCAACTGTCTTGATCAGAAGATAAATATTTTTTAAAGGGACCATACACACTTCTGTCCAATAGCTGGAGACGATTTGAACATTAGGGCGGAAATGATAACATTACCACCCCGTTTTCTTTTGCGTAGTTTAGTGTTTTTATTGCCAAATGCTACTCATGATTGTACAACAACAACAACAACAACAACAACAACAACAACAAGATTGGGTTTTCTATGGATGGCTTAGCATAGGCAATAAAGTGCTGGATGAATGTATAAAAAGTTTCTGCCGTCATCCATCGAGAACCGTTCGTTGTACCAATTTACCCCGGAGGACCATCTCAAATGAAGTGATCCCAAAATTTTGTTCAGGGGAACAGAAACATAGGCGGCGGAGAATTTCCTACCGCACTTTATATTTTTGAACTGATAATCTTTTTTTAAATAAAAACGAAGCAGCAAATAATAGGAATTGTCAAATAGACTAAAAAGCAGCCACAGCCAACTGCAATACTTGCCATAGGATTTATCACATAACTTCTGGTGTTTACCAACACATCCATGTGCGAACTTCCAAACATTTTAATTTTAATATTTCTGTATTATTATTCGTGCAATTTTAATTCTAAGAATAAAAAATATATGGTTAAATCGTGTTTTAGTTTATAATAAGATGTACTTTTTGTGCCCAAATCCAAAATTATATATTTTTTTAAACCTTAAAAACTCTCACGAAACATAACCCAAAGTATATCTAGTGAAGAATATAATGATTAAATTATTTTAAGTAAAAAAGAACGGAAAATTATAATTTTGAACTTAGTACTGGTTTGTTACAGAGACCTATTTTATAAAACCCGCGCTTATTAACACCTAACGCCATCTATATATACATATTAAAAAAAAACTAATAATTATTAGTTACCCTGTCAATGACAACAGGCCCATAGGGTTACCATTTCTAAACAGTCAGTTCCCACTAGCAGCATTTTAACAGGTCATTGGAATGCCCAATGACATGAGTCCGCATGGTTGGAATAGTACCTGCATAGGGACTCCTTGCTACTAGTAAATATCTGTCGTCGATTGTAGACGTGATCGCGATGGAACTGATACACAATAACACCAATAATTTTTTAATCGACACAAAACAATTATTTTTAATATTCAGTTAGTGATACGATTCAATGTATAAGTATCTTTATTAATCTTCACAGATTTGACAATACCTATCCACTCAACGACAAACCAGTTACGCAGTCTATAAGTTAGTGTATAAGTATATGCTATTCCCACACTTCCCCCTTTAGTGTTCTGTCACAAAACACTTTTTTATATATATTCTGTTCCTAACTAGGACTCTTCTATATGGAGTTTTTATTGTATATTTTCTGATTTCTCCAATCCTGTTCCATAGTCTTGTTGTTTTATCCTGTATTCTTACTTTTGTTCCTACTGTGATGGGATTTAAATCTTCAGCGTGTTTGTTGTAATATGAAATTATTTTTTCATTTTCAGTCAGTCTTTTGTCTAGATTTGCAGCAGCTCTTTGCCATTCTCTTGAAAATGCCATGTAGTGAGTTGGTACCAGTGATCTTATTGGGTGTCCAAATTAAACCTCAGCCGGTGACATGCCATTTGATTTCGGCGTGTTGCGCCACTCTAGTAGACCTTAACAAAATTTATGTTCATTTAACTGGCCATTAGTCATACATTTTAATATCAAATGCTTCATAGACTTTACGCCAGCTTCTGCATGGCCGTTGCTCTGCGGATATATTGGATTAGAAGTACACTGTATTATATTCCACGTTTTTAAAATGTGCCAAACTCCAAGGACTTAAATTGTGGATCATTGTCGGAGCGGAAGCGCATAGGGACCCCGGTATCTGCAAATATTTTCCTTAAGTCTTTGATAATACCTACGCTGGTGGGATCTCTTGTCCCGTAATTGCACACAATAGGCCAACCGCTTAATATATCAACATAGACCATGTACTTTTTCCCCGAACATAAGAAAAGATCGGTTGAGATATCTTGGAAGGGTAGAGTTGGTGGTAGGTCGCACATAAAGGTTTCTTTTTGTAACGATGTTCTGACTAATTGGCATGGTTCACACGTTTCTATAATGTTTTTAATATCGTTGTTCATATTCGGCCAAAAAACTGTTTGACGAGCACGTCGTTCTATGCGTTCTATACCTTGGTGTGAATTGTGTAATCTGTCTAGAACCATTTTTCTTGCAGAAATAGGAATAACAATCTGATAGTCTTTGAAGACTAACCCATCGTCGTAACTTAGTTTGTGTCTCACGTCCCAGTACGGTGTCATTGAAGGATGAATTTCCTTTTTCATCTCTGGAAATCCCTTTTTAACTATATCTACTAAACTTTAATATATTTGGTCATTCTCCGCCATTGTTTTTAGTTTGTATAACAATGGATCATGTAGGTGTGAATTCTTCACTAATTCAATTTATTTCAATTTATTTAGTAATACAGTAATTAGTCTACATTTTTTCATTATATAATAGTACAAACTGTTAGGTGAAGAGCACGAAAACAAACTAAAAACCTAGGTGAAGTGCCTGTGTTGTCTTTTTATTTATTTCCGGATCCCTTCTCAATTATGTATTAATTTATTTACTATTTATATTGGCAAACATTTTATCTAGTATGAAAGATACATATTTTTTAGCAAGAAATATGATAAAAATAAAAAAAAAATAATTTAAATAATAATTATATACAAAAATAGACAATGTGGAG
Source organism: Psylliodes chrysocephalus (assembly GCA_927349885.1). Classification (NCBI taxonomy): domain Eukaryota; kingdom Metazoa; phylum Arthropoda; class Insecta; order Coleoptera; family Chrysomelidae; genus Psylliodes; species Psylliodes chrysocephalus. Next base: position 26,199,048 of record OV651815.1, on the reverse strand, counting down.
AGGAGATCAGCAAAATAAAAGTAAATTTTGTTAAATAAACAAACAAGGACAGTCCGTAGTAAGTTATGTTTATGCGTATAAAACTATTTTCACATGACTATACGTATAGAATGATTTGCACGTGACTAGATATATTGGTAGGCTTATGAGAGTAAGTAGTAAAAAGTATTTGGGGAATTTATTATATACTTCTTTGTTTCCCTCCTAAACAGGTTTTGGTCTATAATACTTTTTAGGTTTGGTGGAAGAACATTAAAAAATTTCGGACCGAAATAAAAATTGGATCGTTGAGTGACTGCTTTTTTAAAGAGAGGGACACAGAGTTCCATATTAGTAGCGGCTCGTGTTTTACCTGTATTTTTAAATTGATATTTTTCAGTAGAGTATTCTTATTGAACACTGAAGAGTAAAAAGTAATCCTATGTTTATTATTTTTGTTTCATTGTACAAGTCATCGGTGAAAAACAATTTATTCTTTTTAAATATAATTTTTAATAGTGTATTTTGAATTGTTTATAATGTTTGTACTCGTAGGGTGGTATTTAAGGTGCCTCCCCATACAGTAATACAAACTCTTAGAATCGATTCGGTTAGAGAATTATAAAGAATTATCAAATTTTTTCTAGATAAAATGTCTCTTAGAATATAAAATTGATGTATAAGAGCTCTTAAACGCTTACTAATATATTATATGATCTGACCAACGAAGATGTTGATTTATTATCACCCCTAGATACTTCATAGTAGAAAATTTTTCAATATTTGTACAACTACAGTTATTATTTATGCAATCTAGTTCATGTAGTTTTATAGTAATCTCTTGGCTGATTTGTGACTAAAGCAGTAAAAGTAACATATTTTGTTTTATCTACGTTAAGCGTTAGTTTATTGTAATTTAACCATAGTCGCAACTTCGTCAGTATTGTTAATCAATGCGATTTGCTGAACGATAAATGATTTCAGATGGGTGTTGGCTTTTTCACCAATTAGATCTTCATCACATGGGACGTCTGTCGGTGCTCTCGAAAGCGCATCAGGTATACAATGATCTTCTACGCTTGCAGTCTCAGGTAAAGCTCTACATTTCATTCTTATATTAACCTCTGATAACGATTTAATGATATGATTAGCAAGACATCTATCGTAACAAGCTAAGCATGGATCGGTTAGCATAAAAAGTTTTACTTTCTCCCTATAGAATGAAGAAAAGGATTCTCCTTCTTCCTGTTTCCTGGACATAAAATTGCTTCTTCTAATGCGACTGTTCCCTTTCTTCTTAATTTATCTAACAGGTCTATATAGTTTGATTTATCGTGTTCCTCGAACTGAATCACTAGTCTTACAATATCAGAGATATCTTGGTTAAAAAATGATTCCAAGAGGGCTATACTCTGTTTTTAAACTAAGAGGAGCGATTTGAGGTTAAGTTGGCAATTCTGTAGATTTCTGATTGGTCAGATTGCAGTCAGTTTCACACATCGCTTTTTAGCATTAACATCAGCTAATAATAATTTCTACGATTATGAACCCTTCTCTACCGAGTGCTATTAAGGGTAGTAGTTCCTGAAAAGCCCTACAAGAAAGGGAAGACGACTTATTTTTGCTGTCTGAAGAGGATTTTGTAGAAAATACAGTATTGGTTTTGAAGGCAAAAAAACGGGAGATTACCATGAAGAGATGAATTCCGAAGTATTCCAGAAAAAACTAACAAGTTTATTACTGATATTTTAACAACTAAAACAATACATTTCTGACCCAACTGATTAAAAAGTAACTAAATATTCAAGTAAATTTTATTTATTAGATAATAAAACCATTTAAAAAATTGTTAATTTACATTTAAAACACCATCTACTACAATAGAGATAATCTTAATTTAGCATAATGAGCTAACATTAATTCTACAATATTTTAAAAATATCCACTTAACATTATTACATAGGTATAGGTATGTATGAATAGTTAACATTAAATTAAAAAATATGGGTAAAAATTAGAACTTGAGTTAAAAAGACCTACAATATCATTATGTTAAAATTTAGTAATGATATAATGTTGATATGTAGTGTTATGTAGCGTATTAACTATGGGTTAACAGCCAATTTGCTACAATATCCATATTACTCATAGGATAAATTCCAGTCATTGTGTGATCTAATTGCCATTCACTGATTACCTTTTACTTAAGTTTATACCTATAACAAATAAATCATTAAAAATGTAAAACGATAATATTTCTATGTTTTATACTAACCGGCATCTTGATATTCTTTTAACAATTTTCATAAATATTCCATATCCATTTAAAACAATTACAATCCTCAAAAAGTCGATTTCAAAAGCAAGAAAAACATATTTCTGATAACGTCAACAAATCAACGACCATATTAAATTTCATTTGACAGTGACAATTCGTTTTAGACACACTTTTCAGATCATAATAATTAGAAATTTACGACCGTTGTCTGGAACCAATAAAAAATTCGATTCCTTTGACATTTATTTGTTCCTTAATCCCTGATTGGCTGTTCGCCGACTAGGGCCGATAACTATTATATAAATTTTGAACACGACTTTATTTCGGAACAAGCTCTTAGTAACGAATCTAGTTACTTTTCCCTGTGTAAATGCGTCTTTTTAATTCGCTCCTCCTAGTTTAAAAACAAAGTATAGTATCTGTTTAGCAGATGCATTCTCTACGTTTTGCAAGGTAATGTAGTTTTCAAATTTCCTTCTCCAGTCTTTAAATTGCTGATAAGTTAAGTTTTCTACTAGTTTTTCAGGGCCAGAAACTGCATTTGATAAACGTATAGAGTTGTGGCTTGAACACGTTGAATTATCTAAATGTCTTACATTATTTTCACTTTCGTTCATATCATGCAGCACCACTGGCTGCACTGATATTGTTTTATCTTTGTGTGGCATATCCGCGTGTTTAGATAAAAGAGCTTTCATCATGTCTTGCAGAGACTTTAAGCTTTCTTGAGTAGACGTAGCCAAATTTTCTAGATTGGTAATTCTGGCGTTTGTAGGTTCTTCTTCATCGCCGGATTTACTAGGTCTCCCGTTTCTTTTTTTAGACATTGCTTTTTGCAATTTATGACTGCGCCATGATACGATTCAGTGTATAAGTATCTTTATTAATCTTCACAGATTTGACAATACCTATCCACTCAACGACAAACCAGTAACGTCAGTCTATAAGTTAATGTATAAGTATATGCTATTCCCACAGTTAGCAACTATTATACAAAAGTTTTAATAGATGAAAAGAAGACATCAACACATAACGTGATATCGAACGTTTCTCCACGACCGTCAGTCAGCTGCTGCTCTTGGCTGATTCCAATTGTTCTCCGGTACCCCACCATATAGTTACTGGCGGATTTTTAAAATGTTCGGACGTTTAAAACCGGTACAAACCTAATGTAAAATCTTGTGAGGCAAGATATCGCTTTTGGCGGGAGGCGCTTTCACTACTTCTAGCAAATATGAGCTCCATCTTACCGTAATATATCGTCCATCCGCCATATAAAGTTATGAAGGAAAAAATAAGAGCTAGAAGTATGTCAGGTACAATTCATATATACACCGAAGTTTCTATAAACAACCAAGGCTAAGGATGTAAAATATACTCCATATCGTCAAACTTAAAATTAAATATGAGCAATAGCACCAGTGTAGTTTAAACAAAGCTCACAAGAACTCTCATAGCAGCAAAAGCAACTACCAGAAACAATATCACTGGAAAAAACACGCGCATTTATAAAAATAACATACAAGCCCTACTTACCTTGACAGACCACGGTAGTTTATGCTGTATATTGATGAATCAGTGATTCGTCAGTCTGTCACTAGACTATTCCAATAAATATTAATAATCCAGAAAGTGTGTACAAGAGTTCATACCTTATTTTCGTTTTATTGTAGCATTACGATGAAATGCCGAAAATAAATTATGCAACCCTTAAAACATGAAATCACTTTTAACAAAATCGCGGTGTTGGAGAGTTGGCAACCTAATAATAAAGTAACATTTACCGAATAAGTATGCCCAAAAACGAAAAACCTTTTTGAATAAACATGTGACACTTCATGAAATAGACCCTTATTAAAATTAATATTCCGGTTTTTGACGAAAATACACATTTTGTTTGAAGCTGTTTATTTTTATGCTTCTAAAAAGGTTTGTTTATTACTGATTTTTTGATAATTGTATAATTTTATGGGAAGGAAGTATTAGTATATTTTGTAATTCGCATTTGCTAAATTCCAACATAATAGTACATTAAATTCCAAATATTTTTCATCTTAACTTAAAGAATTTGAAATATTTAACAATGAATAAAAACATTTCACCTTCAATAATAAGGTTCTTTTTACAAACAATTTTTCCCTTTATAAATGCTAAGAAAGCGGGAGGAAAATCTGAATGGATCTTGACAATGTGGGTATATTGTCATGATTAAAAATAACAAGTAAATATTTTCAAAGTAAACCATAACAGACAAAGACAGAGATACGAGTCAAGTCTGTGATAACTACGCACACCTCATAATTAAATCCGAAGTGCTATTAAGAAAAAGAAGAAGAATTGTAAGCAACGACATATACGATTTTTTTCATGGCCTACTTTAGAAACATTTTCATGATAATGAAATTCGAGTAATTTTCGACAAGGTCGGTCATACTCTAATCCAGTGGTCGCCAACCTCTCAATGTGCTGAGCTACTTTGTTAATTTTGGAATAAACAGCGAGCTACCCACACGGAAGCCACGTAACGCAACGTAAATGAAATAATCCACAGTTAATTTATCATTATATGTATTTATTTTACTATTTAACTGGTAATACATAATACATAGGTACTAATAATAAACTAATAACAAAATAACTAATATTACTAGTACGTACTTGTTCATAGCTACATTCCTACCTACCAAACGAAGGTGTTTGAAAAATAAACACAAACTTTCATCTAGCCACAACGGCATGTCACGTAAGATTTAAAAATAGTTAATAATAACAAAAAAGAAACGCACTATCATGAACATAAACATTGAAAAATAAAAAAGCACGTTCAATGAGAAGGCTGACACTCATACTCATCGATAATTTTTTTAATGTTTGCAGTATAATTTGATACAGCCATTCGAATACAATTATCCAACTATTCATCTGTAAGTCGATTGCGATATTTGTTCTTAATAAACTTCATATTGGAGAAAGAAGATTCACACAAATAGGTTGAATTGAATAATGCTTTCACTTTCAAGGCAACACGGAATATAACTGAATATTTGTCTTTACTTACAATAGGCCAGATACATTTGGTACTTGAGACTAACGATTGTAAGGCTAAATCATTTTGAAACTCAATTACTTCCATTTCTGTTGCAGCGATGTCTTCGCCAAAGTTCTGCATAACACAAGTTGCAAACTGTTGGATATCAATTTCCATAAAGGGTGAAACAACAAACTGCGCTACTAAAGCCATTTCGTTGAAATCCTTAAAACAATTTTTGAAGTTATTCTTCAGGGTAGAAACTATTTCTACATGATATTTACTGTCATAGGGTTCTGATGGATTTTGAGATATTTTTCTGAAAAAATAGGAAAATGCTTGGCATCGCTGTTAATTAGGTTTTGTTCCCAAAACTCCAGCTTTTTGATAAATGTTTTTATATCAGAAATCATTTCCGCTGAAGCTGCAAATTAAGTTCGTTTCATTTCTCTGTAAAGTCCACGAGAAAACCAAAATATCTAAGTCAGATTGAATTTTCTAGTTCCGGAGTAGGTTCATCGCGTTGTTTGAAAAATTGAACTATGCCAGATAGGACATCATTAAAACGTTTCAGCACCCGTCCTCTACTTAACCATCGGACTTCAGAGTGAAGGATTAGGTCCCCGTATTGACAGTCAACTTCATCGGCCAAGGTTTTGAATAATCTTCTTTGTAACGCTTGAGCTCTAATCTTGTTCACAATTTTTACCACCAGTTTCATAACGTTGTTTAGTTTCAGGAAATTTCCACATAATGCATGCTGATGGAGAATGCAGTGGTAACAGAGAAATTGCGGAAAAGTTTAATCTTTACGACATAACGCCACCAGACCCTTATCACAACCCACCATAGCTAGAGCGCCATAGGTTGTCAAGCCTACCATTTTCGATATTGGAATTTTCTCGGAAGAAATAATATTTTTTAAATGAGAAAACAACTCCTGTCCAGTAGTGTGTTCTTTCAGTGGAAGATCTTCTTTAATCGTAAAATCACTAAAAACCATCCTGACGAACACGACCATCTGGGCAGTGTCAACGACATCTCTTGATTCATCCAGTTGAACTGAAAAATAAACACAGTTATCTAAGTCAGTTCTCAACTGTAAAAAAATATCATTGCTCATTACTTCTACACGTCTCATCACTGTATTAGCAGAAAGTTGCATAGATTTTATTGCTGAAACTATCTCGTCTTTATTTCTAAAGTTGGCAAACAACGAATCAGCAGCTTCTAAAAACGCCTGTTTTATCATTTCCCCGTCTTCATAAAGTTTATTTTTTTGTGAAATTATCTGGGATCTAGGGTACGATGCTTCAGTTGCAGCCTTATTTTTGTCGACTGTTCTTAAAAATATTGATTGTTGTCCAATTAACAGCTTTTTTAACTGTTTTAATTTCTCCTTTCTGGCGGCAGAATGTAGTGGGAATGATTTTTCAAAATTAGAATGTACAGTTTTATGATGTCTCTCAATATTTCCTTTTTTAGCAACGGAGACCGAAGTATTACATAACAAACACACATTTTTATCTTCAACTTCTGTAAAAAAGTATTGTTCTTCCCATTCCGAATGAAAGTGGTATGTCTTTACCTTGTTACAACTGCTTGCCATAATATTATTTTTTGTTGTTCTTTACTAACCCAACCGCTGGACGTTGGTTACGCGTTCAGTTTTAAACTAAGCGCAATGTCGCCGCGCCGTGCGTATTTATCCCGTTCAAAGCAATCCTGATCGTTCTCGAACACTAACGCGCTGGTCCGGCTGGTCGGTTCTAGCTGATTCTAGCTTAATAGCGTCAGCGACAGATCGCTCACCGCAATATTGCCGCTGTTTATGTTTAATATTATGACAATTAGATTTTTTTGTGGAATTTTCGGAAGCTTCTCTGATTTTTGCAGTTTGTATTTTTTAAATTAAAATCGTTGTGAGAGCTACCAGAATTGCCTCCGCGAGCTACCGGTAGCTCGCGATCGACAGGTTGGCGACCGCGGCTCTAATCCTTTAAGTCCCTCTTTGGCTTGTTTGGGCCTCCGCTTATCAAAAATAATTTAACCCCACTTGATGGAACGAATATGACCAACGCCGATCAACAGTCTGGAGCACACTAAAATATTTGATGAATAACTGGAAGTTTCAATTTTTCTGACATTATTATAATACATTCGATAAAATTGGTGGAATCTTCAGGAACCTTCACCTTTGTGTATAAAAAGACTTGTCGTTGAAAAGTTAGTTGAAGTTGAGAGATGATGGTTGAGTATAGTGATTGTTCATATAAATTAGCCAAGTAATTGACTATAAATAATATAAATTAGCATATTAGTGTAATAAATTAGATTCATAAATAAATAAATAAATGTTACATGAGTATCAGAAGTAAGGATACTGTAAATAAACAGTAACTAAAAATGGCTAAAAAAGTGTATGATTTAAGTGATGGACTTGCCTCGGGGATTGAAATGACATGAACTGGAGAGCTGACAGAGCGGTTTAAAGAAAGAAGCAATATCTATTTTCGGATGATTCGTCTTCTACAATTTTTTCTATTTCTTCCTTAGAAAATAAAGTTTCTTCTATTAACATTTACATATCTTCTTTAGAAAAAAAAGTGTCTTTTAATATTTTCTTCTAATATGACTTCTATGAAGAAAGAAGTTTCTTCCCATATGGAAAGTAAGAACTCTTTCGAAAATAATATGTCTTCTTATATCTATTCTTTAAAAGATGATTTTTTTCGACTTTTAATAAAGACGAAATTTTAATGGGAAGCTTTTATCCATCTTGCGGTGAAATGATTAAATTTTTGGCATCGTCTGAACATTGGGGAGGTACTGATACGCAGGCCTCCTCTGTTAAAAGGGTTCGAAATTGCCGAATTCCCCTAACAGAGAAGTCGCTGAAATACCTCAAGGGTGTGGGATAAATAAAAAAAGATTCGATTGACAGAGTATGAAGTCAGCTTTATTTTTTTTTGGTTGAAATGTTAACCTTAATCCAAGTTGTCAAAGTTGTAAGAAATAAGAAATGAAAATTATAAAATGTTTTATATTATATCTAAATATTACTGTATGCGGGAAAAAATATGTTAAAGGTAAAATATTTCCTATAAAAAACAGACGAATGGTTCTCCGGTTTACGCCAAGTACTTGTCGCTTACAAAATCCGGCAAATCAGGTATGCAAATGTTTCTCTATATCTATAATGAAATATCCTCTTAAAACTACTTATAATTAATAACTACACTATATGTAAAGTATTTACAATTGCTACCATCGTAGGGAATGCCCCCAGACCGGTTGAGGTTAGGTCGGAGCACTAAATGGGACTCAATTCGCAATACAAATAAACAGAGACCGTCTTACTTGAAAATCCGGGGTTTTGGTATTGAAATAACCTCACTGGGTGTCCAGATATCCTGCGACAGGTTATGATGGTAGATTGGCAGCAAACGGTAGCCTAACAAGAACTACCTTGTCTGTGGGCGATTTCTTTGCGAGTGGCAAAACGGCAACAGCTGATGGTCTTGTAACCTACAAAATGAACTTGGTGATTCCACCAAAATTTTTTAAACAAAAAAAAAAATTATTAAAGTATTAACTACAATTAAAAATGTTGTCTACTACGGTTACACAAGTTTCGGTTGTTCCGGTGTCAACCTTCGGGCCTTCGACGTCGCTCAGACGGCAGCTAGGGGGTGGATAGCTTACAAAAATTCCGGAAATAGTAGACAAATAAATAGGCGCCAACTGGGTCTATATAGTGGCCAAACTATGATCCTATTTCCCCAAAAACCCAGTAAATGAGGAAAGAAATAAAAGACAAACCTCAACTTATGTTCCTTTATAAAGAAAAAAATAAAAATATTTAGTAAATATACAAACTAATTACCTGATGGCTTAGATATAAAAAAAAAAAAGTTGGAGGAAATTAAAAGGAAAAAAACTTACACAGTGTATGTATATGCATAACCCAAAAAAATTAATAAATGTATCAAAGTATGGAACGGTTCGTCGTTAGCTTGGTACCAGGCATGACGCTTGCGCAAAACATTAATTTCCACCTTACATAAAAAAAATATAATATAATAGTTAACTTAAATATTGTGCATCACCGTACCTATACTACTTCATATATTATAAAAACAGTAAACTTATAATCTTTATAATCTTATAACCCTCTCCAAATTGGAAGGCGATATCTGCTTAACTTTTGGTTAAGACCAAACTACCCAAAAGAAAATTATTAAACCATGAAATTTTATAATTAAGTATAATTCATAGAACTAAATAAAAATATCAAAAAAAAAATAATAAAAATACAACATATAAAGGACTTTAGACACAGAGGTTATTTACTTAAACTCCCAGATTGGAAGAGGTTACTTAATCCCTGCCCCCACACGGGTCTTCTGAGATTGCTTAACTTATAGTTAAGTCTGGTCCATTTAATAATGAATAAATTGAATAAAGTAAAATTATGGCAGTAGCCCTTAATAACTGAAGAATTACAACTTAAACGTGGAAGCAGTCCAAGTGTTCTGCGACCCGAAGGATTACTACATCAGCATTAAGTGCTTAAATTAAGTAAAAATTTAAAATATTAATCAATTAAACGATGTAACATTTGATAATTAATACTTAAGTTATGAGTGAAAGAACCCTAGAACATTCTATGCTCAAAAGTATAAATAATGTTGAGAATACCTTGACAACATTCGGTTGAAAGTAAATGTATAATTTAACAATGCACGCATGAAACCTTCAATATAACGTATAAGAAAAACCTGATAGTAGGGTGTCTTCTTTCACAGCATTCCCATCTTCCTATCCAGAACAAGAAACATTCTTGTAAATCTAGTTACAAGTAAACTAGGTGGCTAGCATACCAATGTTCTGTGTCCCCTCGATGAGTCCACGATGAAACCGTTGAACTCCGGACGATATAACCCTCTGTGTACAACTGTTGAAATCCTGGGTCAACAATCCCTTGGGTCAAACTGTCGTCGAATCCTGGGCTAACAACCCCCTGGGTTAAACCCTTAAAATATTACAAAGAAAAATGTCAATACACATTGACTCAAGTATCCCGAACTATAGGATTACCCAAAAATGTACATAAACTAGAAAATATTCAGTATCTAGGATAAAGAAAAACTACATTGGCTCAACAGTGAGTCATAAACAGTATTATGAGCTCCAATAATTAAAATTCTGTTACACATGGTTGGTAACATAACCTAATATATACAAAACATACCTTTTTCGTAAAGGGTTAACTTGGTAGCCTTTCAAGGATGAGAACCACGTGAGATGATTCACAGCACAACAATATTCCACACTCCAAATGCTGTGAACTCCCGATTATTGCGTTAAAATCCTATATTAGATATGGGCTGGACCAATGACCATGGGAATTTACCAATTCACTAAAATTCCCCTCAAAATACGAAATGTCCATTTACCCACAATTAACCATGAAATAGAATCTAAAATCCCCTTTAATTAGGGTAAGCCGATGGGGCTAAATATTAAGAAAATTCTATTTCGACACAAAAATCGTCTCTCGTGACTGAATACCCACTGACAGAAAAAAACAATCCGTCAGCCGTCCAAAATGGCCGAAATCCCTTTCCGATAAATGTCAAGTGGGTTCAGAAATTCATCCTCAAGAATTCCCCACTATATAACTTAACAGACCATTTACGAAAGGTACCCTAAAAACTATATTTATATACAGTATAACTACATTTGGGAAACTGTTCCCGACAAAAAATTAACACAACAGCGATCGCAAAACAAAATCCCTCACGACTTAAAATCGCTCATTGTGAAACTACCTTACCTCGGGTTCTGAGCCCGATATTGGAACGTTCCACCAACATGACACTTGTCGGTGTTCTGTCGTCAAGTGACGTTTATGTCATTCACTGTCATAATTAAAAAATATTAACCTAACCTGACATCTGTAACAAAAATAAACAAAGAAAGTCTTAAAGAATGGTTTCGTAAATAATTAATTAAACAAAGGTGAGACTATAATACATAATATGTATAAATTTACAACGAAACTTGGTCTGTTTTTAGGAGAATCTGGCAAATTAAAACAGCAAATATGACCATTGTACAAAGTATTATACTACCTTTTACTTAGTGGTGAGATGAAATAAATTATAAAATGATGTCCGAAAGTTAGAATACAGGTGAAATTAGTTAATGACAAAAATAATAGTGATATCATCAATACGATTTTACCCTTTTTTTCGTATGATTAACCAGGTAAGCCAAAACAAATTTATTAATTCGTGGGGCCAAAAATGAACGTTACAGCCTGCTTATTTAATGCTTTAAAAGCTGGGAAACTTGCACGCAGATAGTATTACGGTTTGAAGGTATTCGAGAATAAAACGAAGCCAAGAAGGAACGAACGAACAAAGGAAAGAAGGAACGCACGAATGAAAGAAGCGAACCAAGGAGGTTTGAAAAACATTGACGATTGTAACGATTATTTATACAGAAGGCTGTTAGGAATATAGGTAAGTGAAATAATAATTCATTTTAAAAAACTCACCCTTGATGGTATGTGACCTCTTAGTTATTAATTTATTAAATTCACACTTTCAGCCCGATACTATATCCACCAATAGGTGTATGAATCACAAAGATTACTAAACAATATATCGAGCTGAAGGAATCTGTGGTTTTTGATCAAGAATAAATCCTAGAAAATTCTAGCTGAAATCTTGGCACATGCCACAATCAGAATCCAAGCAAAAACTGGCCAGGAAGTAAGTTCTACAAAATGGCCAACAAAAGTCAATGTCTTATAAAGGCCCTGACTACCAAAGGTTTATAGGATAATTTCTGGTAAGACTGTGGTCACTATTTACAATTTTAGAAGAATTTGACCATTGAAGGGGGTCAAATTAGCATGAAAACAATAACAAACCAAATTTAAAGTTGCTTAATATTTAAAAGATCTGTAGTCATTACTCGAAGTAGCAAAATATATTTACTTAGACTATAAATTATTATTTATTGAATGCGCTAAATACTATTGATAATAACCCAGGTGAGATTATATTTTAATGCAAATTACTGTTTGATAAAAATGGATATTTTATGAATTTATACTCTGGATTTATATACCCGTACAATCTTAAATCTAAAGATAACTGAAGAGATTAGCATAGGTTATAGTAGAATAGGTAAGTAATAGGGTAGTTTAGTAATTAGAGTAGCTTAGGGTATATAAGAATCAAATAGAAGTAGAATAGTGTACATAGTTAAGCGTAGAATAGTTTAGAAGTAGAATAATGTAAATAGTTAAGCGTAGAATAATTTAGAATAGTGTAGTTTAGTCTAGTTTAGAGTAGCTTAGAATAAGATAGGCTAGTAAATAGAATAAGTTAGAATGTAGAAGTGTAAAATTAGGGTATTTTAGACTAAAATAGATTTAGGTAGAATAAAACCCCTAACAGTACTTTATCAAAGGTCATTTTTCTATTTTATAATATATATCTCTTATTTACGCTTGGAGAAGAAAACGTTTCAAATATTTTCTATAAGTTTTGTTTATAACAGAATTTTCCTAAAATGCTCCGTATGCAGGAAATTTGACAAAATGTGCAAAATTAGAATTTTTAAGAAAATTGTTCACATAAAAGTTGTTTGCGATATCATTCTCTATAATTTTTATTTTATACATGATTTCTCTAAAATAAAGCTTAAAGGAAAAATTTGAGAAAAAGTGTAAAAATTTGAATTTTTCAGTAATTTCGTTGGCAATGAATATATAACAAAACGTTTCGAGTAAGATGTTTGTGGAAAATGTATATATCCTCCAAAAATTTACAGGGTTGAGACAGTATGTTGTACAAAATAACTGGAAAAAACCTGTACTAACTAGACAGAAAAGTCATGTGTTGGACACATCAGAATTTAAAAATTAAATTTCTACTGATATGGAAAATAAGATGGCTTTTGTTTAGGCAAATTAAAGAGATGACAAAAATGAAGACAACAGAAAGACAAGTTGGCCTTAGTTGGCCAACTAAGGCCAATAAAGTGCGTTAAAGTGAAATTAATGAAGAAATTGTAAGTTTGGTTTGTTTTCAGGTGTCATGGACCTGCGACTGCCACCCCCAGGCCCCCTTTTCTTTTGATTTTTTTCTTTGTTTTTTTAATTTACTCTCTTTGAACTGTTATTATTTACCTTACAAGTTTTACTTTATTTCAAATTCTATACTTACTGTATTTGGCCTTTTTTCCTCTAGTAGTAGAAGTGATCGTCTAGTTAATTAATTGATAATTTATATGCCCACGTTGTGATAATGGTAATTAAGGTAAACCAGAATTCGATGCAAAGTTTGGTGCAAATTGATAAATAAAACATACAAATTCATATTTAAACTCTTTTTATTTGTCATACTTAAAATGTGATGCAATAATTAGCAAATTATATTACAATTGTTACTGTTTACTGAGATCTCACTTGAGTCCCGTTCAAACGCAGACCATATTCATTTACTATCAATATATATTTTATTTAGGTTGATGACGAGCAGAGTTAACAAACAGCGCCAATTCGCCAGTTTATTAACTATAGTGTTGTTGTTTATATTCTTATTTAGGTTGATGACCAACGGAGTTAACGAACAGCGCCAATTTGCCAGTTGATTAACTATTGTGTTGATGTTTATATTCTTATTTAGGTTGATGACTAATGAAGTTAACGAACAGCGCCAATTCGCCAGTTGGTTAACAATTGAGTTGATGTTGATTTGATTCTATTGTAGATATATACAGGTTGCACCCTCTTAGGTAAATATTACGATGAGTATAGAGGTGATGACCAACGGAAATAACAAACAGCGCCAATTCGCCAGTTGATTACCTTACTATGTTGATTTCACATATACTTTGTTTCAAACCTTGTAGAACGGGTTGCTTAGCGTATAGGTGTCCCTCCTTGAGCTAACGAACAGCGTATTCGCCAGTTGGTTAACTTACTATTAAATTTTACAATCTTGGTTTGTACAATTTATCCAAGATAGCACAACCCTGTATATTTCCAAAATATTGATTTTTATAATTTCTATTGGGTTAACTTAATACAACCCTGTACATGTTCTAATATTGAAGATTAAAATTTCTATTGAAATAACAATATAACCCTGTATATTTCTTAATATTGATTTTTATAATTTCTATTAAAATACTCAAAATTTCACCCATCCAAAACAGATGTTATCCTATCTTTCGGAGTGTATGACCTAAAGGCCATGTGGTTTATTGATAATATTTTACATCAAATGTCAAGCCTGCCCTTAAACGAAACCGGGGTGGTATCTCAAAGAAAGATACGTAAATCTTTGACTCACCACTGAAAATACAGACATTAGATTATGTACTAATTTCATCTAGCGTCTTGGAAGGCGTCGATTTAGGTACGTCGCGGCGTTTGGCGCCGCCTCGCGTCGAGACGCCTAGCGTCGTGTTGGAAAGGAAGGTATTTAATACGGTACTCTATTGGGACAGATATACGATAGAATTATGTAGGTGGTGTGGGAGGTGATATTATGAAGGAAATATTTGGGGACGGCAAGCATCGGAAATAAGGCATGGGACGTTGAGCGTCGAAATGAATCTAAGGTAGGAAATACTTAGATGATGAGAAATGTGACAGCGTTCGAGACGTATGGAGTAGGACGGCAGGACGTTGGGCGTCGAGACGTTGACACCTTCGGGGATAGGAGGTATTGTAGGATAAACGTCGTTTAGGAAGAGCGTTTAGGAAAGGTACAGACTAAATAACTAGGTACAGATAATACAATGTATGCTTGCACATCAAATGAGAAAAATTGAATGAATCGCCTTAAATAATTAAAATTGAATGAATCCGAGCTTATTTGGGTCTGGCTTTTTATAATAAAGTTTTAATGGCTTTGTGACGTCTTTATGTCTTTAGTTCTCAGAGAAATACTGTGGGTACAGGGGGTGGGTTATTTACTTGTTTTGAAAGCTTTGTGTATTGAAATATTGTCTAAATCGGTCTAGAAATCGAAACTAGACATACAAGCGAGTTAAGAGTTTTAATGATAATTACTTCATAAACAGAAATAAGCTTTATGGTGTTTTCTTTCTCGAGGATAACCACGTCTATAAAGATATTATTTATTAGGTGTCGTAAATAAGATTTAATTATCTGGGAGATTTTTCGTTAAATGAAGCATTTTTAATTTAAAAGAATGTAATATTGTATTTAATAAATGGAATTAATAAATTATTAAGGTACCTGGGTGCGGTAGGTTACAGACCAGTTACCTAAAACATTTCGAAACATCTGCAAGAGCGATCCAGTGGTCTGAAAGAGAAAATGTAATACATTTTGTTATCGCCTTAGAGGATATACTTACTTTAGATGTTTTTAAGACTATACCTGTGGAAGAGACGGATAATTCTGAACAGCTTAAAAAGAAATTAAACATGCGATATGGTTACGAATAGATGGAGTAGGTGGACCAATTACAGTTAAGGAATCGAAAACAAAGATAACACAAGAGCCTTTAATAATACCAATTAGATTTTTTAATTGACACAGTGACCATGGAACATTGGTCGACTTCCTATCCGCTGCTCTAGAATTTGAAGCGCCTACGCTAGCTTCTGGTGGATATAGTGAAGTAAGAACTCTAAATGCGAATGAAAAAAAAAATAATTTGACCTGTTAAACATGATAAATAGTCTTATTAACAAGAAGACGAAGACTATCAGATGCTGAAATTGCGGTAAAATAAGAAATTTACGTAGTTCGCGCAAACGCTTTAGAATCACTACAAATCGGGACACCGTGCCGGCAACTATACAGAAAGTTACGGGGGTACCTGCTAGAAATTATTGGACTTACGTGGCTACAAGAAATTGTGATGGAACCTTGAAAGCGCAATTGGTCGGGGAATTATGACTGGAAAGGTTTTGGTCATGTCTGTTTAAAAACTTGCAATACGAAGAACAATGATAGTTAACAATGTGTGGGTACCTTCCAAAATTAAAGAAAAACAAGAAAATTCTGTCGACTTACTCGGCAAGAATGATCAAAATTCTTTTTAGTAGTTAAATCGTAACTAAGTGCGACACGTACCCTGGATGAAGACCTATTAAAGCAAGTAGCTACTCAAAATGATGATGGTTTTGAAAATAGAAGATAATTAGTCATTCCAAACACAAGAGTAGCTAAAGTACTTTATCAGTTACATGACAATTCATCAGGAAAACATCTCGGTGTTAAGGAAATTCTTTAGAAAGTACGTGAAAATTTTTATTATAGGTACAGTTCTGATTATATATGGGACTGGTATAAGAAATGTACTATCTGTGCAATGAGTTATGGACCTCATCAAAAAAGGAAAGTACCAAACTAAAAACCGAAGGTTATACATCAAAATCATCTGGCCTTATTTAAGCATGACCATGACTAAGTAAAAGTAAACCAACGCCAAGAAACACCTGACTTTGCCTTTAAAGAATTTATTTATGAAAATGAAGGTACCTGGAAAGCAGGATATGGTGTTACAACCGATCAATAACGAGGTCTGCTCTCGCTTCCAAAATATTACTCACTTGTTCATAGGCACAAGGACTGTCATCTGTTTTCCGAATAAAGTCTATTCAATTACCAGTGATTTACCAGCTTTTGGAAAAACCTTGAAACCTAAAGATGGTCCACGTTATCTTTTCTGTCTGATGATAAATAAAACTTTCCATGATCATGATTGTACAGAAACTAGTCATGCTGAAAATAGAGTACAGTCAGCTGGATTGGGGAAACATTCGAAACATGACGAAAGTAATTAATCTTTTAAGGTACTCAAGTCCAAATACTGGTCTGCAGCAATTCGCCCAGTGTCCAGGTTATAGCGACTACCTCCTGTTGTTACTCTCATACGACTGAAAATTTTAAAAGTGGGTTCAATTGCAGATACTACCATCCCCTAAGTTTCTTTTTGCCTTATTTGTGCCTCTTACGGCCCCACTTGTCCAATTAACAAAATTATGCGAAGAAATATGTCAACCTCTGGAACCTCACTTAACAAAACGAATATAGTAATTAGGGGACCATGGCCAACGCTGGTCGACAGAACACACTAGAATAATTTTTGACGGAGGTAACGTATAATAATATAGTCAAAAAACTTGGTATAAGCTTCGGGAATCTTTACATTTGTATATAAATAGATTCGTTTACCGTAGAAAGTTAGTTGCGATCAGATAAATATAGTTAATGTAAATTAGTATATAATTAAATGTCGATATAAACTAGTATAGTATTTGAGTATTAATTAATTAATTGGTGTATTTAGTGTAAATCAATTAGAATAACAAACTGTTTAAATAAAATAAACGTTAAAATGACTTTATAAATGTTTAGCTTCAATATAAGATCATAATGATCTTTCCCTATTCGACAAAACAAGCAAGCTAACTTGATACAGTACAAAAACATATTAACTATGGAAATCTTAATGAAATAATAATTAGAAACTACATTCAGCACTTCATTATGAAAATATAATAGAGATAAATGTTATCACCAGGCAAGGAGAAACATCAGCAAAACTATCCATCAAGTACGTAGATCTTCCAACTCTTCAATAATAGAAGCAATGTTTCATTTTTTGTTTAGAAAATTAAAATGTACTTAGAAAATAAATTAACTTAAAATTAGTGAAGCACCTATTTATGAGGCTCAGTATTGTATAAATGTTATTGTCCACAGTTTTTAGCAATTTTCTCCACGCTTTCGACCACTCTGAGTCCGAAAACGCAAAAAATATCGTCTGGTAGTCTGTGAGTGCATATGTATGAATGTGCGCCAATACTATAACGCTAGAACGAAAAACTTTGCGGTTTAACTTTAGAGGTTTAAGTGTCAGTGTTTTTAAAATACAGTACATATGTGGAAGTGAAAAAAATAAATGTAGATCACACACACAGAGAATGGAGTGAAGTAAAGGCGATTTTTGCACGAGTATTAACGAACTACAGAAAAATGGGAATGGTATTTGAATTTGATTTTAGAATAAAAAGGTAAAGGGACCAATTATTATTTTCACTTCGGCAGACTTGAGGTGTAAATATTGTTATATGGGCACGTTGAAGGATAAATAGCTCAAATATTTCTATATAAATTAAATTTTCGATACTTAATCAAAAGGCTTCATGAAACATATTTTAAAAACCAGGGATAGCAATGTGAAGAATATCTACGTAATTTAGTCTAAGAAATGCTAATGCTGAAAATTCAACGTCACATCATCATTCGGTCTTAGGTTTAAAAATAAAATCGTTTCTCATTTCTCTTATGCTACGGATTTGCCCGTGGGGCATCATCCAGATTAGGTGAAAACCACCAATTAAGCGTCCCTCAAATTATTTTTATTAATGTAAATATTTTAAATAAACGTTAAAACTATGTATTAAATTTCAACACAAACAGAAATAGTATCTACTATGCTATGTTATAGAGACACACGTTTGTTTTTGTAAAAAAATAGTTAAATTTCCATCCCCAATCAAATCATAAATATTTTCCTATTTTGAACCTCTTCTCTAAAACCTGCCCTGTTAAATACGTTTGAGTTTGCGTGCCGTAGAAAACGAGTGCTTATCTACTCCTAGGATCCACTATGGGATCCGCTATTAGCGAACTTTGCTCGCTAAATGATCGCATTTCCCGTGGCGGGGCGCTGGTATCGCAATAGAAATCTCTAACTGGTGAGAGGGTACAAAGGCCGGGAAAGGTGAATATGGGATTCAATTACGCTCCTTTTTTTTATTGTTCAAAAATGTTTGGATAAGGTGCCTGGAGCGAAAGTTTCTTATGTGCTTATTTATTTAATATATATGCTCGAAAAAAATGGCGAGGATATGATTTATTTTTATTGTGAATTTTGCTTATCGCGATATATTTTATGACGATGTTATATGAATTTGAAAATAAATAAGAATAGGTAGGTGTTGGTTGTTATGCAAAAATAATATTCGCTCTATTTGTTTAGTCTATAGAGAATGGCCTTCTAGCAGGCTAAGTCAGTTATTCTTTATATTACTGCCAACAATGTATAAATGTGTATTTTTTTAAATCGATTGAACTAATAACATCCAGTAGAGTTTAGTCATATAATTGCACTGGACTAACAAACATTATAATTACGGCTCTTTTAATAAATGAACTAAAAAGGATATTCACTGTGTATATAATATAAGGACCTACCATACCCTTCAACAGGTTATGAACCCAGTCACGTAATCGCGAGGAATAAATAATCTAGATAATTTAAGTTTACACAGTGCAAAATATAAACAATGGTCAGTGGCGTGTCAATTGTAATGAATCGAAATTTAAAACTGTTTAATAATGAAAATTATTTAATGTGGAAATTTAGATTGTCTGAAATAAATGAACAAGAAGGTGCTAGTAAAGTGCTAAATAAAGATCCACCAACACCACTTACCGAAGAATGGATAAAATGAGAGCGATTTGCGAGAGAAACATTAATTGAATATCTAGATGACATTATACTAACACAATTACTACCAGGTCGTGCTACAGCTCGGGAAATTCTCGAAAAGTTTGATGGTTTGTGCGCATTTAAAAAGTTATCCACACAATTATGTGTTCAGGATTATTTGTTCAATTGCAAATTAAAACCAGGTATGTCAATAAAAAAGCACATGATGGAAATAAAAGAAATGTTGCGTGATTTGTCTGCTTGTGGCGTGGAAGTGAGTAAGACAACAAAAGTATGGTATACGCTAAACTCATTACTCTCCAGTTATGCACCAGCCAAAGCCGCAATTAAAACTATGACGGATAAAAGGCTTAAATTAGCATTTGTAGAAGGTATACCATTGGAACATGAAGAATATCTAGTTCGAGAAAATGCCGATACAAGTATAAAAGCTCTTCATTTTCTGCTACAAATACAAATGAAAAATGGAAGAGAAAGATAAATTTTCTCAAAGAAATAAACCAATTTTTAAAAATAAGTAAATGCAAAAACGTTAGTATTGTGACAGGAAAAACCATATTGAACGTGATTGCTATTTTTACAAGCAAAGTGTGAAAATGCAAGAAAAATACAAGAAGAAGAACAATTAGGAAGTTAGCGCTTTGACAGTAGTGATAAGAAAATCGTTTGCCTTTATGATGTGTAATGGAAACTTAAATCATGATGATGAAAATGATGAATAGGGATGTTTTTTGTTAGATTCTGAGGCAAAAACACATTATCAATGATTTGAGACTCTTCACAGAAATATAAACAGCTAGCAGAGCCCATTCACATAACTGTGGCGAAAAAGAGAGCGACCATCGAGGCAACACATATTGGAAGAATAATTGTCAACACAACCCTTGGTTACAGCGGAGAGTTGCAGTATGTCCTCTATATTAAGAGTGTGCCGGCATATCTCATTTCAGTGAGGCGTATCCAGGAGGCTGAAGTGTGGTATTAATAGAGACTGGCAATGTAGAGATAAAATAAGGAAACACGACAATGATTTAAGGTAAGCCCATAAATCATTTGTATATTATAGAATTAATAATACAAAATGCGTTCAATAAAGCACGGGCTGCGGACTGCGTAGCTGCGGTTACAATTATTGATAAAAATAAACTGTGGCATAAACGATCGGGTCACAAAAGTAAAGACAAATTTTCTAAAATTAATTTTAAAATATGTGAACTAGTAAGTGATAATATCTGTTCAAAAAATATAAACCCTATTAATTCGTTATGTGAAGCGTGCATTAACGGAAAACACACACCTTTCTTTCGCCAAAATGAAAAATAAAAGGTGTATACAAAGACCACTATTAATTGTACATTCGGATGTTTGTGGGCCGATAACACATTTCTACAATAGATAAAAAAATATTTCGTAAATTTTATTGATAATTATACTCATTATACTGTAAGCTATCTAACATCAAATAAATTGGATGTATTTACGTTGCAAAGAGTGAAGCCCATTTCAACATAAAATTAACTAATTTAAATTGCGATAACGGTAGAAAATATCAGGCGAAATGAAGGAATTCTGTAAACAAAACGGAATAACATATCATCTGACAGTGTCATACACTCCGCAATAAAATGGATTAGCGGAAAGGATAGAAAAAGCACGTACCATGGATCTAAACACTTCTGGGTGAGGCAGTTTTACCTGCAACGGAATTAATAAAGAGACAAAATTCAAAGTTGCACGCGATGTACTTTTTAATGAGATAACATATAAAACATCAAGATTAGAACTTGATGATTTGGTAAAAATTGCTAGTGAAACAAATTCAGAAGAAAATGTACAAATGGGTATTGAAATCCGACAACCGGGGGTTGATAATTAATTTAAATAATTCTTATATATTACATATTATATCCAAATTTTTATTTCGAATTCAAACAACATCCCAGCATCCTGCCTAGTAGGCGCCGTTTAATTACTTCTGGGAAAAGAAATATCTACGCGTAAACTCTAACGGTCGCTAGAACAAAACAGATGTAACCGATAGGGCTATATTCAGGAATTAATACAGGGCTTTATAGTCTTTATGCCCGAACGCATAGTCGTGCTCTTTCCGATACATTGGCGTATATAGGAAATTTAAGTATAAATACCCAGGTTTTTGAGGGCTGGGGGATTAGTTTTTTCTTCTTCACCGAGTCGAGTTAACAACATACGCAAATATCCGGGTTACCGCACGGTGACTCCTTTTTCTTTATATTCTTCAAATATAATTAAAAAGAGATATCGCCACCCTTACGGTGGCCGCGTTTTTGTTATATTTTGACAACGGAAATAAAAGATATCGACGGAGTAGAGAAATTAGTTTCTATAAACGACGGCTTCTGCATAGATATCCAGTTGTCCTTAGGATGACCACCTTTTTCTTATATTCTATATATAAGTAAAAGGAGATATATAGTCAGGTTGACCAAGCAGATACACGTTGAGTAGAAACAGATTTCACTCCTAGAACTGTTTTGTAAAGTTGTATCTACCGAGCGACTAAGATATCGGCGTAACTGATACTAGTGATACTACGCTAGTCTAGTTAAACGCCAGATATTTTATATCTCCGATTCAACATTATAAAATGTTATTAAATGATTAAAGGTACTACTCCAGGCGACGTTCGTAGTGGATTTCGTCACCCTTCTGGCTGACCCGACGAACTTACGCCCGGTAGACCTTTTGTCAGCGGTATACTTTTCTTTCTGTAAGGTTTCTTTTACGTAGAATTATAACGATAATCGCACTATTAAAGTAATCAAACTAGTAATTAATATTCAGATATTCCGGGGGAGAATTTAGACAAACATTAATAGGTTACAGGTATCACTTTATTACTTTTATATTCATTAGCGGGAAAATTCGCGTCTGTGTGTTATTGTCATATTTTTGGTATTCATTGGTAAACGTTTATTGTGGGAAAAATTATAGGGTTTTTATATTGTGCTAAATTATGTTATTTAGAGAATCGATAGTGATGTTGTTGTCATAAATATTAATTATTCTAAAGTCCGTCAATGCTCTCAAGCAATAAATTAAGTCATTTAGATTTATGGCCAAAGGGCCGAATTGTAAAGTTTCGGTTGTCTGTAAGCAGTACCTGCCCCTTTCCGTAAAGATAAAAAGCACTTTCGATTTTACTTTTAAATGGCAAACAGATGTAGATTAGTAGGGTAAACGCCTTGATTTGTATATATTTTACAGTTAATTTGCGGTTTAAAAAATATGTTTTCTGTCGTTCTTTGTAAAACAAAATTGGGTAGACAAATGTGTCATTTTAGCCGTACGGAATTCTGGTTTTATGTATCGAATTTTCGGGAAAAAGGAGATATGTACAGCGGCGGGTAGAATCATGAATATTGAGGAGGGTCGTATTTATTTGTACATATCCACATATCTTTAGCGGGACATTACGCGGAAGTAGTCGGTATGTTTGTTATTTATTTAGAATAAATAGGTGAAATTGTGTTTGTGGACTAGCTAACGTATCCTCAGAACTGTGATTAATAACACTGATTTGTCAATCGACAGAGCAAAAGAGCATCGTGCCAAAAAAGACGCCTTAGGCCACCATAGGCCGCCAGGGACCTCGATAGTAAGGGCCTAAAAATGGTATATCCCTTGCGGCTATGTAAATTAAAGCCTGATAGAGGCTTGAATGGATCTCTACTGAGATACCCCAAAAGTGGGCCTGACGGGCATCCCCCTTTATATCAGGTGATCTCCGATCGACCGTTTAGTGTTGTCCATACAGGACTGAGTATGTCGGTAAATTACGGCGTTGGAATATTAGAGAAAGGCGTGACGCACGGTGAGGTAAATCTACACTCCGGTTTTTACACATATTAGAAATAATAAATTTAACCGACTTCAAAAAGGAAGAGGTTCTCAAATCGACGCAATATTTTATATCTCACAACACTCCTCGTGCTACCGTTGTACTCTCTTTTATTAGACAATGCGTAATTCACTAGTTCCGTGGAAACGTGTGATTGTATATTAGGAGACAAACAAACATACCAAAGTACTTCTGACTTTTATTTTACCCTTTTATGGGAACTAAAAGCTCTGAGGTTAGAAATGACACATTAGAAAGCCTACATAAACAGAATGTTAAGCCTAAAAATGGCACATAATCTAAATGATCGGCTGTACAAAAGAATAGATGTTAAATAAACAGTATTCAAAATTATTCTCGGTGTTTCCTTTGTTCTTCCTCCATTACAGCTACATTGAACTCTAAGAGAAATTCTGGGGGTTTTAACATCACTTCGTGGGGATCTACTAGACGAAATTTAGGCCAAGGTTATAAGTATTTGCAAAACTAGGTTAGGGTCCGGTTTGTCAAGTTACAGTATAGATAATTTATCAGCAGGGGGTGTTTTTTCATTCAAGGCTAAAAGTCCTCCCTGAACCAATAAGTCTGCTAACAGTGATGATGAAAGTCCGTGTACTTCAGATAAATTGATAAAATTAATAATACGCAGAATATGAGACGGAGTGAAAGATTAAAAGCTATACCAATAATAATATTTGATAGGTAATAAATTTTTGAAAATGATATTCCAAAATGTCATCAAGACGTAGCTAAAAGTGCATCTAGAGATGGTACAAAAGCTAAGTAATGTAAATATTATCGACTGTAAATTGGTGTTTACAATAAAAGGCGATAGTAATGGGAATTGGGTTAAGTATAAAGTTCGCTTAGTCGCGTGCGGTTTTAGTCAAAGAAAAGTATTGGATTACTATGAAACGTTTGTACCGGTTGCTCGTATAAGCACATTTCGATGTTAAGTCCCTGTATAAGTCCCTGTATAAGTCCCTGTTTTTTTAACAGGAAAAGGTAATATGGGAAGATGCTTCAGCGCACAGCTGGTTGTTGATATTATTTTGTCAGCGTTTTTGAGCTGCACTTGAAATGATCACAATGAAGGCGTTGATTTATGGTTATTACCGATGGTATGGATTTCGAGTGTTTTTGTTTACTTGAAATTAAATAGAGGCATTCTGTTATTTTAGAAAGGTGCTGAAAAATAGTTGTAGGAGTGGTTTGAAATAATTTGCTTGATATTTTGAATTGTGGGCGACAAGATTTGCAGGAGAGATTTATCATAGAGTGTCCTTTGTCCTTAGTATTTGAGTTTTTAGATAAATGCCTTTAACATTTATTGATATTTAATTGTTGATTAGATTATAAAGATAACTGTTTTAAATACTGATTTAATAATTATTCGTGCGCACATAAAAATTATATATGGCGCGAACAATCGCGCGTTTAATCCCCTTTGTTCCTTGCACTGCTCTGAATTTGAACTTCAGGGTCAAGCTCTAGCAGGTGGAGCGAGAATGTGCGCGTAATCCCTTTTGTTTATTGCACTGCTCTCAATTCGACCTTCAGGGTCAAGCTCTAGTAGGTGGAGCGAGTATGTCGCGCGTTTAATTCCTTCATAATCATTGCACAGCTCAGTACTAGTAGAAATTTGAAGCTTATCGCGTGTCGGATTCCTTTACGCAAAAAGGGTAGTAACTAGGCAGGGGTCATGTGTTATATCCCTTTGTGACCACATTTCAAACTCTTAGGTACTATGCCCTAATAATGAAATAGACAAAACAGCAGTAAGTACATTACATGTCGAAACCTTTAGTACTTGGTGGTTGTTCGAATAATTGTTAAGAAAATAATTGTTGAGATTATAAATAATTGTTAAAATAATAAAGATAATAAATAATTACTAAAGTAATGTTCACGGATACTTACGAATATTTTTTTCTTTATAGGAAAACGCGACTATGTGCATTAAATGGACAGCTGTTTGGTAATTATATAAACATTTATAAATTATTGTTTTGACCTTTATTTAATAGATTTTATTTATTTTTATTTAAACATATCTCTCTCTCTCTTCTTTTTTATTTGGCACCTGGCGTTAGCAAATCAATATGACCTACTAATCCATCACATGTATGTTAACCTTCAGCTAGTCGCGTCAAAAAGCTTTCGGGATTGGTCGCGCATGTATCTAATAGATACATCATCATTTTTAAGGTTTGAAATTATACAAAAAATTATAAAACTGCTTTATTTAAACATTTTTGTTCTACAAAACAAAAAAGAATAGACATAATTATAAAATAATAAATTATTCACAAATATTTACATTATTTGCCCAGGAACACAATCTTTTGCAGTGATCAAGGCACAAAGGTTTTGAACATTTTACATAGAAAAATTTTGTGAGACGGGATTTTTTGTTTGTGAATAGTACGGACTACATCTTTTTTTTTTTCTAGGTACATCCTCATTTTCGTGTAGCACAGGAGCAGGGATATTTTCAGGATCGGCATCCAGCAGAACTTCTTCGTTTCTCACTTGTCGTCTTTGGATCTCAGGTTCGGTTAACTGCTTAGCCAGATCATGTAAAAAACTTTTTCTACTATTCAGTTTGTTTTGGTTTCCAACACAAAGTATTTGTGAATTAATTCCAGCAGTGTTCAGTATAGAAAAAAAACACCATAATCGGCCAGCGTTTTGTGTTTCGGGCAACGTTATAGCCGAGAATACCGATCAAGGAGAAGCGACAGTAGCTGTCGGTGCCTTTGATATCGGATGTACCTTTTTCACAGTATGAATTTGACTGATACACAACTTAGCACGCTGAGAAAACATGCTTATTTTCTACACTGAGCAAAATAGTTTTGCAAATTATCTGAAATTATTGTTATAGTCCATGCGCAAATGTTGCAATGTGATTTAATTACATTGAAGTAGTTAGAGTTAATAGCAATGCTGAAATTTCAGCATCAAAATATAATTCATTATGTAATAATTAATTATTTATTATAAAAGTAAAAGACGTTTATTATTTTATAATTTATCTATAAAATTTGTTCAATATTTGGTTTATTTATTGTTAAAAATGTAATAAAAGCCCCATATTTAAATTAAATTACCTTTTCCTTAACTAAAAATAAGGTAAATAAAATTAAGGGTGTCAAAAAAAATTTAGGTAACAATTAAAAAGACATTAAGTTTGAGAGGAACTAAATATTTGCAATGTGCATATATTTTTAAAGCTTTTAGGTTTAAAAAGTACTTACATATTTTTAGAATTTCTAGATTTATGTTATATTAATAGGACTTTCAAGTTTATCACTCATTTCTGTAGAAACAAGTGTTTTCTCGCCAAGTTAAACCAGATGTCATTTAAGGTTTATGTATTTAGAGTTAAATACCTGGCCTGGATATTACCCAGACAATACAAATATGTCCATTGGATGTCCATTGGATGTCCATTCGATATACAATTTTGGATGTCTAGACGTCCAAAAATGAGTTTTCTGGACTTCCGACATCCAATGGACGTCCAGTGAAGTATACAAATGGCACACTTTTGACCATTCAGAGGACATCCAATTCTGGAATATATTTGGACGTCGAATACTGGACATTCAAAAAACGTCCAGGATTATATTTCCATTGAGACCACATCCCCACTTTTTTACAGAACCGCAACTCACCACACACTATTATTATTAATAATTTGTTTATTATTTTCGCAAATCGCTATACACCATTTATTTATTTTTTATTAAAAATCGCTTGACCTTAGCAGGAATCGAACTCATGACACATCCATTATCGTTTTACGCTTTCAATCGCTAGACGAGCTCGACCAAGGAACTACTTGAAAACTTTTTACTAGATACAGTTATAATTGAATAAGATTTCAAACTTCCGCTGATAGAATGAAATGTAATAGATTCAATTTGTCAATTTTTGATGACCAGTTATATTAAAAAAAAGAAGTATATATATAGATGGGTATTATCTGGTAGGCTTAATAAATAATGACCTAAGATGGACGTCCACTGGACGTCAAAATACTACTGAACTTATAATTAAGTCCAAAAACAGACGTTCTCTGGGTATCGATATTCAGCTGTCAATTTAATTAGCATAAACGGACGTACACTGGATGCCCGGATATGGACGTCCTGACCCTCAAATAGATCTAAAGTGGACGTCCATTGGACTATGTGTGCATAGACGAATTTTTAGAAATAGTACTTATTTAAGTATGCACCAATATTTCCAAAATCAACTCCAGTATGATTCATTCAATAAATGTAAATATGAATGGGCAAAACATCTTTATATTAACGTAATTGTAACTTACAATTTAGCCATAATAAAGGGATTTTGCCCACTTTGACCAATCCTAATTGAAATACGCGAATTTATTATATTTTTTTAAATATAATTTCAAAATAAAATAAACAAAATCTGCACTTCATTGTTTATTAAATTTATTTAAAAGAAGAAAAACATATATTTCACAAAATACAATACCTACATATGAAAAATAAAATGTCAAAAATGATTAAATCATTATACTTAATATTTATGCATGTGATAAAATTCTTAGTTTCATAATAACTTTTTTGGCACATTTTATATCTGTATTAGAATACCTAAGTATGTAAACATCTTCATCTTATTACTACACAAAACAAACACCAAAAATATCACTTATCATTACTCACGTACTGAACACAACTTGGACTGACTTTGACAGATAAAATAATTTTGAGTGATATAAAACTTATTTTCGCACATGCGCGTTACAAAACGGTACACTTAAAACACCAAGCTGTCGCTTCTCCTTGATCGGTATTCTCGGGTTATAGCTTGCACACATTCTGTCCACAGTGTCTACTCTACCTTCATTTCCATTATAAAATGTTATGATCTTCGGTTTCTGTTGTTCATTTGTTGATAAGTCTATTGTATCATCAAAATGCATACTTGACAATAAAATAACATTTTTGTTTGATTTTGATACAATTTTGGTACAATTTTTCTGAAACCCAAACAAACTAGATGGAACAATTCGATCTTCTATATCTTTGAATGCACTAGGTATTTGTGGCTTATTTTTCTTCAGAATGCCTACAAGAGAGTTTCTTTTGCCTAAGATCTTCTACTAAATCATAGCTTGTGAACCAGTTGTCAATCGTGACGTTACGGTCAGAATTATGAATAGGAGTAACAAGTCCCTTGACCACATCAACTGGTTTATTGCTTATGCCATATGGTCCTTCTGGTTGTTGTCCAGCATATCTCAATATTGTAGGCATAAGATAGTTTTGCGTCTACAAGGGCAAAGATTTTTGTGCCATATTTAGCCGGCTTAGTATATACCGTTACTGGCGAAAAGCACAGCGTCCTCTAAAATCTTTTAATTTCTCCTCAATAGTCACGTTTTGGCCCAAAGAGTATGATTTTTGGCAATTTGTCACAAATGCCTCGAAAATATTCCTTATTGCTGCCAAGCGATCGATTTTTTCTGTCATCAAACCTCAAACAGCGCATAATAAAATGAAATCTCCTCAAACTCATGGTCTTTATAAACCTCTGTACGCCATCCTCTGACCATAGTTTATCTAAACTTAGTCTATTGGCATGGTAAACGCCAGCTAAATATAACAAGCCAATAACTGCCTTTATTTTAGAAATATTGGTTATTTTAGCATCTCTAGATCGAGTAAATTGTATTTGAATACTTTGTATGTATTTATTGGTACATTCAACAATCTCCTGCAGCATTGTATCGTTAATCAATAAGTTCCAAGTTTCATATATCCCACTAGCAGTTTAGCGGCTTCAATTACTCCAGGTAGTTGCATAAGAATATTTTGAGAAGGGTTTCGTCTTCTTTGTGAAAGGGGAAGTTTTTGCCATTTTCACTCATTCACTACAACATTATTTTTCTTTTGAACAGCAATAAAATATACTGCATATTCTTCTTCGTCTTCTTCACTCGCACAATAATCACTTTGTTCGCTCTCAGAATGTTCTTCCCGATCCTCAAAACAAACGGACGCGTCTGTATCACTGTTTTCGTCTTCTATATCTACTCTTTCATCTTCATCATCACTTTTCTGTTATAATAATAGATTTCTCAGCTCATCACAGTGCTTTTCATTGTAAAAATCATACTTTTCACGTCGAAATTCCATTTTATTGCCTAAAAACAATAAAAGTTACGTTAATGGTCGCATGTATCTCCTAGATACATATCATATTTTTTATTATCAGCCAATGCAATTGAAGGATGTAATTTCACACAGCAAATAACTATTCAATTTACCTTTAAAACTAGTGAAAATATGCAAAGAAAAAACATATTAATAAAACTTACCGCAAGAGTCGCGTGTATATGTGAGATACAAAACGCCAATATTTCAAAACCACTTATATGTACCAAGCCGATTCGTGCACTATTCGAAAGATGCCCGTAAGCAAGGAAGCTACTGGGATAGTGGGAGTAGTCGGCGCCTAAACTACCGGAGAGTGGGAAATAAAAGCACTTCATGTATCTACCAGATACACACTAACGGAAGGTTAAGACCGCATTTCTTAATGGGACATTAAAAGAAAATGAAGGTATCTGACGGTGTTCTAGTCCAAGAAATGACCTTGTATGCAAATTACATAAATATTTGTATGGATTAAAGCAATCGGTTCGGTGCTAGTACGAATGGTTTAATAATGTATTATTTAAAAAAGGATTTGTAAATTCATCAGCCGATAATTGTCTATATTTCTTGAATATAGGTGATGTTAATAAAAATATATATTTAATTTTATACGTGGATGATTTGGTAATTGCAACTGAAGATATAAATACGATGAATAATTTTTTCAACTTTTTAATGAAACAATTTAAAATGATCGATTTAAAAGAAATAAAATATTTTCTAGGCATAAAAATAAATATATCAAATTCTGAAATTTCACTTGATCAGACTACATTATTTAAAATTAAATATATTTAATACGAGTTAAAGCAACCCCGTCAGTACACCATTGCATGTAAAATTAAAACATACTGCATTAAATTTAGATGGTAATTATGATGCACCTTGTCGAAATTTAATTGGCTGTTTAATGTACGCAATGCTCTGTACGCGTCTGGATTTGTGTACAGCAGTTAATATTTTAAGTAGATATCAAACTAAATGTAATAAGGAGCTATGGTTATGTTTAAAGCGGGTATTAAGATATGTAAAAAGGA
This sequence comes from Psylliodes chrysocephalus, assembly GCA_927349885.1. Taxonomy (NCBI): domain Eukaryota; kingdom Metazoa; phylum Arthropoda; class Insecta; order Coleoptera; family Chrysomelidae; genus Psylliodes; species Psylliodes chrysocephalus. The sequence goes on along the minus strand of OV651815.1, from coordinate 26,168,115 downwards.
ACGATAAATATAAAATTGGTATACAAGCGTATTAATAATTATAAACAAACATTAGTAGGGTATGTTGATGCTGATTTGGCAAATAGTGATGTAGATCGCCGAAGTGCAACAGATTGTTTATTTAAACTCTTTAATATAGTAACTTGGATTACACAGAGACAAAACTCATTTGCTACCTCATCAACTGAGGCAGAATACATGGCTGTATTTAAGGCTGTAAAGGAAGCTTTATGGCTTAAATCTTTTTTAGTTAGTATTAATGTCAATATGTTTAAACCAATAATATTATATGAAGATAATCAAAGTTTTATAATAATGGCAAATAATCCAGTAAATCATAAACGTTCTAAACATCGATATTAAATACATTTCACACGAGAGAAAATGGACAACACAATTTTCTGCTTATTTGCATATTTATCCATAGGTGATCAAGAAGCCGATCTATTGACAAAATCATTGTCACCACAGCAGTTCAAGATACTAAGAGAAAAAATGGGAATGCAAGAGAAATAAGAAGCAATAAGAATTGTTATTCATTATTGAAATAACCAACAAAGGTTGACAGCTGTGTGCACGTAGTTTAGATTCAAAAGTAAAGACTTGTATTTTGCGCAAAACTTTTTAATTAATAAATGCAAAGCGCTTTCGGCTTATTAGCCATCATCAGTGCTTATCTACAAAAATTGTGGATGTAAACTTACAATTTAAAAAATATAAATCTGATTAAGAGTTAAACTTAAAAGTATTAATCAGATTTATATTCTTTAAATTGTAAGTTTACATCCACAATATTTGTAGATAAGCACTGATGATGGCTAATAAGCCGAAAGCGCTTTGCATTTATTAATTAAAAAGTTTTGTACGAAATACAAGTCATTCCTTTTGAATGTTATTCATTAATTTTTAAGTATTAATGATCTGGTTAGGTTTTTGTGGGGTTTTCCCTAACCCTTGCAATAAATTATAGGACGATATTTGTAATTTAAAAATATCTATTATAAACTTGGGGGGTAATATTTAGTTATTTAAACAATGTCATGAAAAACTAGAAATTAATTCAATAAACGATTTAATAACTTTAAATTGAAAGATAAAATTAAGAACAAAATAAAATTATTTAGAAATAAGTATTAAATGAAAGAAGAAAAAAATAAAACGTAAATAATATAATAGTAAAATAAAATAGATAAAATACTTAATTAATGCACGTATGAGGTGGCGTACCTGAAATAAAAAAAAACAAGTATGAGCAATCAAGTTTACCAAAAGCAGTTTTATATTAAAGAAAGTCATGAAAAGGTGATATCCATAAACAAAATACTTATTATCCTTTTAATTAACAAAATTATACTGATAACTCTTTATGTCAAAATATTGATTAAAAAAAAAATATAATTGACACAACTTTAAATTTTCCATAATTGACTAAAAGTTATATTCTCAATTCTGTAGGCACTGACCGCAATGCCCAAACATCGATCGATATATAAAAAGCCATTACTAGCACACTGACAGCAATGTCACTAGCCCACACCAACCATGGTGCGGCGACTCTGGGAATAATCCCAAAATAAACGCATACACTGACCGCAATGTACTACGCCAGAACAAACAATCTAACTCACTTTACTTTTGATTACACCTCGTAGAGGAAAACAAAATATAAGTAAATAGTCAAATTCAAAAAAGTTTTAATTATTCAATATAACCCCGTTAATTTAGGATATAACGTTTTCTCAATACTGACAAAATATCTTTACGTCAGAATTGACAAATTAACTATAAAAGGTTGATGGATAATAATTCGGTAATATAATTTGCAAAATAACTTGATTTCAAATTAAAACAAAACTAATTGATAAAACATAATTACTCAGTGAGAAAAACTCACCCTGTTCAGCAAACAGCTACTCACAAAAATTATAATTATTCACTAGTTTTTTTTTTATTAATATTGGAATGATCTTTAATTTTGTTCCGCAAAGCAACTAACTCAAATTTAAAATGATCTGTATTTTATGTCTGGTTGATATTTAGTTCCAATATTCATAATCCGATACCTCCGTATCTTAATAGTGTTAACATAAACATAGTCTGTGGCTGTTTTATAAGACAAATATTTCGTGCGTTTAAAAACCGGGTGTTTCGTAAAATAAAACTTAATAAATTTGTAAAGAAAATAAAATTATTCTTACAAAATGTTGGATCATTAGTTGTTAAACTTCTCCGTAAGCCGTATAGTAACGAGTTCAAATTTTTGAGAGGATGTGTTGGTTCTTATACAAAAATAATATAATATATACGTGTATTTTTTAAGCTTATTGAAATAATAACATCCAGTTAAGTTTAGTCATGTAATAGCACTCGACTAAGAAACATAATTGCGGCTCTTTTAATAAATAAACTAGAAAGGATATTAACTGTGTATTTATTTAGGTCTTCTGTGAAAATAATGCAGAAACAACAATTAAGGAATTTAATCACTGACGCTTCAAGTAAAATATGGAGAAACGATTTGATTTCGAAAATATTCTTTTGATGAGTTGATTAAGAATAAGTATGCATCATACATTAAATAAATTGTGAAGAATACGAATGAAGTAGCAAGTGTGGTAAATAGACTGCGATAAATAGGCCCTATAAGAATGCACAATATAAAACTGTAAAAAGAAGCAATACCTAAAATGTTTTCATAGAGAAAAAGCAGAGTATCCATTTGAAAGTATATATAATGAAAAGCGAGTGTTTTTTGATTACTTTAATTAATAATTTAAATTAATTTATGCCTATTTAAAAATTATCCTATAGTAAGCTTAATTTTCTAACAAAAATACAAAAATTTATATCTGACAGGCTACTGTAAATAAGTCAGGCGGGACCACCGAGATAGAATAAAGTAGAGATGACGAACCCCTTTTTGGGATATGACAAATGGACGCACCTAGCGATACCAAGAGTGATGGAAAAGTGTAATCAAAATGGAGAATTAAGTAGAACTTTAATTTATTTGACGTCAATAATTTTATATTTGAAGATTTACGAAATAAACATTTTTTTATCACTTAAATGAAGCTATCTAAAAAAATTGCATTTATTCTCGCTAAAACTGACTAGCTGCTCTCACGGTTCGTAGATTAAAACGATATGGCCTTATTTTTGTTGCTAAGGCCGGAGTGTGGCATCACTAAAGGAAAATGTGAGTTAACAGAAAATATTCTACTTGAGTTCGTAAATTTGGTTTTTTAAAAATATAATATTTTATTGTTATTTAGTTGTGTTCATATTTTCATTTATGAACTATGTTTAATCGAATTAAATTACGGGTTTTGAGCTTACATTAAATTGTAATTAGATGAAATAAAATGAATTCTATGAATTTTGAATTGATCTTTACGAAAAAAGGCAAAACAAAATGTAGCTGTTTTTCGAAAGTGCCGAAATTTTGGATTTTGTCAATTTTTCAATTTTGAGCAGGCGCATGTCGGAAATAAATCAATATTTTCAAAACGCAGTTTACTACATTTGAAATCTTAGGAAAAATGCTAATTTTCATTTTTCCTGAGAAACTAAGATCCGATGCACCGTTCTGGCAGTATGGACGATTGAAATTTCTTTACTATTTTGAGGCGGCGAAGGTCAAAAAATTGAATTTGTTAAATGTTCAAACACTAAATTCTTCATAACTTTGGTAAAAATTAAGATATTTAAAAAATCTAAAATTTGTTTTGAACATAAGGGATGTGTCTATTGATTCCGAGAAGAAGGCAAGATAAATCCCAAAATTGGGCATATGGCGGAAGGGCAAAATGTACTCCGGGCCTAATTTCATTGTTTGCCTATAACGGCCAAACTATTTGAATTTTTTTAATGCCACTAACAGAGCTTACTCTTGAATGTAAAGTCTTTTATGTGTGTATGAATTTAACCAAAATCGGACTATAATTGGCCAAGATATCAAACAATTAAACACATTTTTTTTCTCTAAAAAAACTAAAAATTTTTTCGAAAGTTTGAAGTGGCACAAAAATGCCAAAACTGCACCCAATGGCGCAAAACATTTTTTTAAGTACTTTATTGTGTCTAAAATACGATTACATTACGGAAAATTCTGCAAAAATATGTTATCTATTTTTTTGACCACAGTTCATTGAGTGGCGACCAAAAAACACGGTTTTTGAGAAAAGTTGTCTAAAATTGACGATTTTCAGTTTTTTGGTCGGAAAATTAAGGAAATCCAAATTTTATGTCTTTCAAATATGTATACAAAGTTTAAAGTGTGTATGTTTCTTCTAAGTTGTAGAATTCTCCCGACAAAAGTCCCATTACACGCGCTCCGCGGGATCCAAATCTCCTACGAATTCCCGAAAAATTATGACAGATTTCGCCGCGGGACTTATTTTATTTGAGAGCCAACAAAAAAATACGCAAATTCTCTTATGGACATATATGTCTAACATTTATAATTTCGCCACAAATTCATCGCAAATTTCATGTTCATGGTTCTGATCAAAGAAACGAAAAAACAACTTTTTGGTAAAAGCACTTCTGGCGACGAGAAATTCGCCATTAAACCTACATATGCAATGAATTTATGAACCATTTTTGCCTCCTCTTTCGATTGGTGCATTTATTTTTACTATTGGAATTCCGGAAAACCCGGTTTTTCCTAATTTAAAAAAAATTGAACAACAGCTACATCTTTTTTTGAATTTTTTCGGTAAGATCACATCAAAATACATAAGTCCACTTTGTTTCATCCAATTACAAATTAATGTAAGCTCAAAGAGGCTTTTTTTAGTTATTTAATTGAACTATGTTCTAGTGTTAGAGTTTTTATATTATCGATAGTTGGATTATAGGAATATAAGCTACAAAACAGCAAGAAAAAATAATGGTAATGATTTCCATAAAATTTTAAATGAATTACTTATTATTTAAACTATAAAGAGAAATATTAGAGATCTGACAACATAGGAAGAGCGTACTACGAGAAAAATGTTGCGGACAAATTCAATGCAAACAAGACGTATCCGATATCATTGGTTCCACTAGCTCGAGTTTGACATATGACGTAAATATGTAATGCAAAGTACGGACATTTTATAGTATCACAATGGGCGCGAATCATTGGGATCAACCTTATTATAAAAAAAATGTATTGAAACAAATTTGGTAATTTATAACAAATATTAAATATCAAACTAAACTTTTAATTCCTACACCTTATATTATATTTATTAATTGAGTACCGATACTTAGGGGTGTGAATCCTTGGGTGATTTTAAGAAGAAAAGTTAATATCAACATATGTCGTAAATCTCTTAATTTTTAAGCTACAGGGTGTTACAGTTTTAAGAAAAAAATATATTTTTTTTCATAATTTTCTTATCACTGCAGATATTTCTATGAAATTTTGAGAAAACACCTTTTAATCATTAAGGAGCATTTTTTGACGTATAAGATTTTTTTAAATTTTTACCAGTGACTTCCGTACGGGGTTTGAACTGAAAATTTTTGAAGAAAAAAATGGTACGCCACTGCTTTTTCTAAAATCCGAAATTATTTTTAAAATATTCATTTATTTTTGAGCAAATTTAGCCCATAGACTTGCTTTCGTACGATGCACTGTGTTAGCGTAAAAAAATAAAAACCAAAATTTTTTTTTTCTTAAGCTGCTTTTGATTTTTAGTTGAAATTTGGTAAGCACCCACCATGCGTGAAAACACTTATTTTGGGGCAAAAATTAATTTTCTGCTTCTACCAGTGACGGCCACGTAGGCATCATATTGAATGTTTGGATAGAAAAAAAACGTACACCTCTGATTTTTTTAAATTCTATGTATTTTAAAAATCGGGATTTATTTATAGTAAAATGAAAATTAAAAATCTTGAATCTAAAACGAAATTACAAGAGAATACAAACAAAATAAAGAACCCAAATTATATACAGTAATTGTTGGAAGTGTCCTCCACCCACACGTATGCAAGCATCTCTCTTCTTATAGACTGACGCACATTTTCAAAGATTCCTGGGGTGTTTCTTATGGTTTGGCAGCAGACTGTTATACGATTTCGTAACTCTTCTTCGGTTTGAATCGGCACTGCGCACACTAAGCTTTTCAGATGCCCCCAGAAAAAGAAGTCTAAACTATTAAGGTCGGGAGATCTAGGCGGCCATGACTGCGTTCCTCCGCGACCTATCCACCGATTGCGATTTAAAAATTCACGCACTCGTAAGCTAAAATGTGGAGGCGCGCCATCTTGCATTAGCCACATCTGGTTTCTTAATAAAAGAGGCAGATCATCTTTAAGGAATTGTAAATATGATTGTCCATCAAGTCTTCTTGGGAGAAAAAATGGGCCTATCAAATAATCATCAATAATGCCAGCCCAAACATTTAATGAGAACTGTTCTTGATGATTTGACTCAACAATTGCATAAGGTTTTTCATCCGCCCATTAATGATTATTATGGAAATTTATTATTGAGTTTCGAGAAAAATTAGCTTCATCGGTAAAAAGAATGGATTTTCCAGCAGGTTTTGAAGAAACCACTCACAGAAATTAATGCGCAACGGGAAATCTCTAGGGAGTAATGCCTGGACTCTTTGAATGTGATATGGGTATAACAAATTTTCGATGAGAATTTTCCAAACAAGTACATGTGAAACATTAAATGTTGACGCGATTCTCCTCGTGCTAGTTTCGGGGTTCTCCTCAATTTCATGTAAAACTCCTTCTTCAAGTTCTGGTGTTCTTACTGTTTGATGAACTCCTTTAGCCCTGTGGTCTACTTTAAAGTTCCGGTCTCGTGAAGACGTCTACGAATCCTAGAAAATGTTCTCGGATCGGGTAGTACGCGATTTGGATACCGCTCTTGGTATACCCGTCTGATCTCGTATGCATTTCCGTCTGCAAGCCCATAACTAAAATGCATGTCAGCTAATTCACTGTTCGTAAAATTTACCATTTTTTTTCAGATTTTAACTCTTTCTCTAATAATAATTATTTAATAATGTAAAATCAATGTCAACTTTATTGTCTTTATGAAAAGAAACGTCAAAAATGATGACGCTTTACCCAGCCTATTAATGTTTATTTCATTTGCTTTAAGAGGGCAATAATGCGCTTACCATTTTTTTATATTCAAAACGTAGAAAATTAATTTTTACCCCAAAAAAATGTTTCCACGCATGGTGGGTGCCTACCAGATTTCAACAAAATATCAAAAGCAGTAGGTATCAATGAATTTAAGGAAAAAATTTGACCAACCACTACAATGGTTTTTATTTTTTTACGCGAAAACGGTGCATCCTACGAAAGTAAGTCTATGAACCAAGTTGGCTTCAAAATAAATGGTGATTTCAAAAATAATTTTGGTTTTCAGAAAAAGCAGTTGCGTACCATTTTTTTCTTCACTGGTAAAAATTTAAAAAAATCTTATACGTCAAAAAATGCTCCATAACTATTAAAACGTTTGTACAAAATTTCATAGAAATATCTGGAGTGATAAAAAAATTATGATAAAAAAGTAATTTTTTTCTTAAAACTGTAACACCCTGTAGCTCAAAAATTAAGTGAGTTACGACATATGTTGATATTAATTTTTCTTCTTATAATCACCTGAGGATTCACACCCTTAAGTATCGGCACTCAATAAATAAACACCCTGTATACTTAATGTTATTATTGAGACTTTGTGATATACATACATTTCATATACTCGTTTTGTTATTTTTATTAAAATTATACAATTAAATAACATATAGTGAGCCAAACCTAATTTAGTTATAAACCACTTGCGAGATGAACTAGCTGCTTCCAGCAATGCCGTAATGACTCTTTGACAATTAAACATTAATGAGTAACTAGACCTACATTATAACCAATATCAGTAACATCAGTGATTAAGATACCTAGGGCATTAGGCACGTGCTCAATAATATGCAGATTGCAGACTGATTGATCACTATTTGTAAGTTAATTTACTGGATGTTCAATATTCCAACTACGAATTGGTTCCAGATATATAGTTATAAAACTAAAACCATTCCTATTAAATATTTCTTACCGGATGTTTTCCAGAAGTCGTAAAAAGGGATATTATTGAAACTATTTTAAATAAAACATGGATATACAGGGTGTCCCGAAATTAGACGGTCATATTTTAACAGCGTAATCTATATCCTAAAATAGGAATAAAAATTCATATAAACATAGGTCCAAAAACGTTTCATTTTTGAGATACAGGGTGTTACTAGTGAAGTCCTGATGGCACATTTTTGTATATATTTTCTAAAATTTCTATAGTCACCGGGTTACCAAAGTAAAAAAAAAAAATAAAATTTCTGATTTCACAGGCCTACTATTTATTGTTTACAATTTCGAACAACTTATGAAATTTTCAAATGCTTTTTTCTTGAAAATGGTGCGTCATAGCGGGATGCAACAAAAGTACCTTTATTATAAAAAAAAACATTGGTTTATTATAAAAAAAAACATTGGTTTTTCAAATTTTAAAGTCAAAAATGTTAAAAACTGCAAACAAAAAAAATAGGGCAATTTTACCCTAAGCCCCCCTTTAATTTACCCACCTATGAAGATGATCAAAAACTGAGGTTTAGTTTACTAAATAGAGCATAAAAAGTTTAGCATTTGTACCAAATTTCACTTGGTTATCTTTAAACGTTTAGAAAATATTTACAAAAAATCTGATGTGTCCAACACATGACTTTCCTATCTAGTTATTATAGGCTTTTTCCGGTTATTTTGTACAATCTATTGCAGCACCTCTATAAATGTTTAAAAGATAAACTAAATATATATATATATATATTTTCCACATTTCCACATTTTTCTATAGATATTCATTGAAAACGAAAATACTGAAAAATTTAAATTTAGCGCTTTTTCTCCAATTTTTCCATTACGGTCCATTTTAGAAAAATCATGTATAAACAAAAATTATAGAGATCGATATCGCAAACAACTTTTAGTTTGACAATTTTCTTAAAAATCAGAATTTTGCACATTTTGTCAAATTTCTCGAATACGGACCATTTTAGGAAAATTTTGTATAAAACAAATAATATTGATAATAATATTGTAAGTAACTTTTATTTAAAGAATTTTCTTTTCCAAACGTAAATAACAGATATATTTCATAAAATATAAAAATGACCACCCATAAAGTACTTCCCCAGATGTTCCGACTCTGCCCAAAATCTAATCAGTTCATTGAACGCCGGAATATTGCTTAAGTTTAAAATTTTGTGTTTTTCTTTGTATCGGTTCATGAGTTATGGTGGATACAAAAACACACACACACACACACGCACGCACGCACAAAGACACACAGAGAGAGAGAGAGAGAGACATCATCGCGAAAATAGTCAAAACGGATTCTGGGGACCCCAAAACGTGAAAATCCGTCTAAAACTGGAGGTCGAAAAAATCATGATTCCTATACTTTCTTTATATCTGTATACAGATAGGACAGTAAAAAGTGTCATCAGGACTTCACTTTTAGCACTCTGTATCTCGGAAAAGAAACGTTTTCGGACCTATGTTTACATGAACTTTTACTCCTATTTTAGGATGTAGATTATGCTGTTAAAATATGACCGTCTAATTTCGGGACACCCTGTATAGACACCTGTGATAATTATTTCAGATGAAGCAAAAATATTCTAAATATTACTGAATGTTATACTCAGATTTAAAATGCTTTCTGATCATTAGTTTGTGTTGTAGGGACAGGCCCATGACACTCCCTGTGCGGGAAAAAGACGCGCAGTTTTTACTGCGCTGACGTTTTCGGGATATAACCTATCACTTATCATAAATCCGGTTAAAAACTCGCTACCATGCGCAGGCAACCCATATTTCGTACACAAATATGAACTTTTGTTTACATTTTATCGAAGTAGTTTTTGTAATACATTTACAGCTTAAAAACGGAAATTTTTTTATTTTGATAGTGGATTTAGATCAAAAATACCCCAAATACACTTCAGTGTGTGTTTTATCCTTATTATTGCTCGTTTTATTTGAGGACATTGGAATAAATAGAGTACTAAAAGTAATCAAGCTAAAAAGGTGTGTTATAAAAAGAAAATACATTGCCTTCGACTGATTTATGTTTAATATGTTTTCGTGAAGAATTTCCAACATGCTAGTTACTTGAATGGTTGTAAATTGTACGTGTATAAGTGATAAAAACATCTAGTGCTTTGTGTTTTCTTTTTTTTTTGTTGGTGTCCCAGCCCAGCATTCCTAGCCAGCAGTAGTAGCAAAAACATTAACATTGTGTACATTCAACCCATTTACATGTACATGATTTATCAGCTAAAAGCAGAATACAATATTTCTCTGCAAAATGTAAACAACGCTACAAGGAATATTGCTCATAAGTATTTGTATTAATAAACCTGTTGCTACTCCAAAAAATATATTATTTATTGATTATCAGGTATCAGAAATATATGTACCTATAGAAATTTGTTGAAATGTTCTATTGCTCTTAATCTTTTTAATGGGTTCTTATTATAGTTGTAAATAAAAATCAACACTTTTTATCCGTCTATTTAATACTTACAAACGTATGCATATTTTAAGTTGTAAGGGTCCATAGCCTCTTAATGTTTTACATTAGAAAAAAGACCTGTGATGTCACTTGAAATCGTAAATATGAGGTAAAGGATTTGGGAGTTGTCTTTCAGTCTAATTTGAAGTTCAATAACCATTTTTTACACATAACTATAAAAGCATTAGGTTTTTAAATCAGAAATACAAAAAAATTTAGGATTACCACCAAAATCAGATTATATAATGCCTTAGTAAGACTCCATCTTGAGTATGTTTCACAAATATGGATGTCCTTGGAAGCCACACAAATTGATCATATTGAAAAAGTACAAAAAATATTTTTACGGTACCTTTATGTCATAAAAAATACTTGTACCCTTATACCTAAGATCTCGTATAAAACTATGCTCAATAGTTTTAAGATTAAATCTCTTTTACAAAGAAGAAAGCAACAGGCTGTGATATATTTTGTACTATGTTTTAAGTACAAAGATTGTGAATTGATTGACTATATAAACGTTAATGCAGCAAAGATTAATCTAAGAAACCCAAGTAACAAAAAATGATTTGATTTAGATCCAAGTAGTATATCTCCTTTTAACAAGATGATGGCTGTTACCAATGAGTTTCTTAGCGAGATCCAAATAGATATCTTTAATGTTAGCCTAAGAAAGTTGAGGACTGTACTAAATTAAGTTCACTAGATATAAAGGTTTGTTTTGTTTTTGGTCTTAAATTTCTTGTTACTTAACTCTACATGTAACTACTATTAATTTTTTTATAGTATCCAATAAATAAATTATACCTTATGGCTGCTTTCAAATAATTCTGTGTGTAGTCACTTAGTTTAAAGTCAATTTTAAATTAGTAGTTTTACAAGAATGTCAAATAGTAATATGTATTGTGTCTATGAATTTGCTGTGTGTAGTAAATGGCCAATATACATAACTTTGATATTTTTATCACAAGTGTAAAAACTACGAAAACCATATACATATAGTTCCCATTTTAAAATAAATTCAAATTAATTCATAATAAAAAATAACGATTTTAGTCTGCCATACTTGAACTCATTCACAAAAACAAGTCACTGAGTATATATTTGTAAAAAAAACTACACTAAATATGTCTCCGTTACAAATTTTTAAATTTAAAACTACATACTTTCCTATAGATTTTGCAGTACCTAAATAACGTATAGAATAAATTTTTACAATATACTAGAAAAGTTTTAGATTAGAGTAATTCTTAAGAAATAAAGCAGTACCTCTATTTTGTTACTCTAACCTTGTGTGTTATATATTTCTCTTGAAAAAAACGTTATGTTTTGAACTAAAATTAATTAAACTTTTCACCAAAAAGTAATATTTCACATATATAAAAAAATTTAAAACGGTTCTGTCCTTCTTACATTTGCGAAGACTGCCCTGATATCTAATCTATTTTCTTCTTCAAAGTAATTAAGTTGTTCAACCGTTGTCTATAAAGGTATCTCACATCTCCCTCATACACACGAATTTGAAAAGCAGCAGAACAAAAATTCAACTAACCAGGTATACCAAGTCCATGTAAAGAAAACTTTTCATATCCCGAAAACGTCAAGTGTCAACTAAAATTTCTACTTTTAAAGATCAAACGTGCCGCCTCAGAGTGCCAATACTGATTGGTATATATACTGGGGTAGGAATTATAAATCTACGCTTATTATTTGTATTTATATATATTTTTTTTTCTTTCTTTGTATTAGGTACTTAGTTTGGCCAATAAAAGCATTTATTATTATTATTATTATTATTATTATTATTATAATTGAACATGTTATATTTTTAAACCGATAGATTAGGTGTAGTATTCTTATTTAATCTACGGCAGTATGATCCGTTTGAAATCTCACGTGGAGAAACGCCGAATACTAATTATGATCATAATAAAAAAATGCATCAACAGCTGTTTTTCGTGTTTTCTCAGAAGTTTTCGATACCGTCTCACATGTGATTTATCAAAATGGCAAACGAGAAGAGATCTAGAAGGTACTTCTACTACTGATTAAGCTGAAAAATAATTTTCTCCACGGCCACTACAGAAGGTAGTTCTTTCGAAACCACTTATAATTTCATTTTCGTTTTTGAGGTTGTAAGAAAATTCTAAAACACTTGCCTCTTGTGTATGGGAGAGTGTCTTACCTTAAGAAGGTTCATTTTTAATTTTCTGTATAGACGTTTTAAAAATAAATAAATTTATTCATGTCGCAAGTACTAAATGGTATTTTTACTATTCAAAGGAATAATTTGCTCTAAAATATTTTTGAGATTTCAATAATAAAATATATTGTAAAATGTCCTCAGCTACATGTTGAAAGAGATGAAGTCTACATAAAAAGGGCGTTCGGATCCACCCACGATGGTTTTGGCAATTTTCTCAAAACATCTCTTTTGGTTATTTCGTAAACCTGCTCATTCTTCACAAATTTGTTACTGTCCATAATTTTTTTAGGTAAACAACATCAAAACCGTCTTTTAAAATAAGAAGTCTCCTTCCAATATTATTTAATTTTCCATAGTTATTTCTTCATCTTTAACTAGTTTTTCTAAGTAATCGTCATCGGCGTCGTCGTCACTAAAGTTCTGCACAGGTCGTATTTCTACATCATTGTCTGAGCTATCATCAAAAACTTGTCTTGTCACTTTTCGTACTTAAGGTTTAAATTTTTTTGCTTGTCTCTCCAAAAATGCCAGTTCAATCTCATTTTTTGCGGAAGTTTCCGTTAAGAACCTGGATTTGCTTTTCTTTCGGTCTCCTTTTGCCTTCCTAGATACAGCCTTTGGATAGAGGATCTTATCATCTCTAGGTTCAGTATGTTTTGATGCGATGATCTAGGCTTGTCAAGATTTCCAATTGGTTTTGTTATACCCTCAGCTGGATCGGCTGGGTCTGTGACAAAACTGCTTAATAATTCGTCATCGCCAAAAATTTCTGTCCCCTAGGACAACCGTAAACCCCTTCTTGATGTTTTGCTGTGTGAACGGGTGTGCTTTTCCAATGATTTCGGTAATTTGGTGAAGACTTATTGGTTTTTCCAAATTTTAAAGCATCAATTCATTAGCAGCTTGATTATAAAAGGTCTTATAAGCACCAAACACAGTCCTGTCCAAAGGCTTAAATTTGTGGGACGTGTGCGGTGGAAATGTGGGCCATATAAAAACATTCGCCTTGGCTCATTTAATCACCGGAAGAGAATTATGTCTCTCATTGTTATCATAAACAAGAAGAACGGGATTATCATTTAGTGGTTTCACTTAGGCGATGAAATGCTTCATAAAGTGTAAGAATTTTTCTTCGTTGGATCACTCTAAAGGATTAGATGATCCAATGTTACCTGAAGGCGTACCGTTTAACTTGTGCTATTTGAAATACACTCTAGGAAAAACAAGGTTTGGGTGAACGTGGTTCCCTATAGAACTGATACTAGATACGATAGTAGTAATGTTGATTCCACGTTTACCTGACGTCATAGAGCCTACTTGTTTCACCCTCTTAGCAGCAACAATTCGATGTGGAACGTAAACCATACTGTTGCCAGTTTTGTCGACATTATTTTTTGTGGCAGTTACGAGAGTGGATATGGTCTAATTCTAGAAAGAGTTGCTATTAACCGGTTGTTGGGTGCCATTGTTAGAATAACAAAATTAATTAAATTCAAATCACTTGTTTTTAACTACCTTTAATTTAAATCGAATTATTAAAATATTTGTTTTATAAAACCATTCATCATCCACAATTACTAAATATTTCTCAGGGGTAGGTCCGACTCTGTGGTTGCAGAGTTTTATTTGTTTCACGCCAGACGGCGCTGCGATACGAGCTCGTCCGATTTTACCAATATGGTCACTTGTTATTTATGCTTGTGTAAAGTTTAAACCAAAATAAAAGCGAATATAAGTGCAAACAAAGAACATTTATTTATAAGGAAGAAACAAACGCAATCTAGCAAGTTCTGCCAAAACACAAGGAACAATTAAATATTAAAGTGTATTAAAAAATAATTTACGAGGCATGGAAATTTGAGGTTATACCAGATAAGTACATTTTTATATTTTGTTTGTACCTGACAATGAAATATTTTATAAGATTCTTCCAAGAAATCATTAGGTTTCATTCGCAAAGTTCGTCGTAATAGCTAGTTGATTCACTGTTAATATTTAGATTATAAATTATTCATTTTAATTACTTTTAGCTGCGAGACGAAACCATATGATTCCTTTTCTATTTAAATTAAAATTCCGAATGACATATACATTTCTTACTTGAGCTGTCTATTTCGTTCAATTTGATTTTAACAAAATCTAAATTGCTCAAATAAGGAGATATTTATTTGTCGTTCAAGTTAAATGTTAAAATTCATATTGTTAATATTTTGCAAAATATTTAAGTTTTTGTTACCTGAGATCTCATTTTTAATGATTTAGCGCAAGAATATCACTTTTATGCACAGCTTGGAGAATCCTATGTCCAGTCTTGTAGAAATGTGTGCCATTTCTGGTTCAAAGCACCACAGCAACGTTTGTGAAGGAAAAACTAGACTCTGTGATGTGATTTTACAACGAAAATCACTTGTAGAATGGAAACTAGGTAATTTTCTACCCAATTTTCAGCAGAGATTTTTTCAAAATTCTGATTTTTTCCTTTCTTCCACCACACTGTCCCAATTGTTCAAACAATTTCCATGGAAACCAAACCGAAAACTCTCACATATTCCCTAATCAAGTCACTTTTGTCAGGTAAGTTGATGTCTTAATTTTAATAATTAAAATGTCAGGTTATATACAGGGGGAAACAAAAGTATTGTCTTTTTCTTGGCTTTCACTAATAAAAGTGTTTCTTGTTTTGTTATCACTTTTTTAAATGTAAATGAATCATTTAAACACTTATTCTACTTCTTAAAACTATTTACAAGTATTTACAAACTCAATAAAATATGTGTTTTGTTGTCAGGCATAAAGTTTCTTAATTTTCTCTTATTAAGTTGAGTTTATTAGTTTAATTTGTTTATTGATCGTTAACCTACATGCTTCTATCTATTTATCATTTTCTTCCTAATTATTTAATGTTATAAACTTTATTCTTTGTAGATTTCCTGCACTTATTTGGAGAAAACTGTTTCCTGTGGATTTTTTTAACGGCTTGACTGATACTATGATACTACCAGTGAGATCAGTCTTATTTGTATGCAATATTCTCAAGGACTCATTTACAGGTTGCAAATTATTGTTTTATTTGTACTTCACAAACCTGTTAAAGCAAAATTGTAAGTATTACGTTATTAGTAAAAATTTTTGTATGTATTATTAATTTATTCATAATTATTCTCATTATTTGAGACTTATTTCGTCTTTTCTTCTGGTCAAACTAATTCATTTGACTAAAAATGATGCACATTATTTATTAATTATTGTTACTTTGCGGTTTGATATACCAGGTGATTCATAACTTCAATTATTTCTTAATTATACATGATTTTGCGTTAATTTTCTTTAATTTCAACTTATACATTTTATTGACCGTTACAATATATCACTCGCCGAGAACGTGTATTTGTCTCGTAATTTTTTTAGTTTATCAAAGAATTCGGACACATTTTTTTTTGTTGAAACTCGTTGAACGTGGCAAACTGGTAGCTTCTTCTTTCGCAGTGAGAGCTTTTCATGATACTTCATGAACCAGCGAAGCCACCTCTTTACCGGTTTTTTTCTCGTTCTTACGTATTTCTGGCATGTTCTTGTTATTATTCCTTTTGGCCAATTTACGACTGTCTTGTTTTGTTAAAAGCCATAATAAAGTCGAGATGAAAATAACAAATAGTCCTCAAGCTGCTTCTCTTCTTCCTCCGTGAATATTTGTTTTACAGCATTGGTATCTGAGTATTTAAAGTCGAGTTTGCCAGATTCGCGGTGAAGGCGTACTAAAGTTGACTTACATTGTAAACCCGTGCTGCATCTCTCATACTTGCACTATGCTGAAGCACGTCTTTAACAGTTAGCTTGAGATTATAAATAATAGCAGGATTTATCTTTTTGCCAGCTTTACTCCGTGGCATCTTACTAAATCTGTAAAAAATTTAAAGTTAGCTAAAAATCAACCTAAAAACATCTCTGATTTCAATTTTTTACAATAAAAAAAACTGCATGTCCCAATTTTTATGCAATTTGCTGTCTCAAGGTATACGTTATGTATATTTGCTGACTGCGGCTGGAAAAATTTTGTAGGAAGAGAAGATATTAATATACACTTACATTTTACGACTTTATTGAAACTCCAAAACAGGATCCAAACACACACAGTTGTGAAAAAGCAAAAGTAAAATTGGCGAGCACAAAAACAAAAATACCTTACAGAGCACGTGTGCGGTTTCGGATTTTAAATAACACTGGAAAGGTCAATCGTCTGCACAGCACTATTGCCCTGTTTGATCGTTTGTGCTAAAAGTTGAGATATATTGGCTGTGACTCTTCTGTCCTGAGGAACATGCGTCCCAAGGTACGATAGTCTCCCCTATTTTACACGTATTTCATTCTAACTCTAGTAATGGAATGTTCATTATCTAATAGCTACTGGCCATTGGCTGTAAGTACCAAGCCAGCATAGATAGCCATGAATTTCATGATTGACGGTTCTACTCGACGTATTATTTATGTTTTCAAGTAAGTTGGTCTGGTGAAAAAGATTTGTCAACATCGCATATTTATAGAAATATATTATTAGGCAGTCTACCAATTCTTTAGCGAGGTTTTTCTCGTTTACCGTGAATTAAATATTTAGCTGTCTAATTAGGGTCGTAGCAGGTACTTAGGATAATCCGATTAAATAATAATCATAAGAATTTGTTTGGAAATTGGAATCTTGAATTTTTGGGGGTGAGGCAGTGCATCGAGGCAAGAAATTTCACATTCTTTTCATACATAGCTCCCTTGATTTTTCCTAGCACATAAAATATTTTGCTAAAATTTTAAATTAAAATATTCTAAAAAGTATTCTTTGTTATTTTTTTAATATGGATGTACTTAAAAAAATGTGCTCTTTCATAATACTTTACAATAAATGCAGGGTACCATCGAACATTTTGAGATAAGGGTAGGTTGATGCAAAGGGTGATAAAAAATATGTGAAAGTACGATCCCTATGCACTGCTTCATATCTTAATAATTTAAAATTTAAGTTTAAACAGAAATAAACTAAACCGAAGGGCGGTAGGGGTAAATATTTTTGTTGAATAAACACATGTCCGAAATACAGGGAATTTTAACCAAAAGTTATAGCGTCTATTAAATATTTACAATGTTGATACTTGTTTTGAATAAAGCAACTAAAAATACAACTTTATTGTCTCTTTATATTTTTGCGAATCTCTTTTCGCTCTCTGATAAACAAATAATATCTAAACTTTTGCATGCACGTCTCTGAAGCAACTAAAAATACAACTCAAAACGAAAGGCGCTATACAACAAAAAAAAATAAAAGACAAAGAGTTGTATTTTATAACTTTTTATCAAAACCATTATAAAAATTTAAAAATATACATGGTGATATTTTTTTTTTTCAGCAGAAATCTAATAAAATAATATAATAACGCTGGATACACGCCAAAAGGGCCAAAAGATAATTTATTAAAATAGGTAACAACAAACTTTAAAAATTTCATTGAAATTAATTAAAATGTTTCGAGATATTCATTAAAATTTGAATTTTATTTAAAACTTTTATCTTAGAAACGAAGTGTTTTCGGACATACATTTTTGAAACAAAAATTGTATATTTTAATGTCCCCTACCACCCTAAAATAGTGTCGGCATATATATGTATATTGGGGTGCTCCATTTAAAACGAACATTTTTTTTTGTTTCGCTGACACATGAAAATTTTGTTCCTCTTATCGAAAAAAAAAACTTCCCTTAAAATTTGAGCCCGTAATTTTGATTTTACGTGGTTTCTTTCGATCGATGTATATTTCCCATTTAAATAACATATAAACCATGATTTTTAAAATTTAAATTAATATAGCCTCGTTTGATTTCATGGTAATCCATTGCGATTAGTCAGAATTTGTAGTATATATTAGTGACGCTTTGAAAGTGCCCACTAACATTTTTTTGTACGTGAACCCGTCTCATCGGTGTCGGCTTCCAATTTTTTCAAAAATTGTTATATCTTCGTTCTTATCAACAAAACAGTTGAAGTTATAAAAAAATTGTCAAAGAACAATTTGTAGGAAATTAAATTTTCTACAAAAATACCCCTGTATGGGTTTTCTGAGGTGCAAAAGGTTGCAAAAGGACACGAAATTAAATGTTGAAGGCAGAGCTGGGCAAGTACTCGAATACTTTTACTCGTATTTCGATTACGAGTAGAATAACTACTCGTAATTTTTACTTATAAGTATTTTTTATTTGAAGTACTTATTACTCGTACTTACAAGTAAATTTAACTCTACTCGTAGAATGTACTTGTAAAATACGAGTATTATTTTACGAGTAGTCGCCAGTCGCTACTATAGATCGCCAGTATGACGAATCACGACACGGAACGGGCTCGGTTGCGTTCGGGCTGCGGTCTCTGATTTGGGTTGGGAATATTGGGGAAAGCAATTTGTTGGGCGTTTTACGTTTCATTATTTTTGGTGTTTTGTGGTGGTGTGAATGTGTTTCCTACGAGAACGGTTAAATATTAAACGTCTATAGTCTCCATACACAATCTTCGTTAATTTAAATAAGGATAATTTCCTGACGTAGCAGAATTTTATATAAATAAAAAGTTACTTGGTTTACTAGGTCATTAATTTAATTTTTTATCGTAAGCACAGCACTACATATGTTTCGAAAAACTTTGTTTCCATCTTCGGGTGCAGTCAAAATTTAGTTTAAAAAAAACACATGGGGACGATTACAAACAGTTAAAAAAATTTAAAATAACAGAAATCCCATCTTTGTGTTTCAGCGTGTGAAGGTATATTCGAAATAATATTGATTTGGTTTAACACGATAACGATAAAGTAGGGAAACAAAAAGATAAGTTTTTACAAAGTTACCAGTTTTAAAAAACTGTATTTAATTGTTCACTGTCAAGTTGACCATGTTTGTTTTATTTATATTCTAAACAAAGTTTTGTATTTTATTTATTTTAGAATTGTTTTTTGTTTTTGTTTAGGTAAGTAAAGACTATTTTTATTTAAAAATTATAGTGGTTTTTATTTGTTTTTTCTATAGTTTATTTATTAGGTTAATTTTGTGAAACTACTCGTACTCTTTACTCGAATTTTCACGATTACTACTCGTATCCGTAAACTATCTCTATACAAGTACTTACGAACAAAATACTTATAAATACAATTTGTGAGTACTCGTACTCGTACAATTTACGAGTATTTTATTCAGTACTCGTGCCCAGCTCTGGTTGAAGGCAGAAAATTATTAACCGTGTCTAAAATAAAAGAATTGCAAAACATATCAAAGCGTATTATATATGAAAATGTTAATAAAACAGTAGATATTAGATATTAGATAATATTAGAACATGCGGCATATTTGTAGACGAAGTGCAAGGGTTTTTGGCAGCCTCTCCTGATGGTAATGTATAAGAAATAATATACATATACGTCATGTCATTTTATTAATCATATTAATTTTATTATTTTTTTATAGCTCTTTTAGGGGATAATGCCATTATTAAAACAAAATACCTTCATAGTGTTCACAAATCAAAAAAAAAAAACTTAGAAGAAAAATCTACAATGTGCTTGGAAATAAAAAATAATATGCTGTCGTTAAATCATAACTACTATTACCAAGTGAGAATTTTAAATCATTTGCCTGAATATTTTTCATCTTTCAATATTTTTATATTTGCACGGAAATAAAATTATTTAAATGTGTTTTTAGCGTTAAATAAAAATAATAGTAGCATTTTTTTTTCAATTCATAAAGTTTTTTTTTTTTAGATTCAAGGACAGCTTATTTGTAGAAAAGATATATGTTTTTTTATAGTATACATAAACGACGAACAACCCCTACATATAGAAGTCATTCTAAGAGACCAACATTTTTGGCAGAATAATGTTTTACCCAAATTACAAAATGTTTATAATCAGTATGTAATGCCAGAGATTGTGTACAGGAATATTCCAAAAACGACTGAAAGCCAGAGAGGCTATTTGAAAAGAATATTTTGTTATTTATTTACATATTTATTGAATTAAATAAAGCTTTTACTGGATACTTAGAAATTTTTCATTTTATCCTTCCTAATAAAAAACATTTTTGAAGAGTAAATGAAAGAGTCATTAGTGTTATTTTAACTGATTTTTTTTTGAAACCATGAACTGGAGCAAAAATATATCGGTGTCACTGATAGCCTAATAAATATATTATTACATTACTGGCCTTCAAAGTAGCATCACTTTATTGCATTGATGAATATTTATCTCATGATAGTTAACATATTGATTAACCAACTCATGCCCATTTTGCCGAATTCACACTTTATTTACAAAAAAAAACTCAGCATACATTTTTAACCAATTTTTTTACAAACTTTTGTTTTTCCTCGTATAAAGACATTTATTTTAAATATTGGTTAATTTAGATTTTAATTTTAGACAAAGCACCAAATTTTATTAAAAATTCGTCTTAATAAGAAAACGTTAAAAAATGAGTCTCCCTGTATATATAATTTATAGTTGTGTAAATTGTAAATAACCATAATAATATAGTTTTGTCTAAATTCAAGACAATTTTAAAATATGGCAACCCGGCGCCGAAGCTTTCGCTACTTTTGCTTAATCGGACATCTATTATTTAGGTCCTGAACTAAAAAGCAACATGGACGCAGTGACATTATCAATTTTAGATGAAATCGTATTTTGTACAGAACTTAAAAAGTACGCAACATTGATTATTAAAATTTGGCAAGAATATTCAAAAAAATATGCAGAATGTTATAAAGTTTTTTGAACTACATCTGTGACTATCACTTTTTTATATTTTTTAATAGTATTTAATAAATAGCAGGACAAATGAAAATGTCTCATTTCAATCATTAAACATTTTTCTATAAGCAAAGAATACCTACCCAAGAAGCGACACTAAATGGGCGATTCGTGGACAAAAAATTGCCAAGTTTTCTCAGTGTTTTAGAGGTAGTTTAACGTCAAATATAGTTGTCAGTTCATGTAGTGTATGACGTTTGGTATATTATTCTTAGCGTTTTGAGAAAATTTCAGTAGGTTTATTTAAAAGTAGTAATTATATATTAGATAGTTTAAAGGTTTTTATTAGAATGAAGAAAATACATTGCGTTGTTCGTGGTTGTGTTACAACTTCAGAACAGGGGCTAACAATGTTTAAATTCCAAGGAGATGCCATAAGGTATGTACTGAAATGTTACTGTTCAAATTTATTTAGAAAAATTAAGTATTACTAAATATAATTTTGTAGAGCTCAACTCTGGTTAAAAGCTTGTAATCGTGAAGATTTAAATTTCACAGTTCCTAGTGGCTTATCTTCATATAGAATATGTGAACAACATTTTAAAGAAAAATATTTTTCAAGCAGTACATCTTATAGAAGACGATTATTTGACAATGCTGTACCCACAGTATTCTCCAAATGCAAACGAAGCTATGATATTCTCACTATTGATCCTCCAAAAAAGGTAGTAATTGTTTCTGGTAAGTGTTTCAAACTAATATACATATAAAAATGTTAGTTTAACGGGGGTGGCGTTTGTTCAGTGATTTTAACCAGTGTTTAACATGAAGAAATAAATTATGGTATTTGAGTACAATTAAATATTACAAATTAAAAAAAAAACATTTAGCTAATACTATAGTCTTCGGTATACGAGGAGCCGAAGCAAAACGATTGCTTAGATTGGCGACATTTTGACAGGGTCGTATCCAGAATCAATTATTATAGCAAGAATTTTCCGTCATTTTAACTTTAGTATGTGTTTAATTCTCATGAACCAAACAACAAAAATTGATTGGGATTATACGTTTCCCAGTGTATTAAGTTCCCATTTACGTCAAGGTCGCTGCTACTTTGGTACATAGAAAAACTCATTCAGTTTCGCTTCTTGGGTATGTATTCTTTGCTATAAGCTGCCAAAGTTTCACTAAAATCCATCCAGTGAAAAATAAGTTCTGTAAAAAATCGTAAACCTATGTTTTGACCACGTAAAATACACTAAAATGGCGACCTTAAACTGCGATGAGCCAGCGGAAATCATTTTTCTTGGCACATCGCTACAGAATCGGCATGGTCAGTTTCGTTTGAATGATTCTGCCGTAACAATCTGTGTTATATTTTAACAGATATTTAGTGTACATATATGGTGTTTTAAAGCTTTAAATTTTTTAAATATCAAGTGCTGACACGGCTAAAGAAACTGCTAAGTTGTGTTTCAACACTCCACCTAAAAAAAGACAAAAACTGCATTTTAATATTATTAAAAAAAAAGAAATGTAATTATGAACAATTACAAAAATTAAATTGGAGCAAATCTTTTATTGTCAGTTGATGAAATCGTAAGAAAAGTTGGAAACATTAGTGAACTGTATCCCTCAAGTATTTAAGTGTGCAGCTATATGAAAACATAGACGGAACCATTTTTTTTTTCGGCTTTAAAATCATACCCCTCACGATAAAAATTTATTGATATGGTAGACGATTTTAATTTAAGCATTGTAAATGATTATCCCGAACTACCAAATTTCAAAAAGTAATAAAGAAATAGTAGTGTGGAGACGAGAGTATTTAATGAAAACTTATTTGCGAGCAAATTTGGCTTCGAATCCTACAAAAGAACATGAAAATTATTCTCTCTCTATAGGATTTAGGATTTAGTGGTTGCCGCATTATCAGAAATTTAACTTTTTTTGATATAACATCCAGATTATAAAAATCGCCATGCATTACCATTTCGATGACGATGGACGGGGTTTTCCGGATTTTCCTCATCTGTCACCCTGGAGCGTCAGAGCAAATAATAACAATAGCCATTCCTTTTACTACAAAGTCGCTCAGTCGGCTTCAGGAGATAAAATACACTCTTAAGAGGGTGAATTAGGGAGAGTATTATTCTTATTATTAATGTAGTAATTTCTGTTTTATTTAAATGGAAAAATTTAGCTTGTGTCAAATTTGTACCCTCTTATTGTGTTCCCGAAATTCGTAATTTTGTAATTTGATTAATTTTATATGCTTATTTAAGCAAGATTTAACGTTTTTTTTTTTGAAGAGATACACGAAAAACAATTATTACATGTTGTGGCTGGAAAGCTGGAAACATTTAAAACTTTAACATCAAAATTTTCCATTAAAAACAGAATTTATGTTTTTGCCTTATTCTGAAACTTGCTAAATTTGTTTTTTTTTGTTAAATATTTTATTGGACTATGTTTTGCAAAACAATTTACCCAATTTCAAAATCACATTTTTGGCACATTGTCGCCAAAAATAAAATAGGCAGTAGATTCTTCTGTTTTAACTAAAACAAAATAAATTCCCTTTTAGAAATAAAAAAAGATTAATAATATATCACATAGGTTTTGTTCCTAATATCTTGTGGGCTAGGGTGGGCCGAAAAATCCATTTTTCGAAAATTAAGATAACTTGCTAAAAATATGTGTACCTGTTACTAATGTATGACCAAAAAATTTCAACAAAAAATTTTAATGTTTAGCCGGGCCCCCGAGGCCCCCAAAAATTGTTTTTCTTTTTTTAATTTTGATGTTTGGTACTAAAAAATCAACTTACAAGTACTTTTAAATACACACGCCAAATTTTATCGTTCTAAAGTTATTTTTAGCCGGTCTTCAGGGTCTCTGAAAATTAATAATAAATTTTCCAAGTCCGGTCCTGTATACCTATCAATTGTATATCGATAAAGACAATCTAGATCTTACTAACACTACAAAAAAAGGGAATTACTTTCGAAACGTCTAAATACAAACTGCAGAAAATGCTGAAGAAATAACCAAAAGGGTTCCTATCGTGTTTAAAGAAACAGAATACATCTTTTGAAAATTTGGTTGGCCTTGGTTATGATGGAACAAATGTTAATACTGGATGGAAAGGCGGTATCATTCAAAAAATAGAAGTGTATATTGGCAAACCGGTTCATTGACGTATTTGTATGCTCCATACCAATGAACTACCACTAAGACACATACTACAAGAGTTGGATGGCAGTACCAAAGGGCCTTATTCTTTCTCGGTGCTTTTAGGAATTTTTCTTAAGGATTGCGAAAAAATGTCAGAGGTACAATTTGAACCTATTACTACACAACTTTCGGAACTTCCAGAGACAGATTTAAGCACGAACCAACAATTTTTATATCAAAGTTCAGCTATTAGTATTGGAATTATTCCGGATAACTTGGCAAATAAAAATCCGGGTAAACTGAGCCATGCTTGTTGGCTCACCACAGCTAATAGGCTTCTACGATTATATGTAGCAACTGACAATCTCTCTGATAATCTTAAATATATCACCACGACTATTTTAAGGATTTACGCCCCAATGTGCTTTCAAATTAAGACCAAACCAAAGCTACATTATGGGATAATTAACTTTTGGCACACAATTAAAGCATCTAGAGAGTTTCCAAATAATATATCAAAAAGGTTTTTGGAATAGTATTGTCAACTAATGCTTATTTTTCACACCCGGAAAATTTATTATTGGCAATATTTTATCCCCGTGATTTCGTAAGAGAATTGACAATTCGCAGGATATTAAAAGCTAGACAACAAACACATAAAGGTGTTCAATTTTTCAAGCTACTAAAATTAATTTTGAATCTAAAGATTAAATTAATTCTATTAAATAGCAAAAATGTACCATTACATTGGTAATGAAACTTTCAGATAATGTGAAATGAATCGAAAGTATTTAAAGTGTGTAAATTGAGTTTTATTAATAAAACTCTGTAAAAATTTGTCTAAGCGCTTTCGGCATATTAGGCCATCATCGGAGACTCTACAAAGAGAAAAAAACGGAGCTGTAACAATATAATCAACTCGTAACAATACTAAACAATGAATAAAAACTTGAACACTTACTCGTCAAAAACTATAGAAGAGACATGAAAAATGCATTAAGTTAAAAACGACAGCAACAGACTTGTCTCAAGTCACCACATAGCTTGTAGCTAGGATAATTGAATATAAAAGAACCACACCGATCATGTGGTTGAATTTTAACAAATGAAGTGGAGGTTCATCCAAAAAAGTAAAACTGAACACTACAAACCATTCAAAGGAAAAGATACTGCTTGTCTTCAACATGAAAACAGCCAGATTTTTCCAGTCGCTACCGTGAGGCGGAGGCAAGTTGGGACACAAAAAATAGTAGGTTCACGATATTTTTGAGAACGTGACCATCTTGACAGTTTCCAAAAAAGACTGAGTGACAATTGAAATTTGACAATGAAGTTTTCAAGAAAATTGCCAACTTGAGAAATTGAAATGAATTTCGTGAAAAATTGTCAAAAGTTGATATTCAAAATGATAAAAGTGGTTTGGTACCACTGATCTAGCAAGATCAAGTTATGGCGGGACTTTTAAATTATAAACAGCAAAAGATTACAATGATTAAATAGAATTATAAAATGTACAGTGAATGAAGGTGAAAAACATTTTTTTATAAAATTATTAGAAATTAAAAGGTGCCAGACTTAAAACAACAGAATTGAGCATGCCGACCCCAGTGAAACCAATCAGCAATCGCCGGAGAAGACAAGATCAACTCCGCTGCAAGAAGATTCATGGCGAAGCTGTCTAGGTAACTTCAGACCAGTCGTTGCCAGTCTCAAGTTAACTTTTTTTAGAGCACTTAGGAACATAAATCACAGCTTTTTTGCACTACTGTATCATATGTTTTTAAAAAACGATTTTTTTGCTGTTTTTGGCCCATCCTATTTTGGGCCTTTGTGTCGAAGAAGACGGGTGACTATCATGAGGAGATGGACAGTATATCGTATTACGGGTAGCCTGTCCTGATAAAGGGGTTCAAATTACCGAACTCCCCTAACCAGGTTGGCTAGTAATCTCAGGGATGGGTACTTGTAAATCGTCAGAAAGAAGAAAAAACTTGATTGAAAGAATGTGAACTAGGCTTATTATTTTTTATCGATTCTTGATGTCAAAAATTAAAATTATAAAATATAACCAACAAAACACGAAATGTCGACTCTCTAGAAACAAAGATTAAGTACAAGGCGTGTTTCTGCAAGTATTCCTACTTCTAAATTAAACCTCCTTATAATATATAACCCTCCAAGTGATTGGTTATAGGGCGATTTACATAGACTTACTCGTGGTAATTAAGTGAACTCAAATAAGCACGATGTCCAGTTAGGCAGCTCCCTCTTGATATCGGTAGGTAGAAGACTTCGTATTCGGTGGGGCTATCTAATTGTCTGAACTCTGTTGCTAGCACGAAAACGGTGAAGTGGAGAAGACCTAATCAATATGGAGAGGTGGAGAGAACTTGCACACAGTCTTTAGGAGTATTCCTCTAATAAAAGCGTTTACGTAGAATTGTAAATCTGAACAAACGAAGGAAGGTACGCACGAATGAAAGAAGCGAACCAAGGAGGTCTGAAAATCTTTGACGATTGTAATGATTATGTATACAGAAGGCTGTTGGGAATATAGGTAAGTGATATAATTATTCATTTTGAAAAACCCTTGATGGTATATGACCTCTTAGTTATTAATTTATTCACACTTTCAGCCCGATACTATATCCACCACTAGGTATATAAATCACAAAGATTACTAAACAATATATCGAACTAAAGGAATCTATGGTTTTTGCCCAAGAATAAATCCTAGAAAATTATAGCTGAAATTTTGGCACATGCCACAATCAGAATTCAAGCAATAACTGGGCCAGGAGGGAAGTTCCACAAAATGGCCAACAAAAGTCAATGTCTTAGCAAAAGGGTAATACAAAAGGGTAATAGGATAATTTCTGGTAAGACTGTGGTCAATATTCAGAAGAATCTGACAACTGAAGGAGTTAAAATAGACATGTAAACAATAAAAATAAAGCTTTTTAGTAATTAAATGAGCTAGAGTTATTGTTCAAAGTAGCGAAATATATTTATTTACATTATAAATTATTTATTAAAGGTATTAATTATTATTGAATATACTCCAGGTGAGATTATACTTTATTACAAAATATTATTTTATATTTTACTACAAAATATGTTTGTTAAAAAAGGATATTTTATGAATTTATTTAATGGATCCATTTTATTGATTTATATACATTTATATACCGCACACTCTTAAATCTAAAGGTAACTAAAGAGATCAGCACAGGTTATAGTAGAACAGGTATGTAATAGAGTAGTTTAGTAATTAGAGTAGCTTAAGGTAAGTTAGAATCAAATAAAAGTAGAATAGTGTACATAGTCAAGCGTAGAATAATTTAGGGTAGCATAGAATAGATTAGAAGTAGGACAATGTAAATAATTAAGCGTAGAATAGGATAGATTAGACTAAGTTAGGATAAGGTAGGATAGAAAATAGAATAATTAAGATTAGTTTAGAATAGTTTAAGATAGTTTATAATAGAATAACCTAGTTTAGAGTAGTGTAAGTTTAGAATAATTTACAATAAGGTAGGCTAGGAAATAGGATAGGTTAGAATAGTTTAGAGTAGTGTAAACTAGGGTAATTTAGACTAGTCTAGGTTAAGATAGAATAAAACCCGTAACAATCGTTTGAGAATTGATTTAGCAACAAAATTCCGAACATAGAAAAGCTGATAAAAGTTTTACTAACGCCACAAGAAAATCTGTAATTCAAGAATGGTTGCGTCTGAAAAGTATACCATTCGAAAATAACATGGTAAAAGCAGAACTTTTGAGGATAGTAAATGATAATTAAACCAAATATAATATCGATGAAATAGCTAAAGCATATGATATAATATTTATAATATTACATTTTCAAAAATAACATAAAATCCCGGTCATCCCTTATTGCGACTCTGGACAAGCAGCCTCCTATGACATATCACGTGCACTATGCATATTAATGTTTTGGAGCACTCCATTGCTTGGATAGACTAAGTTTAAATTAAATATTTCATTTTGTTCAAAGTTCCATTTTACTATATTCAACTTCTACTGTGTCTAATGCGGTAGAGAAAGTACAGTCTGTTACAGTCTGTTACTCACAATCCTCCTAAACCCGCCTATGGTTACTGTCAGTCAAGATGAATAATCATTCTAGAATGCAGTTGATCCCGATCTTCAAATTGCAATTTTTTGCGGATGCACTTACTTTGTTTCAGTATAAGAATTGGTAAGGTGTTCAGAATGTTTAGAACAGGTCTGGAGCGTAAGTTTTGGGTATAAATAGACTGTTTTGCCTTTGTAGAGGTACAATATAGTCAGATATTGTTGTGTTAAGATATATTGGCAAAGAAAATTATTATTTAAGGGTTTGAGATATACATTTGTGTTATATTCAGTATAAATAAAAAATAAAGTTATAAAATATATTAGTCTAAATATAAAATATATTAAATAAACAAACTGTTTAAATAACTAGACGTTACAGTATGAAAGCTTTCTTGTATTACTAACTTTTTATAAATAAATAAGACATTACTGATTTAAATTACTTATTTACTTTTTTAATAAATAGGTTGGTACTTTTCGTAATTTTCTTTTTATTATTTTATAGTGCTACCGGTATATTGTAAGATGTTTTCTTGCCTCTAAGAAAATATTACCCTTACTAGTGACACCCTATGACTCGGAAGTACTCGAGCGCCAGTTTTATTAATGTGGTTTGCTCCACAACACAGGTAGCTTCTAGTGGAGATGACGGAAAAACTCCAGGGGTCTCGTTGATGTAAGACTATACACATAAGAGGGTAACAATAACGGGCTTTAATCGTTATTGTTACGTTTAAAGAATTGTCGAAGCTGAAAGAGAAAAAGGGAAAGGTCGACACAATTATAAGCCAAATTTTTGAAAATTAATACATCTATTGCTTACGAAAGCTAATAACAATAATAAAAATTAAAATATTTCAAAGCCCACCCCCTTATGAGTCGTTATAACCCAGAACAAAAAAATAACAAAAATAAGCGGTTGCGGACGATGGCTTGACAGGTCGGAGCTCAATCAGACGTGATTTAGATAAATATACAGATAAAAGCAAATAACAGGGAGTTCTGAATTAAATCGGATTACGGTAGCATTTACCTATGAACAGGGAATATATACGGAAATAGAATTCAATATTAACAATTATGAAAAATAAAATTAATCGGTACCAGGTAACTAGTTTAACTTCCCATCTAATATCCCACCCTTTTGGAATTAAATCAAAGTAAAAGACAAAATGTCACCACGGATAATATCTAATTTCCAGCAGTGTGACGACACAATCACGCATACAAAACACTAGCTAGACATCAGATACCATTTATTTTTTTGTACGGAACTCAAATAAACGTGTTTTCGGTCGTGACCCCCTTTAAAAAAAAAAAAAATCCACGGATAATGTCTAATCACTAGTAGTGTAGCGACACAATCACGCATACAAAACACTAGTTAGTTTTCAGACAATATTTTCTTTTCTTTTAAACTTTAATCGAAAAACTAATTAAAGGAAAATTAAACTAAATTTTATCACGGATAATACCTAATCACTAGCAGTGTAGCGACACAATCACGCATACAAAACACTAGCTAGGTATCAGATAGTATTTAATTTTCTATACGGAAATCAAAAAAAATGTGTTTTCGGTCGTGACCCCTGTTTAATAAAATAAATAAAAAAAATAAAATCCACGGATAATGTCTAATCACTAGTAGTGTAGCGACACAATCACGCATACAAAACACTAGTTAGTTTTGAGACATTATTTTTTTTATCATTAAATTGATTACGAGTATCACCCTGTATTTAATTTAAAGGAAAGAAAATTGAAATAAAAGAATCAACAACTGTAAAAAAAAATTAACCTAGACCTGGCAGCAATTAAATCGTTAAATCTATTTATCTTATTAAATAATTTAATCGTATCCAAAATCGGAAAATAAAATAAAAAATTAATTCAGTCGAGAAATGAAAATAAATATTTCTAAAAATGTAAAGATATTTAACAGAGCAAAATGCTTTAATATTAATTATTTCGGTATTTCAAATTCAATGCAAAATAAAGCCGGTATAAATCGGGATGTGTCTTTTATTTACTTTCAAAAACAACGCGATAAGAAATCAGTTTTTTTTACCTGTACTCGGAGAACGGGTTTTGTTTAATCGGAGGCGGCTGGTACTGCTAAGGATTGCTGCTTACTAACTCAAGCGTCGGCGGAAAGATAATGAGATCTGGCCGGTGCAGCTTGTTTTACAGGTGATTTTCGCCACTCGTCGTGCAAACTCGATTATTAATCGAAGATTGAGGTGGGGAAATGCAGGCGATCGTCCGCTGACTTATAAAAAATTTTGATGGGAAGATTCAATATATAGTAAACGTTTGAAAACTCGAATTTTTAACGTTAAAGCTAAATGATGAATACGAAAAAGAATATAAAAATAATAATTCGGTTTTCCGACGGATCCTATATTTCTTAAATAAATAAAAAAAAAGTAACTTCGTTACAATATTATCTAAATTGCGTGACACCCTCATTGTTAGGTTTTTTGAACCGCTATTTTCGCGACTGAATATTAAATTGTATTTATATGCGTGCCACTGTGAATATTTCGTGATATTATGTATCTTGACAATATTGAAAGCTTAATATTTGTGCAACGATAAGGTAGCACTCTACAGAGACGTTTAAGAAAAAAAGGATGGAAATCATCCCATTTAAAAACAAACAAAAACCAGCAAATTTACATAGATATAATACAGAATAACATTTAATTTGTTTTTAATTCCTGTTGGAAACCGGCTTAACATGGCGGCAGCCGAGAAACGAAGTGAAGCAAAAACTGTCGTCACGTGGAAGTTCCAGATTAAATTTGTAAGGTATTTAACTGTTGATTTATATTTAACCACTTGATGCTCGCCGACAACAGTAATTGACGATAGAAAAACAGTCTTTAAATCTCTAAAACGGAAGAATTTCAAAGAAAATTGTCAACTTTTATGAAATCTCAACAAGAACAAACAGCGAAACAACAAGAATTACTTATTAAAAGTCAGCAATAGTTCTTATCTCAATTAGCAAGCAGCTTTGGTTCAGTTAGATCGAAATCGGTAACTGAAGTTGGAAAAGAATTTAGAATTGACAGTTTTGAACATAGTATAACATAATTTCATTTTTATCCTCAATCTAGACTAATATTTGAAATTTGGTACAAAATGTTTTCACAGAAGGTAGTAAATAACTGTCTGATTCTGCGAAAGTAAGACTTCTTTCAAGAAAATTAGAAACTTCTTGTCACAAACAGTACATTAATCTTATTTTACCTAAGAATACTAAAGATCTAAACTTTGCAGAAACCATAGAAAAACACAAATTTTTGGAAAGAAAACATCAATATTTTATACCAGGTACCAGTGCATGCAATTAACCAAAAAATACTCTGAAGATTTTGTAGTTTTTGTCTCTAGAATTAATAAAATTTGCAAAGATTTAAAAGTAAAATTTACGACTTCTGACCAATTTAAATGTTTTAATTTTTATTTGTGGGCTTCAATCTACCAAGGATACTGATATTCGTACTAAATTGTAAAAAAAAATTGACTCAAATGTTGATCAAGAAAAGATTTGTTCCTTAGAAGACCTAAGAGTAGAGTGTCAAAGGATATTAAATCTTAAATATGATACGGTGATGATCCACAAGTTTTAAAAGTAATTTTAAAAAACCGACTTCAAAATCATGCAGATGCCATCACTACATCTTGACCAAATTTATATGGGACTACCCTGAGGTGCCCCTTTACGAATAAAAAAAAGAATCATAGAAATCGGACAAGTTGGTAAAGAATTATCGACATACATACAAAATAAGAAGTTTGAGGATTTTCTCTTTGACCCAATTATTAGATTTTGACCAAATGCATATGCGACCACCTCTGAAGTAACCCCTTTTAAAGAAAAAACAATCATTGAAATCGGACAGTGTTAAAGAATTATCATGGTCAATGTTGGGAAAACCTGTTATTTCTACCACAAATCATTTAGCCAAAAATGCTTGCGGTGAATTCCTTAAATTGGTCTCAGAACTAATGTGCAATATAGTCTTTAATCATGTCATATACTGGAAAATGTTTTGTAACACCAACCAATTTAAATTTAGTGGGCACTGACTGGATTACAATGTTTGTACTTTGGGATATTCCACTCAGTTCAGTATGTAATAAGGTCAGTTCGGGAAGAGAAGCACTCTTCATAAATAAAGAATTACTGAAATCAAGATTTGCCGAAATTTTTCTGGATACATGTACTAAAGTTCAAGTAGAAAGCTATTATAGAAAAACATGCAAAACCAAATTAAATAAAAGTAAATTTTTAAGCATTATAGATCTCTCTGATGCATTTATTTATATTCAATAATACCTTGTTCTTAAATCCAATACAACTAAATTTGTTACAATTAATAATATGAACTGTTCCAAGAAATATTGACTTTGACATAAATATATTGATTTTGGTTGAATTATAGGATAGTTTCATTGAAGAAATTAATATTCTCGAAATAAGAACATGCTGTTCTTGCTTTTTAATAGGGTTCTCACTGGTACCTATCCACCGAAAAATTTTTTTTTTAAATTGTTTTTAGTCAATGTGTCAAATTCCTCTGTCCTCTGAGGTGTCCCACCTATAATTAAAAAAGAAAAATAATTTTATAATTACAAAACCTAAATGGAACATAAAAGTTTGTCCTGCTAAGATAAGAGGTCGTATCTACAAAATGAGTAATTTTAGTTAATGTGAGATAATAACGTCCTTTTAGACTTCGCAAATAACTTTGCACATTTTATTAACCTTTTCTTATAAATATAGTAAATATTTTCTAATGCAAATAGACCTTTATTATTTTGTGTCATAATAAAATAAGCTTATTAAATTTATAAAAATCTTGAATTCGGAATTTTCGTAGATATGACCTCTTGTCTTAGCAAGGCAGAATTCTTTCCAAAAAGTCGTCATCCAGCAACATACATTTTTTTACCTTTTATTCTAGTTTGTTTCGTGTTCTTATGAATATAAATTTACTTATATATAATATAGTACCAAACTAGAAGTAAACTAAATATACTTACATTTAAATATTGGTATTAGGTCGCTGAAGTCCCATCCAACAAATCTTACATTTCAATTTAACTTATTCATACACCTATTAATTGAATCACAAAGAATAACAAAGAGTAGGGTTGTCTTAACGATACTACTCAAACTACAGCTTGTTAAAAAATGGACAATAGGATGAACATGTGCTAATGCCAATTTGCCAGATTCTCTATAAATGCGTTGTATCTCTGACTTTCAAATAATAAGTATCATATCTCAACATGTACCAGTAATATATTTCCCGTACCAGTGCTGTGGTTGCATTTTAAAATAAGTTTCAGCTGGCAACATCGTGCAGTGAATTTGTATTCGCTAATCTTTTGTGAGGTACATAATTTTTTGATTCTAATTTGTTATACGTAATAATCCTTAACTAAACTAGTTTATATATTTTTATGCCCAGCTAAATAAAAAGAAAAGTTTTTGTCACTATTTTGACCTGGAGAGTTAGGGGGGGGTTAGAAGATTGTAAGTTTTATAGGAGGAAGACACTTTTTAAACATTTACTGATTAATCATCATCATATGAATGCAGCAATACATTTACTTATTATAGTGTATAGAATCAATAAAATTATAAAAATAATAGCCGAATGGTACCAATCGTTCACATAAAAGGAAAAGGTAATGCCAAAATAATTATGAAATATTATTAAGATTTTATAGTTATGTTCTATAAGTAGGTGGTTCCTGGGTGTCCATTCAACATATAAAGGAAAGTTCTTACTTTGTGCATCCGGTGATTCAGTGGAAAAGCAATTATGGTAGGTGTAAGCATGTCAATGTCCTATAAGCAGTGTCCTGTGAAAGCCGTTAAACTACTAAACTACTATGATATTCTAAGTCATGCAAAGTATATACAGCCAAGCTTAGCTTTGAATCAAAGAAGCAATACTTGAACACAATGTGGATGTTCCAACACACCATGAAAATACTTAAAGTTTGGTAAATTAAAGGGTAATGGTCTAAAATGAAAATAGGGTAAGTATTTTTTTATGCATATTTTATTTTAGTTTCAGGTTCTAGTTTCCAGAAGACTCGACTTACCGTTGATGATGTGTGGCCAATATGTAGAGGTTTTTCTTTTTAGACAGACCAAAAATCCAAAATAAATTGAAATATTTAACACTCGTTAAATAAATTATAGACCTGTCTAAATTTCTTAATCTTAGCTTATAAAAAATTCGTAAAACTTACGAAATGATCTTCCACGACCATGTGCTCTCAACAAAGCTATCAAAAAGAAAAAGGAAGGTTCGAAGTTCAAGGCAACTGTCAAGTCTTCAGGAAACTTCCTGTATTTGACTTTTACAAATATTAAGATTGTCAACACTAGTGCAAATAAATAAAAAAAAAAAAGTATTTGGTGACAATTAGGCATTCCAAACTGAATGGCTCCAGTGGGTTTTTACAGCAAAATTATGACAACCCTGTAGGCCTGGTGATTTGACAAGGTCAATGAAATAGATAGTTACATAGATTGATCATCCATATTTTTCAAAATAAACATAAGCTTATGCCTTGAAGTAATAATGTAAGCAATTATTTTTTTTAAATATCCAAAGGCTGAAAATTGGTTTTATTGCACATTTCTGCTAAACCAATTCAAATTAATAAATATTTTCCAGGCAATATGGCCGCTTGCAAACGACCAGCTTTGAGCAATCTATATACATATATGTTTCATTGCTCCGAGCCCTGTTAATGACAACATGACAACAGGGTTGCCATATCTAAACAGTCAGTACCCACTGGTAGCCACATACTTTGATTACTATACGAGGCAAGAGAGAGGTCCGACACGCCCAACATAGGGCGCGGCGATTTTGAACCCTGTGACACAGTTTACAGCTAAATAATCAGATCCCTCACTCTGCGTCGGCACTTTTGATCTCAATGTTTCAGTTTATACACTGTGCAACTCGGATAATACAATATATGACAACCGCCTATAATAAAACAGCAGTCTTTTGCGTATCCTGAATTTGTATCCCTGGAGTGGATGTTATTTTGGAACTTTCAACTGGTCTGAGTGAGCTAACTGATTCTTTAGCAATAAACTGTGACTTCAAAAATATTATTCACTGACACTGACAACAGCAAGCAGAATATCAGGTGCGTTTTATTCATCCGTTTCTGCTTCCGGAATTGTCGGTTTAGTCGTTTTAACCTGTCAGATTAAAACAAGAAAACCGACAATTCCGAAGCAGAAGCGGATGATTGAAACGCACCTATTAAAAATATTGTGCCAAGATGTAGGCAACACGTAATAAGGGTTCAAAATGGCGGAGTTTTCTATCTCCTTTTAAAAGGCACTCAGAAAGCTGCGCAGTGCGACCATTCTCCGTATAGTAAAAGATAATCAAAGTATGTTACTGGTAGCCATTTGGACAGGTCGTTGGAATGCCTAATAATAAATGTCATTGGAGGGCCTTTTGACATTCTATAAAGGTTATGTTTAATGTTTACTTTTTAACCGAATTTAACTACATATTAATTCACTTTATTTTATTATTAATTCGTTTGTTAATAATCTATAATTTGTTTTTAGATGCTGAACCGTATCGACAAAACTTAGTTTAAAGTACAATTGATTTTTGGATGTATATGATTATATGAATATATGAATCATTACTAAGTGTATTTGTATTATTTATTTAAGGTAAGCTAACTTTAATATTAAAACCGTATGACACCTGCACAAATTGTTTAATTCTTGTGCTGAAATTTAAATGCTTTGAATCGAATCCTTTTATAACATTGAATCAAGTATGCGAGCATATCATCTTTATCTTTATCGGTTGTAAGCAGGTAGTGTTTGGGATTAGATGGAACTGATATTTAAGTTTTGCTTAGTAGTGCCCAGAATATATCAAAAGAAAAAATGAGGAAAAAAATATTTGTCAAAAGACTGACTTTTATTTCTTTTTCGATGACATTAAAAAAATTAATCATAGTAACCAGTACTTTTTATAGTCTAGAGGACAATTTGATTAAAATAAAAATAAAATTAAAACTATGAAAACTATCTGTAACATTCTCCGGCGCAGTGTTAATCTATATTTAAAACACATAAATTTGAAACTCCCCTTCTAAATATACCATTCGTAGTCTTCACATCGACTACTCTTATCTTCAGGTCTTTTCCAGGATAAGTTTTTGTCACAATTCCTTTCCGCCAATTGTTTCTTGGTAGGCATTTGTCGACGATAACAACAATATCACCTGGTTTTATTGGCCTCTGTTCTTTAAACCATTTCGGTGATCTTATTAAAGTGGGTAAATATTCATGTATCCATCTATTCCAGAACATATCAGTAAGTTTCTGTGCTGCTCTCCACTTTGATAAAAGGCGTAAGTCACATTCATTAGTTTCGCTACAGGGTAACGCCCGATTTTTATCCCCTATTAGGAAATGGTTTGGTGTTAGCGCCTCTGGGTCGTTTGGATCTTGAGAAACATGAGTAAGGGGACGACTGTTAATTATATTTTCCGTTTCTGAAATAACTGTTCTAAGCACATCTTCTTTTGGAAACCTGGATTTAAGTAGTTCATACAGAACCTTTTTAATGGATTGTATAAGGCGTTCCCATACCCCTGACATATGTGGAGTTTCTGGTGGCTAAAAAAACCATTTTGTCTTCATTGGTGTTAAACATCTATATAAGTCATTCTGATTCCAACCTTGTAATGCTTTGCTTAGTTCTCTCTCAGCTCCTTTAAAATTTGATCCATTATCTGAGTATAGTTCTTCAGGAAAACCTCGTCTGCATCCAAATTGTCGATATACTTGAATAAAGCTATTCGTTGACATATCTTGTGCTATTTCAAGGTGCACAGCTCTAGTTACCATGCATGTAAAAATGACTCCGTAGCGTTTCTCGTGGGATCTTTTAACTGTAACATAAAGAGGCCCGAAATAGTCAACTCCACATTTTATGAATGGCCAAATTGTTCTTTCTAATCTACAGTTTGGAAGTTGGCCCATTCTTGGTACAACAGGACTACTCTTCATTAACTTACATTTTTGACAATTATAAGCAATGTGTTTAACTGCACGTCTAGCTTTCAGAATCCAAAATTTTTGTCTTAGTAAATTTAATACTGTTTCGGTTCCTTGATGTTGCATCTTTTCGTGATAGTCTTGGATTAGTAGTCTTGTTATGACGTGTTTCTGTGGGAGAATAATTGGTTTTCGGGTATATTCACTCAGGTTTGTAGCATTATTAATTCTTCCATTGAATCTCAATAAACCATCTTCATCTAGTTCACACATTAGTTGAAATAGCTGACTAGAAGAAGGAATGGGTTTATGTTGTCGAAGTAATTTGCATTCCATGTAGAATGAATCTAGTTGGGCTCTCTGAAATAGAAAAATTTTCAGATTTTCCAAATCTTTCTTCCAAAATCTGTATTATTTCCGGAACATTTTCAGGTAAAATTAACATAGAATCTACAATTCTTCTTGCTGCACCTTTCAAGCAATCTTGGAGGCGACATAAATTCTCCTCGTTTGTATATGTACACACTTTTGTAGAGTTTTCAAAGTGTGCAATAAAGTTTGGCCATTTAACTGGATCACCTTCAAATATATGTAATTTCTTTGGCATTGACTGTCGTGATAAAAAAAAGGCTATTGGATTGTCTGCATTATCGTCTTTTCTATCATTTACCAGTGACGGTTTGTTTAAATGTTGAAATCCACTAGTAGAGGCGTGGTCAAATTTTACAAAAGGCTCTTTGTCGAAAATACGTGACTGTCACTAGAGTCTCTTGAATTTATAGCTAATTCTTTTTCTTCAAAACTCACTTTATTTTGCACATTTGTACTGATTTATTGGGTTCTGAGTGAGTTTGATGACTTCGATTACTTTTTTCCTCTTCTATTTGAGCAATTTTTACAGCTAATTCTATATCTAACATGTCCAGTTCCAATTGTTTCTTTTCTTGTTCTAGTTGTTTCTTTTTCATTGCAATTTCTAGTTCAGCAATACGTATTTTATTTGAGGACGAAGAGTAACTGTTAAGGGATACAAGGGTTGCATTATCAGTAGGATAGTGTTGTTTACTAGTATTTACTGATAATGCTTTGTCGCCACAGATTGTCTCTTTCTGTGTATTCATTGTATTCTTCCCCTTCAATCTTTCACTTCGTCTTAGGTCGGGAGCAAGACTTTCTTTTGACATTTTTAACTGTATTCCACAGAAGTTCTTTAAGGCGTAGAAGGACCAATGTTTGGGATTAGATGGAACTGATATTTAAGTTTTGGTTAGTAGTGCCCAGAATATATCAAAAGAAAAAAATGAGGAAAAAAATATTTGTCAAAGGACTGACTTTTATTTTTTTTTCTATGACATTAAAAAAATTAATCATATTAACCAGTATTTTTTATAGTCTAGAGGACAATTTGATTAAAATAAAAATAAAATTAAAACTATGAAAACTATCTGTAACAGGTATGGTTAGGTTTGGCCCAGAACACTGCGGCCTCTTGGGTCTATTGTATTCCCCTGCTTTCCCCGTATTCAGGTACTATCTTTGGAGTAGTCCTGTGTCTTCGGTTAGTTTTAATAGCATTCTTACCAAGTGTTCCTGGGGCGTTCTTTCCGGTTTTAGGCCGAAGAGGATGAAACATCGACTAGTAAGAGCTTCGCATTCG
This sequence comes from Psylliodes chrysocephalus, assembly GCA_927349885.1. Classification (NCBI taxonomy): domain Eukaryota; kingdom Metazoa; phylum Arthropoda; class Insecta; order Coleoptera; family Chrysomelidae; genus Psylliodes; species Psylliodes chrysocephalus. The sequence continues at coordinate 26,128,530 of OV651815.1, read as the reverse complement.
AAGATAACACGGTATGAGGTTTCTTTCTCTTCCATGCAAAGTCTACATGTAGTGGGATCATTGTGTAACCCCATTACATGAAGGTGTTTCAGCAAGCAGTGCCCCGTTAGTAATCCCACAATGGTGAATATCTGAGGCCTTGCGAGTTTTAGTGCCTCAGTAGTCATGCGTGGGTTTGATTCCCTTAGCATGAGCTTACTGATTCTGTGCCCTCTTATCTGTTGCCAGTGAATTTGGTAATTTGTAGTTATCCACCTGTTCACTGCCTGTCGAGCAGAGGTTTTGCTTATCTCAAATACAAGTTCGGGTCCTGTGAATCCCTCCTTGACGAGTTCATTAGCCTTTTCATTTCCTTGGATACCTTTGTGCCCTGGTACCCACGCTAGTTTTACCTTGTTGTGGGTTACCAGATCATTTAGTATTCCAAGGCTGTTCCAGACAAGTTTTGACTTGATTCTATTTGAATCAAGAGCCTTTAAGGCTGCTTGGCTATCTGAGAGAATTAGGATGATTTGTTTTTTGTACTTTTTCTTAAATTCTCTCGTACACACAATTCGATTGCATGTATTTCAGCCTGAAATACAGTGGCATGTTTTCCGAGTGAGATGATGATGTCGCATTTGGGTTTAACTCCATGTACGCCAGAGCCTGTTCCCTTGTTAGTTTTAGATCCATATACCATGCAAGACCGCTAAAAAACCTCATGAAACAGTTATCCCTGGAGTGTTCTTTCGATTTATGAAATGGGCCCAATCTTTTTTGAAACACCCGTAACAAAAATACTGTAGTTTACTGCATTGTGCTAGTAGAGAAGAATCGCAATATTTAACTCATCTTTCTGAGTTTATATTTTACATTTTAGCTTTAACGATTTAAGTGTGTTTTATTATAATTTCATATCTCATCAACTTTGTTTAAATAAGCATAAAATGTAAATACACCATCTTTACCATATCTTTGTATTCTAAAAAAGTTCCCTTATAACTACCCTAAATGAGGGATTGTTAAACAAAACAGACAAGGGACGGAATGGAAGTTAAGAACATTTCTACAAGTTTCTCTTCTTATTTAATCAGTATTTGTCTTCCAGGTTTACTTCGGTAGGAGTTGTCTTTTATATGCGAAATATAATACGGAACTATGAATTTACTTCGAAATTTAAATATTTAAGTTAGGTATTCTAATTTAGATGATATATTGTATCTCAATTTATACACCGTATTCTGAAAGATATGCCCTACGGGTAGAAAATGTACTAAACAATATTTATTTCGTAGTGCGCTTGATTGTATAATTTAGTATAGCAAAAAATTGCATAAATTGGATTGGCCTCAGTATAAATCTTAGAACATATATAGTCAGAAAGGAGCATGCCATGTACGCGTTAATCTAATCGATCTGACATGTTGTACTATGGATAACTCATCATCATAAAAATAAATGGTTTCTAAAATTGATTTATAATTTTAGTGATTAAAATTTGTTAATAATTTGGATGTTTTATGTGTTAATTTAAACTTTTATCAGGCGTATGTTTTGTAGACATTTTTAAAAAGTGTTAAGTGTTTTAGTATTCATTTAGTATTACTGTTATTTTAAATTTTCCACGTTAAAAGACAAAAAAGACAATATGGTCAGTTGTTCGTCTTGTGGATATAGCAGCAGAGCTAAAAGTAGAAAGGAATAATCTACATTTCATAAGCAAAGTATTTTGTTCTCTCCATTTTCAACCACACTAAAGATTTTTAAAATTTTTAATGTTTTAAATTTGTAAACAAACATGGTAAGTGCCTCTGCGATCAACTGTGCTCATAGGCGTAGGCTCATGGTTTATAGGGTATACATACTTTTATTTAAACAATCCTTTTATGCAATTTTAAGATATTTATGTGGTTTTTAAAATGAATAAATTATTGTTCAATTTAAATTTATAAATTGATTGCAAGTAAACAATTTTCAGATTTCTTAAAGATTCTAGATTTAAAAATTATATAAATTAATCCCAGGTAGACAATTTTCAGATTTCGTAAAGGTTCTCAAAAAACAAAGTAATGGCTTCAGTCATGCAAATTGTAAGCCAAAATATCCTAATTTTTTGTGTTCACGCCATTTTAAAGCAGATTGATTTGATCGAACCTCAAAACCAAGAATAAGACTTCTACCAACAGATGTTCCAACAATAAAAGTGGTCCGGTTGAAGTATGTAAGTAAATAAATTCTTTACTAACTATATCATGTGCCATTTTTTTCGTATAATAGATGTTTATTGTATGAATGTGATGCACCCTATATAATTTATTACAAAGTAATTTACAAAAACAAACACATATAGAATTAATAATATCTCAAGTAAGGAAATAAGTAGCATATCGCATGCGTCAAGATACTGTCTTAGGTCCTATCTTGTTTAACTTTATTTTAAATAATTTGTCGTTTAAATACAGATGGAAATATTGTAAGTTTTTGAGACGACACAGTTATTCTGTAAAATGCAGAGAACTGGAATTAATTAAAATTAATAATAGAAACAGATCTTATAATAATGTTCGAATGTTACAAAAAGATGGCCTCTTCCTATAGAAACAATAAAAGGTAACGTTCACTAGTTTCATATAAGTATTACAAATGATATCAAATACCTTAGAGTACAAATTAACTCTCGTCATAACTGGACTAAGCATACAAATAATGGGTTGAATGTACATTTAAAAATAATCAATTTTACACTCATAGAATTATTACGTTTTAGGATCCTCAGGACCGACTAGAGGGGGAAGGGACAGCCGGGAGTAATTCACGGAACCCGGACACAAATGGGGGCCCGGCAACTGGATTTTTTTATCTTGTATGAGAACAACACAAGACGAGACGGGAAAGTGTTTGTTGGGGAGCTTCTGTTTTTTTTTAGAAAATTTAAAAATTCAATGCAAGTGTAGGAAAAGTTGTTTTTGCTTGAGGACCAATTCAAGTAGAGGAGGAAAAGTTTCTTTTTGGGGCGCGATCTAGAGAATTGTCCTGGAGCCCGGCCTGGCTCTCGGCGGCCCTAAGGATCCTTTCTTGGAAAAGTGTTTTACTTGCTTAGCAAAATTGTCCTGCAAAAAATATTACTAATAATATTATGTAATAAAATGATCAGGCAGTTTTATATGTACTCCAACAAAAACATCTAAGAAAGAAATATCACAGCGGTGTTTGACCTAAACATAAGTATAGAATATTTAATTTTTTTTAACGCATATCTACAAAACATATTTATTTTTCTAATCTTAGTAATTTGTAAAATGTAGATTAATAAAGACATTGTCATAATAAAAACGTGAAAATGTCAATATTTTTTTTTAATACATTATTGCTTTGATTTTTCAAATGAAATCCCTCTATAATTTATCCCAAAAATATTTTCCTATATTTATCCCACCCAACATGCAATTTTAAAGTAAAATTTATTCACATAATGAAGGTTAATAAAAAAAATGCAAACTTTTTTATGAAAATAGCAATTTGTTAAAATGAGAGAAATCGGTAAATTTAGATAATATGTAAATGAGAATTTATTATTTTCTTTATGGCAGTCCGTCACTGCTAGACCAGAAACACTTGTCGCCATATTCGTCTAGTTTACTATCAAAATTAGATAGCATCGTGATTCCAAGGTCGTTTAGGATTCCTCCTTCCTGACTATATATATTCTAAGGCAGTGGTCGCCAAACTGTCAATCGCGAGCTACCGGTAGCTCGCGGAGGCAATTCTGGTAGCTCTCACAACGATTTTAATGTAAAAAATACAAACTGCAAAAATCAGAGAAGCTTCCGAAAATTCCACAAAAAAATCTAATTGTCATAATAATAAACATAAACAGCGGCAACGTTGCGGTGAGCAATCTGCCGCTGACGCCATCAAGCTAGAATCGGCTAGAACCGACCAGCCGGACCAGCGCGTTAGTGTTCGAGAACGATCAGGATTGCTTTGAACGGGATAAATACGCACGGCGCGGCGACATTGCGCTTAGTTTAAAACTAAACGCGCAACCAACGTCCAGCGGTTGGGTTAGTAGAGAACAACAAAAAATAATAATATGACAAGCAGTTGTAAGAAGGTAAATGCATACCACTTTCATTTGGAATGGGAAGAACAATACTTTTTTACAGAAGTAAAAGATAAAAATGTGTGTTTGTTATGTAATACTCCGTTGCTAAAAAAGGAACTATTGAGAGACATCATCAAACTGTACATTCTAATTTTGAAAAATCATTCCCACTACATTCTGCCGCCAGAAAGGAGAAACTGAAACAGTTAAAAAAGCAGTTAATTGGACAACAATCAATATTTTTAAGAACAGTCGACAAAAATAAGGCTGCAACTGAAGCATCGTACCGTGTGTCCCAGATAATTGCACAAAAAAAGAAACCTTATGAAGACGGGGAAATGATAGAACAGGCGTTTTTAGAAGCTGCTGATTCGTTATTTGCCAACTTTAGAAATAAAGACGAGATAGTTTCAGCTATAAAATCTATGCAACTTTCTGCTAATACAGTGATGAGACGTGTAGAAGTAATGAGCAATGATATTTTTTTACAGTTAAGAACTGACTAAGTAAACTGTGTTTATTTTTCACTTCAACTGGATGAATCAACAGATGTCGTTGATACTGCCCAGATGGCGGTGTTTGTCAGGATGGTTTTTAGTGATTTTACGATTAAAGAAGATCTTTTGAAGTTTATTCCACTGAAAGAACACACTACTGGACAGGAGTAGTTTTCTCATTTAAAAAATATTATTTTTTCCAAGAAAATTCCAATATCGAAAATGGTAGGCTTGACAACCGATGGCGCTCCAGCTTTGGTGGGTTGTGATAAGGGTCTGCTGGTGTTATGCCATAAAGATGAAACTTTTCTGCAACTTCTCTGTTACCACTGCATTATCCATCAGCAAGCATTATGTGGAAATTTCCTAAAACTAAACAACGTTATGAAACTGGTGGTAAAAATTGTGAACAAGATTAGAGCTCAAGCGTTACAAAGAAGATTATTCAAAACCTTGGCCGATGAAGTTTACTGTCAATACGGGGACCTACTCTTTCACTCTGAAGTCCGATGGTTAAGTAGAGGACGGGTTCTGAAACGTTTTAATGATGTCCTATCTGGCATAGTTCAATTTTTCAAACAACGCGATGAACCGACTCCGGAACTAGAAAATTCAATCTGGCTTAGAGATTTTGGTTTTCTCGTGGACATTACAGAGAAATGAAACGAACTTAATTTGCAGCTTCAGGGGAGAGACAAAGAACTAGCTGAAATGATTTCTGATATAAAAGCATTTATCCAAAAGCTGTAGTTTTAGGAACAAAACCTAATTAACAGCGATGCCAAGCATTTTTCTATCCTTTCAGAAAAAATATCTTAAAATCCATTAGAACCCTATGACAGCAAATATCATGTAGAAATAGTTTCTACCTTGAAGAATAACTCGTTTTAAGGATTTCAACGAAATGGCTTTAGTAGCGCAGTTTGTTGTTTCACCGTTTATGGAAATTGATATCCAACAGTTTGCAACTTGTGTTATGCAGAACCTTGGTGAAGACATCACTGCAACAGAAATGGAAGTAATTGAGTTTCAAAATGATTTAGCCTTAAAATCGTTAGTCCCAAGTACCAAATGTATCTGGCCTACTGTAAGTAAAGACAAATATTCAGTTCTATGCCGTGTTGCCTTGAAAATGAAAGCATTATTCAGTTCAACCTATTTGTGTGAATCTTCTTTTTCCAAGTTTTGTTGTTATGTTTTTTTTACGTTATAACAATATGCTTCCTACGCGCGTGTACTTTTAGAGAGAAGTACTTCTATCTCACTTCCAACTCAATGTATAAGATGGGTAAGAGAAAGCCCGATGACGCACTAAATCAATTTTTTGCTGTTTTTCAAAGGTAATAAGTTAAAAAAAATATTATTAACATTTTTCATAACACTTTGTTATATTTGCCGATTAATAGTTTTGTATCATGTGATTTTTTTTTACTTTTTTAGATACTTTTGATAACTCTTTTATTTATTAAAGTTAGCAGAAACATTTATTTTTAACATTTATTTTTAATTATGAAAAAATTATTGTCAGATACTGCCTGAGAAGTAAAATCTTCTTCAACCTTTTTTTTTTCAATACGATAAAAAGGCCAAATGCACTTGTCGTGATCTTTAGATTTCTCTGGTTTTGGTTATATTTTCTGTGATAACCAAATAAAGCCACTGTATTTAACAAAACCGCCATTACCTAAAGACTTAGCAAAACCGTGCAACTGTAAAAAAAAATGTGCATCGAAAGCTTGTTCGTGTCAAAAACTAAACATGACGTGTGTGGCATTATGCGGATGTTTAATTGAATTATGCCAAAATCAATTTCACGTAAAAACTAGTTAGATGTACAAACTATAATTTTATGTAAAAATTTTCTTAATAAATGAACATTACTATTAAATAATTATAGTGGAAAAGAATTAACAACCATAGAAAAAATTGAATACATATATTGATATGGTTTCCTGATTTGACTACATACGGGCATCAGGAAGGATATCACCCTCAGTATGTGAAGCTACATTAATTGCGTTGTTAAAGTTTGAAACAAAGTTCGTTGTTATGGAAAATTGTGATTTTTATTGATTTTGGAAAACAAGCAGTTAGATATACCCCGGCGAAGGGTGAGAGTCGTGATTGACCGACCTCCTTCGCAGTCTAACTCAAAGAGTTGTTATTAGAGAAAATTGAAATAAGAGCTACGATAAAAATCACGATTTACCAGTAATAGGTGTATTGAAGAATTTGAAATAATAAAAGATAATTTTGAAAAATAAGTATCATTTATAAAGAGATTGATTTCGAGATTGAAGAAGCAGGAAACATTGTACCTGGACATTGAGAGATAAAAGATAAGTACTAATTTGCATACTGAGATTATTATATTGAGAAGGAAGTGTCAGATGTGACAGTAGCGGGACGTAGCAGAGAAGTGCAGATCTAGAGTAGAGTGAAGAGGATTGATTTTATTTTTTTAGAATATTACAGAAGCCGTTGCAATCGGAGAATTTGATTTTTGTGAAGATTTTTGCATATAAAATTTAATTTGTTTGATTATTTTAGCTGAAGCACACCCTCAGGGAGGAATTTCCTGGTGCTCAGAGCTAGTCCGGGGGAGATTCATATCAATATATTGCGTACTCTGTTTTAAAATAAAAACCAGGTGAGTCAACTATGCTCATCGTAACAGGTAGAAATTTCCCTTGAATTACGTTAGGTATGTTCGTCTTCTTTTATCTTATTGGAAAAAAAGTGAGAAAAATTAATTTCTTAGACAGCTCTCAGCAATGATTTTTTTTTTGGATAGGACATTTCTATTAACTGCAATGAATAAAACAGTTATCGAAAGTATCTAAAAAAGTAAAAAAAATCACATTATACAAAACTATTAATCGGCAAATATATATATTAATTCATTGCAAAAAATGCATTATTTCTGACTTAATTAATTTTTCGTTGTTTAAACAATAACATCAACAGATATCGAGTGTCATCTTACACATTTATAATCAGGAAAGCGTTCCGGACATTTAAAAAAAAAAATACGAATTAAAACAATTTTGCAAACGAATGCTCCAGTATGCTCTGGTCTAGTAAAGAATTTTTGAAATTATTAAACTTTGACATAAGTTAGCTTTTATTGATTTATCTCTAAGAATGTATTTATTTTAGTAAAGTGATCGAAGTGCGCCGTAGCACTGTTGAAGAACATAGTTCAAATGTTTATCAAATCTCATAAATTCATCGAAATAAAGCCCCAAGTTTTTTCCTAAACATTCGATAAGAATCCTCCCCTCAGAAATACATAGGGTAACATTAGATTTTAAAATATCTTTGAATTTATTTTTACAAAAAATTATTAGTTTGGATTTAGAGGCATTTATGTGCAAATTATGGTTTGTGGAGTATACAGTTATGTCATTAAGGTCTTGATTTATTAAGTTCACGGCATTGACATAATCATTTGCGTTAAAATCACAGAATAATTGCGTGTCGTCAGCAAATAATTGGACTGAACAGTTTTTGATGCATGTATATAGATCCGAGATGTAAAGTAGAAATAACAGAGGACCCAACACCGAACCTTGGGGTCCGCCGGACTTTATTGGAATTGGGTTAGTCTTCTAATCGTCAACAATAACTTTTTGAGAGCGATTGTGTAGGTATGTTTTTATGAATCCTAAAAATTTATCATCAAATCCGTAATATGAGCACTTGGCAAAAAGCAGTTTGTGATTTATAGTGTCGAACTATGACGTTTTGTCGGTAACAATCGTTGAATTGACACACATATTTTCGATTTATTAAGATCGAAGTTTTATTTAAACTTAATTTTTAATACAATTCACAAATAAAATTGTCTCATGTTGATTTTTAGAATTTGACAGCTTGGTTGGAAAGTTAGAATATGAAGAAGGTAGATACGGAATATGGATTATTTTGAGATATGACAAGTGAAGGCACTTTGCGTCATATTTTAAATAATTTTAAGTTAATAATTTTATATTTGTAGATTGACGGAATGAAAATGTTTTTATATCATTTATATCATATATTTTATTCTTGGCAACGTTGGTGAGTGTATCTTATAAAGTTTGTGCATTAAATCGAAAATTTCATATACAAAATTCAAAAAATTAAATAAAAGTTATACACGCAAGTGTTTCCTACAGCATGAGCTATCAGAGTAAGTAAAAATTACTGAAAAAGTCGATGTAATAAAGTTAAATTGTACTCAGTACTGTATTCGTGTCCTTAAAATTGACCTTTGGACCATAATAAACCTTCTGTGCACCTACTAAGAAATTTACACGGCTGCCAGACTTTCAAATATTATGGAACAACTACGAGATGACTTGATCCAAATAGAAAACAGAATTAGAAATGCCATTGAAGCTAGCGAAGTTAAAATTTTGATGAAACTAGAGTCAGTGAATGAAAAAGTGAAAAAATTAGAGAAGGAAAATTTAGAACTTCAACAAAGAGTAGAACTTTTAGAGAGAAACAGCAAAAAAAATAACGTCGTGATTTTTGGAATTAAACCAACATTGAAAGAATTGTCTGTGGAAAATATCTGCAACTATCTAAATAGTGTACTTGGCCTTCAAATAAAACGATCAGATATTAATCACTTCTATCAACTTGGCAGATTAGAAAGAAGTCCCATCAAAGTTGAATTTGTATCAACTTTTACAAAAATAGACGTACTAAGAAATACCAAGAAACTAAAGGGGACCAATATTACTATTTCCCCAGCTCTTACAAAAAGTCAACAGGAAAGAAACAAAATTCTTAGAAACCACCTACGAGAAATAAGACAGACAACACAGGATCATTGCTATATAAAAGGAGAAAAACTCTACAGAAATAATACAGCTTATAGTGTAGAAGATATTATACAAATCGAAGAAAGCTACAATTCTATAGTAATACAACAATCAAATAGCGCACCACAAACACCAGCAAGAGAAAATAATTTATCTACATTTAATCAAGATAATAATAAAGAAATAAGAAAATTGAACGATATTGAGGACAAAGGAGCAAAAACAGAGAAAAAAGAAGAAAAAGTAGCGGAACATAAGGAATAACGAAAAGAGGATAAACAGAGAAGTCAACAAATACCGCAAAAAAATAAAGAAAAAGAAAAGGAAAGAAAAACGTCTGTTACTACTAGAAGTACCAGTCAGAAAACTGGTAATTAAAATTTGTAAAAATTGCTATCAGAATTGAAAAAAAAATCTATTTAATTTCATAGTGTATAAAATTTGTCATTCTGTATAGTTCTTTTTGCTTCTAGTAAACTTTTCTTCAGTTCTGAATTGTACCTACTATCTCAGTAATAAGTAAATTATCTTAGATTATAAAAAAAGTTCTAATTTTCACTAACAGTAGGCGATTTATTTAGTATGGATCCTTTTATCAGAGACTATAACTCCACTTCATTTCCCACTAAAGTATTAGAGAATATCAATGACTACAATCAAGTAACACAAAACCAGACCATTTTTAAAAATTTTCACAATAACATTAGGAGTATTAGTAAAAACGTAGATAATTTGGAAGTTGTTTTAAATCAATTCAACGAATATTTTGATCGTCTAATATTAACTCAAACAAGGAATGATTTTGATATAAACTTGTTTCAAAGAACAGGGTATAATGTTATTTAATTTTGCTGATATAAATAAATGTGATGGTACGGTTGTGTATTTAAAAAAGTCGTATAATTATAATTATAAAATAGTAGAAATATATCATTGTAAAGCTTTGGAAATAATAGTAACTAAAGAAAATAAACTTATTAAAATAACATCACTTTACAGGCCTCCCTCAATGAATGAAAGGGAATTCATAACTGAACTGCACCACTACTTAAGTGAATCTAAAAATAATTGTGATATGCATGTAATTTCGGGTGATATTAATATTGATATACTTCGAGACGATGAAGTTTATTCAAATGAGTATTTAGATGTTTTAAGTGAGTTTAGTTTTACTTCAACCATAAATGTTCCTACTAGGATACAAGGTTTATCGAAAACTTGCATAGATCACATGTTTGTAAATATAAAAAATGGACAAGTCGAAGATTGTTGTTCTAGCTATGTTCTAGATATCTTTGTTACTGATCATAGAGCTACAAACATAAATATATTTAATAATAAGGAACCTGTGAATAAAATTAAATTTATCAATAAATTAAATAAGAATAATCTCAAAGCTGATTTAACTTCTTATAATTGGAATGCTTTATACGGTATAACAGATGTACAAGAAGCAACAATTTACTTTCTTAATACTCTTAACACCCTTATTTCTAAAAATACAACTATACTTAAACAAAAAAGGTCATTAATTAAAAAGAAAGCGTGGATTACGCTAGGTCTCATGAAATCAGTAATCACAAGGGATAAATTATATAAAGCATATCAAAAAGACATAGAAAACAAAGTGTTGAAAGACCAATTTATTAATTACAGAAATTCTCTAAACCGCCTTATTTAAGTTACTAAACTTAATTATCAGAAAGCACAGATAGAATCAAATAAAAATAACTCTCAAAAATTATGGAAAACAATAAAAAATATAACAAACTCTAACAATAATATAACTGAAATAAAAGAAGTAATAACAAAAAACGGTAATGTTGTTGAGAATAAATTACAAATAGCAGAAGCATTTAATGAATTTTTCTTGGAAGTGGGACCTGACCTTGCTAGACTTATTACAAAACCTCCAACACATCCTCCGCCTCGGAAAGTAAATAATAACACCATATTCCTAAAACCCACAAATAAAGAAGAAATTATTGAAATTATACAAAATTTAAAAAATAATAAAAGTCCTGGTATAGACAATATAACTGCCGAAACATTAAAAGAAATTCGTACAGAACTTTCTTCGCCACTCTGCTTTATTATTAATCTAATTATAGAAAATGGAATTTGTCCCATAGAATTCAAGTCTGCAGTTATAAAACCTCTTCATAAAAAGGGAAATAAACAAACTCTTACTAACTACAGACCTGTTTCTATAATAAACAATTTCTCAAAAATTTTTGAAAAAGTAATAAAGATAAGATTAGAATCATTTTTAAACAATAATAATATTATTTCTAAAAAACAATTTGGGTTTCGCACAGGTATTTCTACAGAACATGCAATATTAGACTTAACAACAAAATTATATAAGGCTGTGGACTGCAGCTGACCGGCCATAGGGGTATTCCTTGATCTTGCAAAGGCGTTCGTTACTGTGGACCACTCACAGCTGTTGGATTCTTTGCAGGATGTGGGAATACGAGGAATTGCACAAAAACTGTTCGAATCTTATCTAATAGAAAGAAAACAATGTGTTAAAATAGATAATAGTATAAGCTGGGAAAGGATTGTTCAATGTGGCGTTTCTTAAGGGACAGTTCTTGGTCCCATTTTCTTTACAATATACATTAATAATCTACTTACACTTACAACTTCTGGAGAGATAACAAGCTTTGCTGATGATACTGTCATCTTTTATACTGCAAACACCTGGAATGATCTGAAACAAAAAATTGAAAAAGATATAAGTAATATTATAGATTGGTTTAATTACAAATTGCTTACAATAAACTTCGATAAAACTATGTTTCTACCTATAACAAGCTATAAAAATAATCTTCCTAATTACAACAAGCTAGAAATCAACAATCATGGTAACTTAATAAATATTAAACAAACAGATAAAGTAAAGTATTTAGGAATAACTATTGACAACCATCTCCGTTGGGACTATCATATTACTAATGTAACAAAAACTCTTAGGTCATTACTAGGTAAATTCAAATTTTTAACAAAAATTTTGGACTTACCTCTTCTTAAAACACTATATTATGCATTGGTTGATTCTCGCCTCTCCTATGGAATTGTAGGATGGGGAGGAGTAACATATACTCATCTAAAAGAGCTAGAAGTAGTCCAAAAATTATTTTTAAAAATAATACTTCAGAAAAATAGAACTTACTCTTCAAATGCTCTTTATAAAGAGGCAGAGATCCTAGACTTAAGGCAAACATTTTTATTAAGAGGGGTATGTTTATTAACTAAAGAAAAATATTCGTTGGATTTGAAATACATATGTCACTGTCATAAAACTAGAAGTAAGGATTGCGGAAAATTAATGATACCAATTGCCAAAAAAACAATAGGGCATAAAAGTCTTATGTTTTTGGGACCTAGATTTTTAAATTTTTTACCAAAGGAAATATGTTTCTCAACTTATTCGGTATTTTATTTTAGAAAAAAAATTAAATCCTTTTTAATAAATATACCAAGGAAAGATATTTATACATTTTTTGATTTGTGAAAACAAATTAAACGATGTGGAAATATCAAATGTTAATTAGTAAGATGCACTTAAAAATGTAAAAATAAAATAAACAAATAAACCCAGCCCACAGACAGCTTTGGCTTTGTGGGAATTGTTTTCTTTGTTTGTGTTAATTTTGTATCTTTAGAAAAATTTAAATGTTAAATTTAAGTTTAGTTGTAATAATTGATGCAAATAAAGATTATTATTATTATTATTATTTTGTTGAAGTTCCGTCGTGACGTAACCTGTGGCTCCGACCTCACAGGGCGTTACGCGGAAGGCCATAGTGAAGACGATCACTCCTCGCGTCCGCTCGGTCAGTGATCGTCGGCCAAACTCATTTGCCTCAAAAGACGCATTGAACCGAGAACGACGGCTTTTTGCATGTTCATCACTAGATGTTCGAGCGATGCACGGCATGCCGGTATTTTCCTCAGCTCTGTCAGGATATTGTCCTTAGTCCCTCCAAGAACACCGATTATAAGGACTACAAAATATATGGTGTATTCCGGATATAGTCTGCGCAATTCGCCAAGCAGTTCTACATATTTGGCCCGCTTTTCTCTCTCTTTAAGCTCGATGTTTGTTTCTGCCGGAGCGGAAAACTCTATGACGAACATTGAGTTTTTCTGCTTATCCAGCAAGACAATGTCTGGCTTATTCGCCTGAAGACGTGTTGTAGTAGGAAAAGAGTAGTTCCAGTAGATGCGACAGTTATTATTTTCCACTACTCTCTCAATGTCCCCTGCAGCATAAGGCAGCA